>CM054002.1:12604624-13176314 GCA_028641665.1 Chelonus formosanus
TCAAACATGGAATCCAGTTGAAGCCATTTCAATGCTCTTTGTTTGATTCTATCTCTTTTAGTAGCTTCATTTCCATGATCGAAATCATCTATCTGAACGAAATTATTTTCAGTATTTTCTGAATTTGAAAAAGATAACGAAGACGAATTTGAAGTTGACGATTAAAATAGAGACGGCCTATTCTGTTCATCATTCTGTAATAATACAATTTCATAAAATTAATGAAAAACTCGAAATTAAATATAAACTTATATTCGGTAAGTATTGAAATGTACGAGTATCATCATTTCAATATAAAGTTTAATGCAAGAATTTATAAGTTTCATAAATTCCAAAATTCAAAAAAAAATGTAGTGTTCAGGAACTATGAAATCTTTAAGATAATAAATAAATAAATGGCATCTTCTATTATGCTAATGAAAACATGAAGAAAAAGACTTTATCATTCTTCATCAAGATAGAAATTTTCTATGAAAATAGTAAATTATACATCCAGTGGCCTAAGTGAGGTATTATTGCTTCGGACTGATAGCGTCAGTCAAGGCGTGCAGCACATCCGCATTTCTTGTGCTAACGCCATCCGTCTGAGGCGATGATAGCTCGCTTGGGTTCCGTGATACAAACGTTGTTTTACATACTTAGGTTAAATATAAGGGCTTAATAATAATGGCTGTTGAGTGGAGCTTTGAAAGTTCGATTAGAGACACAGTAGGAAGAGCTCCTGATAGGTTTTTGTAAACAATTCCATTTGAATCACACTGATATCACTGGTCTATAATCGATCGTTTAAGCTCCGCTCAACGGGTATAATAAATAAGCACTTATATAGTTTCAAGCATACAGAAATAATTAATTTGTTAGAGACAAGAATAGCTTACCTGGACATCTTGTGTGTTTCGTGAACGATAACAGGTAGTTCTTGGAACAGGATCATTGCTATGTGGATCCAAATATTTTTTATAATCCCCTTTTCTTATATTTGTTTTTCACAATTTGATAAGTCTATCAAATGATTTTTAACGAACAAACAAACAGTTCATATATGCGTATATGATTTAAGCAAAACTTATAAATGTATGCACAATGTTTATTGAGTTTAAAATGGAACAAAAAATACGTTTGTTAACGTTTACAGTACAATCACAATTGACTGACACAGCTATTGTCGAACTGAGAAAAGAGCTTCTCAGTTGCCTCAATGCTATTGGGCTCCCCACCACTGTGTTCTTATCCCTTCTACCATATTTTTCGCTACTGCGCGAGCGTACAAGAGCACATGAGGAACTCTCTTAAGGTAGTCAGTCACATATGCTGACGGCCGCTTGGCCTATCGAGCATCTTCAATTGCCTTCACTTTTACAAAATTGCCACCACCGATGTCACACAATTCATCATCATTTTATTTAAGCGTATTTCTTAATTTCTTCTTTAAATTTTCATTTGCCTTCTTCAAATCTTCATATCGTTTAGAAGTTTCGTCAGTAATCTGGGAATTAATTGTTTTTAACAGTAATAAGGTAGTAACGTAATATTACAAATTATTGAATGGGATTAATTAAACAAAAAATGACGAGTAAAGACAAAAAAATTATCTCTAAAGAAGTAATAACTATGTTTTAAAAATTCAAATAAAATTACTATAAGTGAATCAATAACTTGAACATATTATTAAGAAATTTTTAAGAAAAAATCACTCACATCATTGACTGTTAAATTTTCTTCATTTGTAAAATCAGTGCAACTTCTTCCTTATATATTTGTTATATTAGAGAGAGCAGATGGGATCTGTTAAATATAAAAATAATAATAACAAAAATAAATTCGTCAAACGTTAACTTCAACTATTATTAAAATTAAAATCCAGTTGATTGCAAAAACTTACTTTTTGAATATCTTCATCATCAGAATAGATTGGTACCGATGTACTTGCCTTATAGTTTGTTTTTTTTTATTTTTTTTCAAAATGTTTATTGTGTGTCTTGGGTGAGTGAAGTTCGTCGTATCTAGAATTTTTTGGTGACGCTTCTGAATACTTTATTTTAGAATTTCTTTTCCGGCTTTCCGACTGAGATTTTTTTGCGTTCATCTTCCTTCTCCTTATCTTTATGAACTTTTTTTACATTTTTCTGTGGAATAATAAATAATGGATTAAGCAAACAAATTATTCAATTACTATCCCTCGCGGTTTCTATGAACTGGAAAAAACGCTTAAATTCCAGTTAAATAATCAAACCGAAATTCAACCGTTTTTTTCCGGTTAAAAACCGGTTAAAAAGCAGGAAAATAACTCTCGTATTTAACTAGATATGCACAGTAAAATCTCGGTTGCATCCCGGTTAAATACGGAAAAAATATAAAGAATTTGACAAAATGAAACGGTTGAATATAGGTTAAAAACCAGTTAAATACTAGTTAAATAACTAAAATAATCTTTATATGTCCTGACAAATATTACGGTTGAATATTGGTTAGAAAACAGTTAAATATTGGTAAAATAATAAAAATTAACCTTGCGTATTTAACTGGAAAAAAATGGTTAAATATTAGTTAGAACAGAGTTAAATTTAAGTTAAATAATACGAATACACCTTTATTGTTAATTACGAGGTTCTCTCTTCCTCTCGTGACTATACATTGTTCATAACAGCCTGTGATTGTTATAAATAATTAAAAAACGTCAATAAATGTTGGATTCAAGTTCTCTCAGCAGAATTTGATAAATATTGACATCATGAGGTCACTAATGACTCCATCACTGCTCTCGCGACTGTAAATTATTTATAACAGCCTGTTATTGTTATAAATAATTAAATAACGTTAATAATTGTTGGATTCACATTCTCTCAGCTAAATTCGATAACTACTGACAGAGTAAGGTATCTGACGGCTCTAAAACTACTGTTGCGTTTTTATTTTGTGTATAACAGATTGTAATTGTTATAATTAATTCAATAATGTTGATAAGATTCAGGTTTTTTGATGGTGATATGATTCTATTTTTTGTATACTTAATTTTTGTATTTTAACTGGCTGAAAATTCCGCAGTCCAGCCATGATGTTGATATTCTTTGTATCAATATAAGTGGAATGTGAATAGTATAGGAATGAATAAGCGTTTTCTAGTTTTTAATTTTTTTCTTTTAATTACTATGGTAAATTCTTAGAGAATTTCAACATTTTTTTATTAGCAGAATCTACGTCTCAACTTAATCTATAAAAATTTCATTTATAACGAGTGCACGCATATTATATATAGACTAATTTTTCAGTAGTGGTTATAGGTTTTATAAAAATGTGGTTAATTATTATAATATATGAAAACAAATCATATATACATTTTTATACTAACTTTATTCGTCAATACTAATTATTTACATTTAATAAACAATTGCTAATTCGTTACAGCTATAATTCACTAACTTTTTACTTATGATTACTTTCAAATATTCATTATATTATTTGCAATTCCTTTTAGAGATCTATGAATTTTTGAATGAAAAAAATGCTTTGATTTTAATCAGCTTCCCAGCAGTTTGGAAGTTTTATTGCATATATGAGTTGTCCGGATGATATTAAAAATGCCGGTTTTATAGAAGAACTTCCGGGTATAAAAGTTAATTCATCAGTTCTTGAAACTCGATGTATGTATCGAGTATCGAATTCGTATCCATGGTTTTGGAGTTTTTTAATGAAAAAACCACCAATTAAGTTGTTATTACGATTGAATTTTACTATGTTCAGTATTTTTCCGAATCTATCGTTTTCAGTGCAAATGATAGAATTACAAAATTTTAAATTGCGTAATTCACGACACCGAAACTCTCATCCATCTGATGTACATTTTTTGAAACATTTTAGTTGCAGATTCGGACCGTCTAATTTTTTCCGTCCTCTACGCTCTTGTTGTGTTGGTGGTCGTACATGTGATTTTCCAATTCCTACAATTTTATTTCTTATGTTTGAATTATTTAAATTTAGTTTAACGTTCATAATTTCTGAAATAAATTTTTTTGCCTGTAGTGATACTGATGGATCATAATTCGTGAATATTATAAATTTTTCCATGAGAAATCGTGTTAGTATTTGATTTCCACGTCCATTAGAACTGGTAACAAAGTCAATTATTTTTTTATTCCACGCTTCGAATACAAAAGCTGAGTGACACCAAATAGGACCCCACTCTTTTACAGTTTTCGATAAATGAGTTAAAAGATGTACATTAAAACTCATGTTCTCCTGATCAAAGTATCGTTCAAAGTCTCGTACATATGTTTTTAATAAAGTTTCAGCGCGATTAAATTTATTGCGTGATATTAAATCAGAATTAAAGTAATGTATTGCTTCAGATAATTTGCAAAGATGTTTAATGTATCTACTTGGGAGTACATTGTTTAAACATACTGGTGCGTAATCTAACCAATTTCGCCATTCTGAAGCTTTCCAATTCTTGTACGTAGTAATGGATCGTGGCGTTCGCGATCGTTGAGAAGGAGGTTTAATTGATGTTAAACAGCGATCAATTATTTGTAGACTACTGGGATCTTCAATATAATATAGAGTGTTAGTTGACGTCAAAAGTAATTCCGTGTGTTGTCTAGCAACGCCTAAATAAACTGCATGCATCGTCTCTACTATGACACCTTCACACATTTTGAATGATGGTATGGCCATTAATGATGAATAACCTTGAACACCATTTCTTCTTTCACTGTAATCTAAAACATGCTCCATGTCAGCTAATAAATCGTCGTTGTTTCGTCATTGGCCATAGCACATATTGAAAGGATATACTCGTTTGCCAGGACCCAAACTGTTGCCTCTAGCATAGCAATGTAGACATCCGTATTCACCATTGAATTGAGTTGTACACGTAACTGCTGCTCGAGCTGGCGAATCTACACTGCATATAGTAACTACAAATTTTGATGTTATTGTTCCTTCAGCAGATATCCATGTGATTCCATCCCTATGTAGTTTTCTTAGTTCATCTACAAAAGGACGTAATAAACAATTCATTACTGGATGCTCCTTATCAACATAAATCGCTGCAAGTAGCATATGCTTCTTCCGTAGACGAGGTGGAAGTTCATTAATCATTGCATAAATAGGCCATGCACTCGTATTCGAAGATTTCGACATCTTGCATCCCTCTGTATTGAAAGTTAATGAAAAATTATACCAACGTTCGAGGATTTTCCCTTCAGAACTCAATGATTGATATTCTTCACCATCATAAATATTCTTCATACCTTCTACATTTGGTCTCCTTGGATCTCTATATTTTAATAAGCGTTCAATATTTGGTATACTCAGTAGTTGATTCAGTTGAGATGTTGGAGACATATATTTAAAGGACTCGAGATTTAAATTTTCTTCATGTGGACCACATGATCCACAATGACATGTCTGAGTGACGTTATTTGTTGCTGGAGATTTCTTACCTAAGAATCCTGTACAACTAGCACAATAAAAATATGTACTTATACACGATTCATTACGGCTCAATGCTTGCCAAAGTGCTAGCTTTGTTGTGGGAAGATCATTCATAGCATGTGAGATATTTGTCCATTTTAACGTTTTTAAAAGCGATACGTAAGTCCAATGATACCTAATCGACATTGCAACATTGACTAACAAATGATCCTTTACACTAACACGATGGTCAATTGTCATCGGACCATTATAATTTCTTACATTACGAACATTAAATAATGGATTATCACATTCTGGAACAACGATCCTGTCATCATCATCATCATCATCATCATCATCATCATCGTCATCATTATCGTCTGTTCCATTGTTATTATCATTATCGTCATCATCATTATCTGTTCCATTGTTATTATCATTATTGTCATCATCATTATCTCCATCATTACTATCATTATCGTGATTTCCGTCATTATGATCATTACGTCTACTGTTGTTATCATGATCATCCACAATATTTGCTAAATTCCTATGCCGTTCTGAATGTATGCTTACGTTCCTTTCATCGTCTTTTGTTTGACTAGTTGAAGGCTGAAATAATAATGAACGTTTATTAATAATGCAATGTCGCACGATAATCGTTGCATTAGTTTGAAGAAAAAAAACTCATCAGAAATATTGACTATTAAAATATTGATATTCCAGTACATTGTAAAATACAGGCTAAGTTATTTTTGTATGCATTTATGAGATCGCTATATCAATATATAAATATTTAAATTGTTATGTCAGTCATTTTGAATTTGTGAAATTCTAATTATGCACAAAGAGATTACGTATTCACTGAAGTACTCGATCAATTCGAATATATGATTCAACTTACTCTACATTATAATTTACATTATAATTTTATAATATAAATTTATGAAGTTTTAAAAAAAAAAACTACTTTAACAATTAATATGCCTAAAATTATTAAACAAAATCACATTACCTGTGGGTCGGAGTAATCTGTTGGAGGGCTAACTTGTACTTCTGGTGAAACAGTTGTGAGGAATTTCCTAAACTTTTTCATATTTCTTTCGTAGACGGCCATTGAGCATAGTCTACGCTTGTTCTTTCGATTATGCATTTCTTTTGTTTTCAAGTAATTGTTGAGAATAGAGATATTCTTTTCTGTTACAATCTGCAATAGGTATGTAGTCAATTAGTTTACTGCAAATTTGACATACCGTCGCACATGTTTGAAATTTACACAGATAATGTATAATGCAATAAATGAATTATAGTAATTCTGTGAATACTTTTTGCATTTACATACAGTAAAGAAAAAAGTAGGATTATGGTCCATTTGTTTATTATGCGACCACCGTGCGTTTTCCATCAGCTAACTCACAAACATATTGAGAAATAACCTCCAAGCAATAAACAGAAATTTCGAGAAATGACATTTCATGATAAATTAACAGAGTAAACTGTAATGGAAAAGAAACAAAAAGTGACTCTTCATCCTACCTTCTCGTCTATAATTTCTTGATGACGTTATTTACGTAGCACGCTTTGAATGAATGATTTGCACATGTGTATTGTTTACAGTCCTCATTTGTCATTGATTACTACAGTCCTCATTTGTCATTAATATATAATTTTACATATCTATATCCTTCTGTTAATGAATGTTTCACTTGCATTCACGTTTTTTCATGCGTCATGCATATATCAAAATTTCTATAACGTCCATTACAATTAAACTACAACTATAAATATCATCTTATACTTTTTCAATGCACAGGGCGCAAAATGACTATTTTCCGTGCCAGAATACTGGGCGCAAAATGGTTCTTTCTTGACCTAGGCTGCTTATCTCTTTGAATACAGCAACTCAATGTTTGTACTAAACTAAACACTCAATTTCAATGGATTCTTTAAATTTTATTATGTATGGTTTGACCTATTATTTATTTTATATTTAAAACTCAGCACTTAGTCTTGAAGTGGTCATACAACTGATGTAATCCTACCTTAATCCTAAACAGATGACAAATTGTTATTATTTTCGAGTCCTGTACTTATAGAATTTTGTTTATCACAGATTTTTAATAATAAATCAAGTTTAGAAAAGAGAGCTGCTTTCCATTTTGAAAATTGCAATGCAACATTCAATTTAACTAATGAAAATAAACAAAATCATTAACAAAAATGACTTGTATGATCTACTTTGAGAATAATTCCAATATAGATTTAGCGCCCTTAGTATAAAAAATATGGTATGACTTTAATAATTTATCTTTATAATTTTAATTTAGATTTAACGCCCTTAGCATTAAAAAATAGTATGTACATCTCGGGCAGCAATTGCTGATGCGTAACGCATAGTAATGTGTGAGTGCAAGTGAATGAACATTTTTCAATATTCGTTATTATAGTAAAAAATGAAATAAGTAAAGTAGAGAAAGTAGATTATTCCGAGCGAGAAATTCTTATTTTTCAAAAATAGTAAAAAATAAAATTTTTTACAATGACAATATTAAAATTATACTTTTTAAGTTCAAATAAATTTTACTAAAAATTTGAACACTCCTCTATATAAACATATCAATAAAAAAATTAAATCCTTTATTTATTTATATGTACTCATTTCTAACCTGTTTCTTTAAATTTATACTTCGTATGAAGAACATCATTAATTTATCCAATTATACTGAATAATCTCAAGCTCCGATAAATTTGTTATCATTTATTATTTAATGATCAGATTATTTTCCACGGAACTACCTTATACAATAAACAGCAAAAAAATAAGAACATTTTTTCTTCCCTCAATACTCTAAAAAAACTTTATTTTTATGAAGACTGTAGACTTTAATATAGGGTTTCTGAAAATTATCTATTTTCAAATAACTTCTTTCTCAGAAATTTCAATTGACAGTTAATTTCTATTCCTTTATTAATTATACAATCACTTAAAATATATATTTTTACTCACATGATTGCAGCGTAGTATCCAGAGCAATGTCCACCACTATGATATTTATTTTTTTCTTATCACCAAATTTCTCATAAGACTGCAGTGCTGATGAATTTAAACTTATGATTCCGAATTGTAAAATAAACTTCTTTCTGAGTGTAAGTCCGGTAAATATTCAAATATAATCGTTGTATTTAAACAAATAATTCTACGAAATTCAACAATTACAAAATTGTGGATACATACATTGAATCGCAATAAATAAAAATTTAAACAGAAAAACAAAGAATAAGTATCATAGACTAACGACTAAACACAAGGAAAATACGACTAATTTTGAGAAGTGAAACGAAAATTGAAATAACTAACAGATGAACTTTCACTCGTGCTGACCCTGTCGAATATGGAAAGGGAACGCTAAACTTCCTGTAAGGCCACATGGCTGCAGGAACAGACAAAAGGCACGTTCCCCACCCTTGATAAAAGTAGAAAACGTGTTTTTTCTCAGTTCCTTAAAAGTCAATGTTTACCCGACTCAACGTTAACAACAACAGAAACTACCAAATAGTACATTGTTCACTAAAGAAGCAAAGTATGATAAAATTGAAACCCGAGCCGAAGGCGAGGGTGGCAAACATTCAGGTAAGGATATCTTACTTCGTTCCCGTGGCCAACATACTATTTTTTATCATACCACCGTCCAAAATTAAAGTTTGTTGTTAGTTTTGAGGTTGGAAAAATGACGTGCTCTCTTTTGCAGAGAAAGACAACACCCGTCTGGGCATGCGCACAGAAGATTTTTTGTCTTTTTATGTGGAAAAGAATACGTTGTTTTGGGACCTGAAAACAGGGAGCAAACTCTAACGTTGGGCGGGGGTATGATAAAAAAAGGCTTATTGGAGATAAAGAGTCCAAGTTTAAATTATCAAAATGAAGACAAAATATTAAAGCTGAATAAAATTGAACTTACAATAAACGTTGAGTAAAATCTTTCTGCCTTCGAAAACTAATAACTCTTTATGATATAAACTAGTAAATATGGAGCGCATTTCGCGTTCGCCTTTTCAACAAAAATTTGATTTTTTTCCGATTTTGAATACAAAAAAAAAAAAAAATAAATGATTTGATATGAAAAAATTTCTTTAAAAAATGTATATATATATTTAAAACATGACTTTCTTATCAATTATTAATAGCTAGTAGTAAGTAGAAATAAAAAAAAAGGAGCGAAGGTCATTTTCATATTGTTTTAAATTATACTCAAACTAACTGAAATTATCTCGATTCAATAAATATTGCGCGCGTTCAGAAAACCGATCAAATTTATAATGAAAATGACATGAATGACGTCAAATTCAACTGATCAAACAAAAGCAGCTAATTTCTCGCCGCGTCATGCACTTTAGTATAATAGATATTGAGATGCAAAACTGAAATAGATGGTTAAAAACAGTGTATTTAATAACACTGATGCATAATAGGCAGAGTAGTACAATGAACAAAATTTTTCTGTCTTCAGAAATTAATAACTCGTCTATGTATAAATATTAAGACGAGAAATTGAAATAGACGGTTAGAAACAGTGTATTTAATAATACGAATGCATAAAAATTATTAAAACACCATTTCTTTGCGTGTGCAAAAATTTCAAGGGCGTCTGAGAAAGGCGGAGTAGTACAATAGACAAAATTTTTTTTACTCAATTTTTGCCCTAGAAGAATGTCCTAAACTAAGTTTTATTAAAATCGGATAGTTAGAAACAAAGTTATGATTTTTTTATCTTTAAATGGGACTCTTCGATCATAAAAATCATTGCGAAAACCAGTAAATATCTACCGTATTAAAGTCCAAATGGGGTTGAATAATCACCGCGACCTATAAGCTGGCCTTTCTTTTATATAATCTGACTAACAAATTTAGCTAAGAAAAGTTAAATCCAACAATTATTAACGTTATTAAATTATTTATAACAATTACAGGCTGTTATAAACAATTCACAGTCGCGAGAGCAGTGATGGAGTCATTAGTCACCATATTATGTCGATATTCTTAAAATTCTGCTGAGAGAACTTGAATTCAACAATTATTAACGTCATTCAATTATTTAATAACAATAACGAGCTGTTATAAACAATTTATAGTCGCGAGAGCAGTGATGGAGTCATTAGTGACCTCATGATGTCAATATTTATCAAATTCTGCTGAGAGAACTTGAATCCAACATTTATTGACGTTTTTTAATTATTCATAACAATCACAGGCGGTTATGAACAATGTATAGTCACGAGAGGAAGAGAGAACCTCGTAATTAACAATAAAGATGTATTCGTATTATTTAACTTAAATTTAACTCTGTTCTAACTAATATTTAACCATTTTTTTCCAGTTAAATACGCAAGGTTAATTCTTATTATTCTACCAATATTTAACTGTTTTTTAACCAATATTCAACCGTAATATTTGTCAGGACATATAAAAATTATTTCAGTTATTTAACTAGTATTTAACTGGTTTTTAACCTAGATTCAACCTTTTTTATTTTGTCAAATTCTTTATATTTTTTCCGTATTTAACCGGGATTCAACCGAGATTTTACTGTGTATATCTAGTTGAATACGAGAGTTATTTTCCTGCTTTTCAACCGGTTTTCAACCGGAAAAAAACGGTTGAATTTTGGTTCGATTATTCAACCCGTGTTTAACCGTTTGTTAACTAAAAAATAACTGGAATTTTACCTGAATTTAACATAGTTTTAACCGGTTTTTAACTGTAGAAATGAAGTTCCTAGAAACCGCGAGGGATGTTACTGATGCACTAAATTGAAGAATAAAATATTATTGAACATTTAACAATCATTTCACTACAAATATAACCAAAAAAAAACTTAAAAAGCAAGTTTTTTTTGTATTATCTAACTAACAACGTTCTTTCTATCTGTTTCAGACTCCTATTTTTGAATTTATTACTATTCAATGTTGTTTTGTTCTTTCTAACAGTATAGCCTTTCACCACAATTCATTTTGAGAATTATTAATTTCATTACCTGATTGTTATGATCGCCTTCATGCTCTACTTTCTGACTTTTCTTGTATGCCGCGATGATTGCTTTAGTACTGCTACGGCTACTTTGTTTTAGTGCTTCTTTTTTTTTGTATTATAAAGAGACATTATTCATGCATTGATTATTAATTTTTTTATTTTAAATTAAACAACATATTATTCCATATGTAAGCTCGATAGAAAAAGTACTTAATTTAAAAACATAATGTACTGATGATTGTTTTAATCGATCTGAATTACTGTAAATTGTAAATTTATAACTTTTGAAAAGAATCCTGATATGACAATTTTAATATTGAAATAGCCTAATATTGTCATCAATTTGATTTTATATTATTCATACATACTCCTTCATAAATTTTGTTTACTTACCATCTGTACTGCTTTTATATTTCGTTTTTTTCCTTTATCCGTTAGAGGCTCATCAATAATATCTGATTTGTTGAACACGGGAAATATCTCTCTTTTCGTTTTCATTATTCTTGTCAATTCATTCTCCGTATCTATTAAAAAATAAACATTTCATACATAATATACAATTAATAATTTTATAAATATATAACCTCATCTATGAATGGTAAATAATTATTTTTCAATTTGTATAAAAGTTATATTATTATAAAACTTAAAATTATAAATAACTTACTTGCTACTGCTAATATTGAGCATGATTTTATTCTATCTTTGTTTTTTACATGACAACCCTGCTTAAACTGTCCCATTCAAATATGCAGATTCCTATAGACTTTCAGAAAGATTTTAATAGGAAACAAAGAATTCGAATTCTATAAAAGTTCTATAGGAGTTTCTATAGGATTCGGTAGATTTGAATAGGAGAATAATTTCAATTTTATTTTTATACATTAATATCATCCAATAGCATGCAGTCGAATTTAATTGGTTGAATGAGAAGCAGTTTCTCTTTGTCAAGTACCGGACATCTAATTAGTATAAGGAGACGTTCAAGATTTAAAACTCTTTGTCAAGTTCAGCTATAGTATCATGAGAAATATATAGTGTGTCACTGCTGTCAGATGATAAGAGAAAAATGCGGGCAGACAACTACACGCATGCCTACTAAGAATCAAGTATATACATAGAAGGGATACTAAGCTATACAATTAAACTATTGAAGGTTTTTTTTCCTATAGAAATCTGCTGAATCCTATTGAGTTGTCCCATTGAGGTACGCTGAATCCTATTCGATTCTTCAATAGGATTTCAGTAAGTTTAATAGGACTTCTGAAATAACGATTTTCCTATTGAAAAGAGGCAATTGATACTTCAATACGATTTGATACTATTCAATAGGAAGATTGTTGCAAAATTTCCTATCAAATTAAAAGTAAACCTATTGAATGTTTCAATAGAATCTTACTACTCCGAAAAAAATCAGTTTAAACAGAAGGAAATTGTAATTCACTCTAGATGTTTTTTAAATATACACCTGATAGAAAATTTATTGAAAACTGTGTCCGAAAAAATCTTGCAGACGATCAAATTTCAATTTTGGCATCCTCGGGTCCACAGTCCAGTACGCTGCCAACCGAGCTATTCTAGAGCATGAAGATATGACTTTCATCCAGAGTTCGTCATTAATATTTTTTTTTAAAGTATTACAGGGTAAAATTATCAATTACTTCTGTAATGGATAATTTAGGAAAAAAAAATATCAATTACTGAGTAATCATTAGTATCGAAAATTTAATTATCAATTACAGTGTTAATTGATAATTTTATTTTTAAAATTATCAATTGATAAAGTAATTTGAAATTTGATAAATCCAATTACACATTGATAAAGTAATTTGTAATTTCTCAGATCCAATTACAAATTAATGAAGTAATTTGTAATTTCTCAGATCCAATTACAAATTAATGAAGTAATTTGTAATTTTATATATCAAATTACAAATTACTTTCGTAATTGATAATATTTTTGGTGAAATTACAAATTACAGGAGTAATTAGTATTTTTTTTTTGCTCCATTACTGAATACTGAAGTAATTGATAATTTAATGTTTTAAATTTCTAAATTAATAATCAGTAATTTTGCTAAGAATTAATTAAGATTTTTATTTATTTTGTGATGAATGCATCACGTTGTCATGATAAAAAAAGAATAATGTTTTTATATGTATATCAACGATTTAACTTATGATTCGATAATAGATTCTGTGTTTTGAAGTTCACACATATATTTTGACCATAACACATGTGTTTGAGAGATCTTATTTATGTTTTAATGTTCATCAAAATGATTTAACGTTGAATCATGCAATCAATCGTTCTAACTTATGTTTAAATGATTAAACATATGTTCTAACGTTATGTTATGTGTTCTAACGTTTCAACTTATGTTTTAATTATAGAAAATGCCTTCTAATGATTTTATTTATGTTCTGATATTTTAATATGCATCATAATGTCGCAAATTATGTTCTCATAAACAAAAATACGTTCCAACATCATATTGTGTTCTAACATTCTAACTTATGTTCTAGCAATCAAATATGTATTCTAATGAACTTATTTATGTTTAAAGTGTCAAATATGGGTTCTAATGTTCCAATTAATGTTCCGACAATAGGAAATACATTCTAAGGATATTATTTATGTTCTCATGTTTCAATATGCATTATAACGTTGCGAATTATGTTCTTATGAACAAAAATATGTTTGACCGTTAGATCGTGTAATCTAACGTTCCAACTCATGTTGTAATGATCAAAAGTATGTTATAACGAACTCATTCATGTTGGGACGGTCGAACACGAGTTTTAATGTTTCAGATCATATTTTTATAAGCAAGAATATGTCCTCAACATTAAGTAATATGTTGTAATGTTTCCACGTATGTTCTAATGATGAAATTTGATGAATAAAAACATAAACTCCATAGCATAACTCTTAATGGTGATGAAGTTAGGGAGCAGCCGGGCCGAAGACTAGGGCTATTCCGTTTGTAGTCTATGATCACTACGATAAATACGCAAGAATCAACGTGGTTGCTTGCAATTTAGAATAGTTCATTCTCTTGACAAAAGAATTCGTCTGCAGTTAAAAAAAAAATAGTGGCTGTTAGCTCTACTCAATCTAAACAATTGATTAAAGAAATTTCTAGCTGGGCCCGCGAGGATGACGCCAATTCTACAGCCAAAAAAATGCTTACCTACCTGTTCTATGTGAACTTTCCTTGATTGGAAAGGCACGTACTGCTTGTGTACCTATAGGGATAATTAAAAAGTTGTCACATGTAACAAAGAAAGCCAAAATACATTATTCTTGATCCTTTTCCGTTTTCCTTGCAAACCTCTTCCTAGAAAAAATGTTAATCAACGATCAGTAACTCGCAATATAAGCCATTGCATATTCTGCCTTATAATTTCAACAAAATGTGTAACTCAAGCAAATAGGCATTTATAATTCTACTTTACGGAAGTCATAAATAATTGTGTTGAATTTCTTTCAAATGATCGACGATCTTGCCTTGATTCTGGCAATTATCAATCTGTTTTATTCAGAGAAAGTAATATGAATCGTACTATGTTCAAACTAGTTTCATCACAATTAGCAATTTCGAACAATCTACTTTTGATAAGATGATTTGATTTATTTCTAAAGCTTATGATAGAAAGAATGTTCCGCTATAAGTACCAAAGAAGATCAACGAATAACTTAGGTAGCTATTCTATAACCTTTACCATGAGCTCACATTATTTTCATGGTCTGAGGTTGATTTTTACTATTAAGGTTCGTTACAGATGATTGCAATAGCCAACAACGCTACTTAGGTGATCATCTGGTGACTTGAGAAGTCAATATTTCGTTTTGTACTCGAGAAAAAAATCGTAGCGTTTTAAAAAGTCACTCTAGTTCAGCATCGACTCAAGTGATAGCTAAATTAATGAAACTATTCTATTTCCGCTGTCTTCAGTAAAAGTCTACTGTCTACACTGTGATTGATAATTTAATTTTCGATATTATCTATTACAGAAGTAAATGATAATTTCTTTTTTCTAATTAACCATTTCTTAGTAATTATGTAATGTATAATTGAAAATACTTTTTTTGACGAACCCTTTCATCTTATCTATTTGAGTTGAACATTTAAAATAATTTGAACATTGATCAGGTTCGTTTCCGAGCAAGCATTTCACAGCATAGAAAGAATCATCATCATTTGTAAAAATAGGACAGGTAAAATGCAACTTAAAAATTATATCTTTATCGCAATGTCCCATGATAAAATTTTATCTTATTTGAACGAAGAACATCGGAACAACTTCTGTAGAAAATCAATAAATTTAAAGGGAATACATGACTTAGAAAATGTTTTCTTGTTTTAATATTCCACAATAGGTTTCGATATCGTTTGATAGGTGTAGTTTCGACAAGTCTCTATAAAAAAAGGATAAACTAAACAGGAAAATACGCCTTAAATAACATTTTCTTGTTTTTATATTTCTCGAAAGAAATTGATGTTTTTCGATAGAATAATTTCTATATTTTACTGTAGAAAAGGAAATGATCTATCAAAATAATACGACATGGAAAATATTTCTTTCCTATCGTATATTCTAATACTATTTTATATTTCTTATTAGTCTTGCGTTAATAAGACTTCTATCATTCAAATAGGCCCAATTTCTTTATATATTTATGGGATATGAATGAAATGAGAAGCAAAATATGAAGAAGGGCTTTTTAGTAACAATATTCTTCAACGGGTTTCAATACTGTTTTGCATGAATGTTTTTTCGGAGTTTTATGTTAAAATCAATAGATTAAAGATAAAAAAAGACTTAGAAAATATGCTCTCATCACGATACTCTATATTAGACTACGCTTTCCAAATAATACAATGCTTACGAAGGAAGAGAGGAATATTAACAATTGGCTGTTGAAGGAGTCAAACCTTTTAAATAATGTGAAATCCTATTGAGGTTAAATGAATCAAAATAATTATTTCTAAGTCGTATTTTCTTATTGAGATCTATTTATCTCCTATTGGATGTTAATAGAGTCAAAACTATTAAATAATGTCGATTCCTGTTGAAGTTTAAAAATTAATACAAATAATTTCAAAGTCGTTTCATCCTTTTCAATTAGTTAGTTTCCTATCCGAATGTCTTTCCTCATTTCCCATAGAAGCTCTTCGTTTTCTATAGAATTGCTGACTACCTTTTAGAATCATCGTAATCCTATTAAGTCATGTGAACTGGAATGTTCTAAATCTCATAGGTTTTACGATGAACGTTTTTGTACCTATTCAGATTTGTATAATCCTATTAAACTTTTTCTGGGTAGCAGAAATTTCTCGACTCTTCCTATCCAAATATGATGTTTCCTATTCAAATTCTAAAAAAGCCTATAGGATTTACTTTTTTCCGATAGGAATGTTTAAGCAGGAATAATATTTGTTATAAATTATTATACAATGAGCTTAGTTAGAGTAAGAAATATAAAAGAGTCGTTAAAAATTAATGTACCAACTACGGATATTGTTGATTTCCATAAGTAAAAGGATCACCCATCACCTGATGTCCATTCCCTGCTTAAACGATCCTATGAGGCAATACAAATTGAATGGGAAAATTGCATCGGGAGTTTCCTATTGAATTAAAGGTAAACCTGTTGAAAGTTTAAATAATACTAAATGTATCTCAATAGGATTTTAATATGAAGTATATAATCCTATTCAATTTTTTTCGTTCTTTTTCAACTTTGCAATAGGATTTGACGTTATTCAATAGGATTTCAATACTATCGACATTTCCTATCGAATTAAAGATAAACCCATACATTACTATAAAAAAAATTAATTTAAACAAAAGGAAATTTTAATTCACTCTAGAGGTTTTTTATTTATATGGATTTGTTGTTTGAATATACACCTGAAATGAAATTTATTAGAAACTTTGTTCGAAAAAACCCTGTTGACGGTGAGATTCGATCCTGGCATCCTCAGGTTCACAGTCCAGTACGCCACAACTGAGCTATTCTAAAACATGAAGATATGACTTTTGTCTAATCCATTTGAGTTGAAAATCGGTAATAATTTAAACATGAATCTTGATCCCCTGGCCGAAAGTATAGACTTCCGGGCAGCATTATGCTCCCGAAACAACAACTTTTGTGGCCCGCTCGATTTCATGCGTGTTTCGATCGACTGAAAGATTTTTGTGGCGCGGAAACGTAAACTAATATAATCTGTTCAAGAGAATAAATCGTGAAATGTTTACAAAGTAATAAAGTATAAATGAAGGATAAAAGATGCATTCAATCCTTCAAACATCTGCATGCCAGACATTGTTTTCTTCCTATACAATGGTTAGTTAAGATGAAGTTTAGTTAACAATATTGGAATAACTATTATTTTTTTTTATTCCAAATATATTTTGTATTTTTCAATTAAAATTATTTATTCTATTTTCAATAATTGAAAAGTAATATAATTGAGGTAATACAGTTCGTTGTAACTTTTGAGGATATGATAAAAAGAAAATTTCAAAAATGCATAACTCCTAATCTTTAAGAAAAACTCATTAAGAATTAGACTCCAAAAATAACAATGATATAAGTGCCCAATTACATAAACATGATTTACAACTTGCAAACCGAACATTTAACGATTGTGCTTTCAATTTCACTTTATGTAATTGCAGAAAAGCAAATACTCAGTTAAATATGTATAATTTTATACCAAGATTACTACTAATTATCTATATATAATTTTTTAACGAATTCCTGATTTTGAACTTTTTTGCTGATGCCCGCCCCCGACCAGCAGAACTTCGGCTTCGCCTCGGCTCTGCAAAAGTCGGGCTGGCATCCCCTATACAACTGTTTAGCTTATCAACTAATTACCGAACTTACATTCGGCGGGATCGAGAAAAATAGGATACGACACATTGCCAAAAATGTTAAATGCCCCGGGTGTGTGATATGATGGCCGAGGCATCATATCCCACACGCCAGGAAATTCAACTTTCTGGCCTTAGTAATATACTATATTGTAAAATATGCGTGTATGTCCATCTATTGATGGATAGACAAACGACAGTTTATTAGTTAACGACGATTGCTTGACGATTAGATTGTTTATAGCAACGAGGGGGGAGTTTATCTCCAGTTTGTGACTGAGACTAACACAGAATAGACGTCATATTTTAGATTCTGTATTTGAATCTGTCATTTTTAATAAACTTTCCTGTTAATATTATTTGTCTTGTTTTTATATTTTGTATCAGAAGTGATTTGTCTCACGTGACAAATTAATATTAGTGACTTTGTTATTGTATTAGTGAGATTTTTTAAGTTTTTAGAGAAATGCCGAGAACACCAAACCGCCGTCAAATGAGGAGAGAAACTCGGAGGACACGATTTGAAGATTGTGTTGATGATAATTCTTCAAATGGTGGATTATTGGCATAAGAAATGCGGATGAATAGATTGGAGGAGCAACTTTCACAAAATAGATTAGAGATAAATGGATTTCTTTAAAATTTTATGGGAGAGATAAGATCTTTATTTTCTTATAATAGTTCTAATAATATTAATTCGAATAGTAATACTAATAGTAATAATGATAATTTAATTAATACTGAATTAATTCCTAACAATTCTTCAGGAAATGGTAATCCAAATATTTCTACAAATTCAAATTTAACTGAATCGGTCTCGTCTTCTTCGGTCGGAAATTCGTTAAATTTCGTGAAACCGGCAAAATGTGATGGTTCTCAGACGTGGGAAAGTTACTCACGTTAATTTGAGACCATTGCGTGATTACATAATTGGTCAGATGCAGTCAAAGCTTCGATTCTAGTGTCCTGTTCGAAAGACAAAGCTCAAGAAATTATGGATAATTTGAGCATAGAAGATTTAAGTAATTATAATGTTTTATCAAAATATTTAGAAGATCGTTTCGGTGAAGCTCAATTTGCCAGAGCATACTTCAGTCGTTTCCAAGCTAGAAAACATAATGAAAATAATAGTTTGACTGATTTTTCAAATGATTTGGATAAATTAGTCAAATATGCGTATCCGGGAGTTGCAAATGATCAAAGAGAACAAATGGCTGGTTTATAATTTATTGTAGGATTGAATAATGTAAAATTGCAATATTCTTTACCTTCGGAAAGATTAGAGTTTCTTCAATCGGCAACTCAACGAGCAGTTGAATTAGAGTCGCTTGATAAATTATGTTACGGAAATGAAGAAATCAATAAAAATGATCAAGTTAATAAAAAAAATGATCATAAAGATGACGAAATTTTAATTTTGATAAAAAAAATTATACAAACAATCATAATTTTAGAAACAATGAAAGAAATTTCCGAAACAATAATTCTACTTTGTCTGAAAAGAATTTCAAGACATTTAATAATGGAAATTCTTCACAAGGTTTTCAATGTTGGGTTTGTTGACAGAAAAGTCATTCAAGAAATGATTGTTAAGTTCTTCAAACTGTTCAAACTACTTAAGCAAATAATTCTCAGAATAATAATAATGCTTCAGGTAAAAATTCTTCAAAAAAAAAAAAATTCGGCAGAATTAAGTCACAATTCAGTTAATTCTTCGAAGATTCTTCAAGATTCAGATTCTTTATTTAAACCTTTACTCATACTTAAAGGTGAAATCAATGGTAAAAATGTGATATGTAAGTCGATACTGCTGCTGATATTACGGTTGTAAATTCTTCTCTTTTTAATAAAAATTCACCCAGAGCAAATAATTCTTCTCTTTCTATTTTCACAGTTTCTGGTGATAAATTCGATTTTGATTTTCTTGAGACAGTGGAAATTAGGATTTCAAATCCAAATCCATGCGATATACGCATCAATTAATTGATAAATACAATTTTTAATTGTTTATAACAAATTTATATTGTTGTAAACAATTTGTAATTGTTAGAAGTCATATCTCGTCATAAATCATATTTTTTTTGGAAATATCTGAATCCATGTGATATATGTATTAGCTAATAGGAGAATACAATTTCCTATTGTTCATAACGTAGCCAACAATAAAGTGAACTTAAAATTCTCTAACAATTCAGATACACAGTTAGTTTTGAAACTGTAAAATATCTGTATGCAACAAATGTTACCTGAATTTGTAAGATATGTTATATAGCATTCAAAGAACAGTTGCTTAGCAAATGTAATATAATATAGAGATTACAATGTTATATCATAGATGCATATCATTAAATAACGAAAAATATATACTACTGGTATAACACTGTTATATAACAAGGATACAACATATATGTAACGATAACATTACGGTTAGATAACTACGTTTTATGACTACAACGTCACATGACGAATTGTTTTCTTATTGGAATCTACCAAATCCTATAGAAACTGCTTCTCCTCTAACCTATTGAATGCGACTGCATCCTATTAGATGATATTCATATATAGAAGCAGAATGGAAGTATTATTTTTCCATTGGAATCTACCAAATCCTATAGAAACTGCTTTTCCTCAAACCTATTGAATTTGACTGCATCCTATTGAATGATATTAAGACGCCTCGAGCGGAAACATATAGACATATAAAAGCATATGAATTTTTGCGCACTAGTTTTAGGCTAATGAATGGATAAAATAAGGAAATACTTACAGACAAAGATTCGCGCAACAACGATCTATGGAATGAAACGAGATGAGGATGATTAGTCGAAAAATAAGGGAAATATCCGAGATTAAAAAATTAAAGCGATTTGACAGATTTTGGTCGGCCATACGTAAAACAAGTAAGAGAGTCAGACATATAAAATTGAAAGAGATAAGAGATTACCATAGTGACAAACACGCGGAGAGAGAGAGAGAGATAGCATGATTGAAAATAAGAGATAGCTTGAATAAGTGAAGCGCGCGGTTGAAAATTGGCCAAAAATGGGTAATCTCTAGATTTTCATGTTTTGGTGGTCCTATCTGAATGAAATTTCAGAAGATGGTCAACTGTATGGTCCGTAGACGACATCATCAAAAAAAAATATTTTTTTTCATTAAATTGCAAAAAAAAACACTTATAAATAAATATAAAAAATTGAGAATAATTGTTTGTTAGCTGTTGACCACATAACTCCCGCTCTGAAAAGTCCCGCCTGGACCCAGTCGCAACGAGAAGAATTAAATCGCTAAAAAACTTGAAAATACTCGATGATGAATACAAAACAATTAAAAAATACACAAAATATACCAAATCAATAAACTATTGTCGGAAAATGTTACAAAATAAAATAACTCTGATTAGATCTTAATATATATGATTTGGCGAGAATAAGTCATCGACTCAAATTAGATATAATTATATCTAAAATATTAGATCGGAGCAGATCAAAATTTTTTTATCCGAACAGCTTCCATTAGATCTATTTTTATCTAGAATATTAGATAAAATGAGATCTGGAATCGGCTTGATTAGAACAGATCTTATTAGATGTAGCTGGAACAATTGTTCGTTAACGTTTGAATTTTTTCCGGTACTAAATAAAAAAAAAATTTTTTTTTAACTGAAATAGCCACTCTACAGAGCAGAAAAATTCCTATCCGCCTCTAAATTGGCTATAAAATGTACCCTAAAACTAAAAAGATATACGAGTGCAAAGTTAACAAAAAAAATTTTTAGAAATGACGCTTCAGATGATCTTAAAAATTGAAAAATTAATATTAGTTACAAATTTGAATTGGAGAATGTTTAGAAAACGATTCTGAACATTACATATTTGTTTTAGATTTTTTCCAACGTTAAAAATATTTTATTTCTAATGTTAATTGAAAAGGCGCTTAACAGCATATTTTACCGGAGCTCCCAAGATGTTTAATTTTCAGCGCACCTTCACAGCGTTGTACATATTTACCTTTACACGTTGAACAGGTGCTCTCGTGAACTTTTTCGTAAAGAATTCGATTCTCTACAAAAAAGAGATCAACTTTTTCTTCATATCTATCACCGTTCTCGCTACGTAAGCGGTTGAAGGAGAAAAAACGCAATTTACTAAATTTTGACCCTCGATAAGCAATAGTAATTATTGTTTCCGAGTAATAAAAATCTGCATAAATACTCTCCTCATCATCCCCTACGAGAATGGACTATCAAAAATTTTCATTCCCATTTCATAATTCATGTACGATAAAATCACACAGCTACTAGACTAGGGATTAACTCACTAATGAATGAACGATTAAGGATATCGATAGTTTCATTGATCGTTAAGAATTAAATTGTTATTTGGCTTATCAGTAAAACAGGAGTGCTCTATAAGGTCATATACATAGAATATAACATATTTCATTTGAATAACCTATCTTTAAAACACTAAAAATAGATAATAAAATTTTGAAAGTAAATCAAATATATCAGTGAATAAACACTATGCTAGATATATCTATATATTAGAAATACATAGATATATTGACCATGTCATTCATTCACTGGTGCGTTGACCCTCTATGATTTATGTACAGCGACTTATTTTTGTTTACATGTATACTCTAATTTGTAATTTATTATCTTTGTTTACATTGACAACAAGGGAAGTGTCAAATTCGTACACAATCTGAATACTTTTTTTTAAATTTAGTATTGAATTTGAAAAATTAGTTGTGATTACATTAATATTCAACAAATAAAGTGCGTATTTTAATGAACGTTTATATTGTTTAATTTTTTTGTGCTATTAAAATGAAAGTTTATAGTGATAAAATTAATTTTATTGTTTTAATTAAAGTTAATATTTGTTAGTTTTAATATTATGAAACCCTCGCGGAAAAAACATTGTGGCAAAAATCACAAGATGTGGGCTGGCGTAAAAGCACCAAGTCGGAAACAAAAATTCAGAAAAATGTGCGTACAAATATTTAAATAATAATGAAAATTTTAAAAAAATACTGCAAAAATGATATTATATATCATTTAATTAAAAATTTTGTATTCAGCGTGTTGAAATTGTCTTTTTACTCAATAAGTATAATTACAATCGGTTGTATAAACATTAAATAATTCTGCTATATTGCCAAGAATGGTTTTTGATATAGAATTGCTCAATCATTCTCCTAGTTATCTAACAGCCTATTGAAATGAATGTCATAACATTTTGGCTTCATTTTTAATTGTGTTTTTTTCAAAAGTGTGATAAAAGAAAAGATGTTTAGCGAAAATATAATATTCTCACTAAAAGTTTCAAGTGGTAAAACTTTTTTTTAAAAGAGGAAAAACAATTGATTCCGAATGTATTGTGTCTAAATATTTCAAGAATAATAATAATCTAACACCAAATAGGAAGTTGAAATTTGCACTTGGATTAATTTTTTTTATTATTATTTAAGAAAATTAAATTCAATTAATACTTATCGTAGAATAAAATTTATCATACATTCATAATTAACGATTCTCAAAATTTTACTACTTTACACAAATGCCTACTTAATTATTATTCATATAATCTATGAATAAAAATTATTCAGAATAATCCGTTGAAATTATAAGAATGGATGTTTCAACAATACCTAAGGAAAATGGACAAATCTTATTTGGTTTGATCTGATCTATTTAAATCCAAGTGGATGCAATTTGTGTTATCTACTAAAGTTAAGTCTACACAGATCTTTAAAAGTATCTCAAAAAATTGGTTTGTTTAATAGGAATAATGTGTTGCACTTCAATTTTAGTACATTGATGAAGAAAAAATGTTTCCAATTCATCCCTAAACACATTTAAAACAAAGCTCAGTTGATTATTTACATAATTAATTAATAATTAATTTAATTTTAATTCGAAATTTTCCAATGTTTTTTTTTAAAAATAAATACTGATAAGTTCAGATGAACATATAATGAAAATTAATTAGCATTTTTATTCGTATGTTGAGTGAAGCAAATTTTTTTTTTTACAAATACATACTAAAATTCAGACTTGTATAAAATACGTTCTAAGAAGTATTCAAATACAAATACAAGTACTCTTACTCCGTAGAGTATTTAAATACAAATAGAAATATTCATAAAGTATTTGGAATACAAATACAAATACAGCCTAGCTATTTTTAATAGATATTTTGAATACCAGCAGGAAGTATTTAAATATAAATACAATTCAGCTAATTTAAATAGGTATTTTTAAACAAGTATTTACTTGCTTAAAATACCAGCAGAAAGTATTTGAATACAAATACTATCCAGCTAATCTAAATAGATATTTTAAAGCAAGTGTATACTTGCTTAAAATACCAGCAAAAAGTATTTAAATACAAATACAAATAGTGTAATTGTATGGAAATACTAATAAATTTCTCTAATTTCCGTATAAGCTACGACGTTACACTTACAACGTTTAGCAAAGTTTTCATTAAATATTCGTATTTTTAAAACGATTTAGTGTATATTGAGAAAAGGCATTCTATTTGAAATATTTCAAATAAAATACCGTTTTGAAATATTTAAATACAATTACTAAATACTTTTTATTGCCAGTACTTAAATATTATTTGAAATACCGTGAAAAGTATTTAAATAAGAATTTCAAATACTTTTATTTGAAATACTGACAAGTATGCTAAAATTACTGTACAATCGTCAGCGTGAAAATTTTCATTGGAAGTACAGTAATTGGACAATAAAAATTTTGTACAGTGAAAGACTCTGAACTTTTTCCTCGAACAACTCTTATAATTTGATAATCCTTGAGAACTAATAAAAATGTTTTAAAATTGACCCCATAAAATGTTCTAAAAAGTGTATCTGAGATCATTTTTCAGACGTCAAGCCAGAATCGAACAAAATAGAAGCATAGAATCAAGATTGCAGGATCTCGGCGAAATTGAAAATCGAATTCAACTTAGTGACAAACCTATCACAGTGCAACGACTTATGTCAATTATGACCGATGAATCATTTTCAGAATATTTAGCCGACATAAATTCTGATAATCCAAGATTAACAACAGATAAATTAATTGACATTTTGGAGGATAATGATTATATTCACAATGAGACTCATGTCGAAAAATCTTTGAAAGAAAATCACAAGCCATCTTTATGCAAATCTTTAGAAGAAAATGATAAAATTACTGCTGAAGATAGAGAAAAAGCAAAACGACCACTTATTGAGGTTTGCAGAATCGTTGATTTTATGTATATGTTTAATCAACTCCACGAAAAGTTTGATGATCATTCTCGAGACGATCAGTGTCAATTGAAGCATTGAAATATTATTGACTCCAAACGAGATGGATTAAAAACAACGGTCATAATGCATTGTTCGAGATGTAAATTCACACAAGATATTAAAAGTAAAGAAGAACACGATACTCGCATGGATATAAATGAATCAGCTGTTGTAGGAGCATGTACAGCAGGAGTTGGGTATTCTTAAATCGAAGAAATTCCTGCTGCGATGGATGTACCCTGTATGGCTGGAACTACATATCGAAGACATCATGAAGATTTATATCCAGTATTTTCTGAAGCTGCTGAAATCAATGAAAGAAACAGCTGAGTTAGAACGGCACCTAGCCATTATAAGAGGTGATGTCATCGATAATATTGCATTCACTCGAGTTGTCGTGGATGGTACGTGGTTAAAGAGAATTTATGCAAATAGTGCATTTGATTCTAATTCTGGCGTAGGGATTATCGTTGGCTATTATACGCAACGAATCTTATTTATTGGAGTACGAAATAAATATTTTTGCATATGCTCACGAGCAAAGAAACTCGGAAAAAATCCTAAATCCCATGCCTGCGCTCAAAATTGGTCCTATAGTTCGTCAAGTTTGGAAACAGATGCCATCTTAGAAGGCTTCAAATGTAGTGTTAAAGAGCATGGGTTAATATACACACATTTTATTGGCGATGGTGATAGTAGTGTGTATAATGGTTTGATTACATAGCAGCCTTATCTAGAATACAATATAACTGTTAAAAAAATAGAGTGTACGAATCATCTTTTACGATCGCTCTGTAATAATTTGAGAGAAATTGGCGAAGGTGAACGAGGGATAAAGAAATGGCGAGATCTTATCAAAGAAAATATACCACGAATAAGATATGATATCATGGCAGCGATTGATTATAGAACTAAGCAAGATACAGGCGAAACTGAAAGAATAAAAAATATTCGTCAAGATTCTTTGAATGTACCGCATCATGTTTTTGGAAATAATGAAAACTGTGCCAGTTATTTTTGCCATAAAAAGCCAAAAAAAGATGAAATTACTTATGTTCCAGATATGATAAAAGCAGGTGTATTTCAACACATTGAAGTAGCTTCTCAGCGAATAACGCTGAATGCAGATAGTTTATCACAAAAGATGAATAATAACATTGTGGAAACTATGAATTCTGTCTTGGCTAAAATGGCATCTGCTAAGCGCATCAATCATGGCATGAGATTCGCTTTTAACATTCGATGCTTAGCAACCGTTGTTTAAGGTAATGGACAAGACATACCTCAAAATATGGCTGAAGCTATGGGAAAAGTACCTACGAAAATTGTAGTAGATATGGAAAAAAGAAGAAAGTTAACGAATGATCTAAGAAAAACTAGGAGATATTTAGAAAAAGTTGATGGCAACCAACAAAAAAAAAAGGCAACAGAGAAAACAACATCGTCCAAAGACTATGGAAAAAATTGCAGAAAGCCTGACATAAATGAGTCAGAATTTAAAGGACGAAGAAAAAATTTATACAAAAAATTATGGTCGTGGCAAAAAACTCGATATCAAATCCAAACTGAAACTCGAGAAGATAACCTCGGATTGTTGAATGATATCTTGCAAAACACTATTTCTGCAGAACATTTTGGTAAAATTTGCAAGTTGAGAAAGTCAACTTCGTGTTCAGAAATTGTGAAAAAAATTCTCTACAAAGCAAAACGGACTACTGTTGCAAGCAAATACAAGGAAGAAAGTTTAAAACAAGCTTGGGATCAATTTCAAAAAAAAAGAAAAAGATTCGAAAATTCAAAAATGTGGATTATTTATTGATCTTAAACAACCATTTTTATCAGCTTTTCCATCCAGCGGACTTATAAACAATGATAGAATTGTAGAAATTTTTTGTCCCATAAAAGGAAAAGAATTAACACCAGAAGAAGCTTTCAAAGAAAATGTTTTGCAGAAATAAATAAAATTTATACTAACGAAGACATGAGTGAAATAAACATTCATCACGTG
The DNA here is from genome assembly GCA_028641665.1 of Chelonus formosanus. NCBI lineage: Eukaryota > Metazoa > Arthropoda > Insecta > Hymenoptera > Braconidae > Chelonus > Chelonus formosanus. The sequence goes on from CM054002.1 coordinate 12,632,275, forward strand.
TTTTATAATGAAATACAAGGATTATTACATATTACAAAACGTAGTTATTGTATATTTTTACTATGGACTCCGAAAGGTATGAAGCAGACAAAAGTACTGAAAGATGATGAATTTTGGACTGCTCATATGGAAGAATTTTTAGAAAGGTTCTATACGAATTGTTTGATTCTGGAAATCATCGATAGCAGGTACAATCGAAACATGGAAATTAGAAATCCTACATACATTACGACGGAGCTTATTAGAAAAAAAACGAAAACAAACACCCATGTTTTCTACTGCAATATTCAATGATCCTGAATATTATTATCAAAATATCAATGCCGATTATCCAGTAGCGCAATATAAATGTAATGCTAATGTTTTATTCGATGTGTCTATATATAGTTTGTGGTCTACAGAATTTAGAACTTTGAGACGCACAGCATGGATTGATGGTGATGGTATTGATAGCTATTTAATAGCTCAATCGTCATCAGAACATTGGAGAAATGTGCCATTTATAACCACTCGGCATACTGCATTCATATTAGGAGACAACAGTGAACGGGAAGAAATAAATCCTTCATGTTTTATCTATCATATTAATTGGAGTTCAGTAAACATCCTATTATTACCATATACATATCGCCAACATTAGTGTCTTTTAGTTATTGACACAAAAAATAAATATGTACTACATTTAGATCCTATTAAAGGAGGAACACGAAAACATCGAGCATTCATGCTATTTAAAAAATATTTGAAACGGTGCAAAGAATTAAAAAATAACAATTTATATGATATACAGTGGAAAGTTTTCACTGAGACAGACTTAACCATCAATAGGCCAGTACCGTCTGATGGATATAATTGTGGAACGTTTATTATGCACTATATGGAGAATTTTGGGTTTCAAACTATTCTTGAAACCCCTTACTATAATCCAAATAAACGCAGATCCGATATTGCATCATCTTTGTTGAAAGCATCGGAATCAATGGAAAATATTTGTATATTATGCACAGGTGACAGAGAAAATAACATGATATTTCAATGTACATTATGTGAACGTAAAATACATGATAGATGTCTAATAAGATATAGAAACGGGAACCAATAGATACCGATAATTGGACTTGCCCATTGTGTTTAAAATATTTTTCGTGAAATAATCTGAGTTCTTGAAAAAATCTAATCTAAGTATAGGTCAAATTTATTTATGCCTCAGAAACAGGCAGCATTGAATTGCGCCTCAGGAACAAAAAGAAATTTCGAAACATAAAATAATATTTTTTTCTAGATTCTGCATTCAATTGATAGCCCATTATTCTAACATAAGTAAGTTTATTTGAAATATATTGAATATTTATTAAGTCTTTCGGTTAATTTTAATATTATCTTTTGAGGGATGATATATAATCTACCTTCTTAATTTAGGAAACGGTTCATAGTGGTACATCATCACCTTTATTGCTGTTCCCCGCAGAATTTGAATGGAGTATTTTGTGAGGATCTTGAATCATCCCGATTTTTTGAATGAAAAAATCATATCAAAATTTGAGGTATCGTGGCATCATTTTTTTCAATAATTAATTATTTTTATTTCATTGAATCATTTATTCTATACGCTTCTTTCAATTTGATCTTCTATAATGTTTGGCTCGACTATTAAGAGATAATGAGTAGATAAATTTTGGAAGATCTGGAGAAGAGAAACTTATTTTTATTCATGTGTTGAACAGTCTATAGATTTGTTATTTGCCACCCTCAACATTTTTTTTTTTTTTAAATTAATATCTTAGATTATAGCTTACTGGACGTCAATTTTACTTATTATTTCAATGTCCAATTTTGAAAACTTAAAAAAAATGTCTGGTCATTGAAACGCACAGTGTAAAAATAACTTATACAAAAGAATACGTTAACATCACAATTAATGTTAAGTTCGCACAATAAAATAAATGAAATAAAGAAAGTTATAGCTGAAGCTAAAGACAATCCGAAAACTAAAAGGTTTGGACAAGAATCCGTGATCTAAAAATTTTTATCTATACTTTATAATTCATACATTTTGAGATAGGGATTTGAATTATAGCGACTAGACTAAATTTGCATCCTGCTCTGAACCAATTACAAAAAACTTAACTTTTCTAAAATATCAGTATGCTTAGAAGAATAGCACCTACGCATGTATGTATTTTGTGATACGACTCACAATATTTAAATTAATAACAATTTAAGTTCTAAAAATAACACATTGGATAGATGGCGCTTAGTTAGAGAATGATTTACATGAGTACAAACCGTTCAATTAAATCATGCGTATTTCCGCCTATTTATTTATAAACTGGAAATCCATGAAAAACAGCCTCCTCCTTTAGGGCTGTACAAAAATGTGCGCCAAGCATAAATGATGACAATGATGGAACTACAAAAAGTCCTAAAATCATTAAACGCTAATTATTTAAATCTAGGACTTCACAATAATTTAATGAATTATTATCTTTTTCGGGGTTTTTTTTTGAAGAAAAATTGAGTACGTTATGTGGCATAATGAAAAAAACAACCAAAAACTTGGCGTGACTGTTAAAATTTACAGAAGCATGAAATTTTGGTTATATTTAAAATATTCAAGCCAATTCAGAAATAACAGTCAAGTTTTTGGCGTGACTACTAAATAAACGTGTCTTTTAATATCGATAATCCTACATGAGTATCAATTGTAAGTTAGCATGATGAACAATAATGGTTGAATACAAATATCTCAAAAACTATGTCAAAATTTGATAAAATAAAATAAACAAAAATTTTATCATACTTTCACATATCATCAAGAACATGCAAAATTTTGGGATTCTGCCTGTGAAGAATTTTTTCAGAATCAATTTATTTTTTATGTAACAAATTACTGATTCAAATATTATAATGAAATTTGCAATAAAAGTCACACCAGGTCTAGACTATAAATAATAGTAAAATTTACACCCAGGGAGGAATAGTAGACTAGCTTAAACCACGTATTTACCGCTCTTGTCTTCAGCTTAGGTTTTAATTTTACACGTGGTTTGAGCTAGTCTACTTTTCCTCCCTTGGTGTGAAATGTACTATTTTTTAATAGAATTTTCTGAAACACAGTTATAGAATTGAATTTTTTTTTATCAGTAATAGCTATAGTTTATTATTATTTGAAGGTTTATAATAAATATTACCAATAATTTTTATTTTTCAATAAGTGTCTGATTTCAGCACATTTTGCTGAATAACGGAATACGTGTCGTTTTAAATTTGCCTTTATTCTCGTATCAAATTTTATCTAAAAAAAATCTCAATTACCCTGTTTAAATACGTTACAAATAGAACCAAGTTGCAGAGAATTAGTAGATGCAATATGTTTCAGTAATTTCCTGTAAAGAAATGTAATTCTCATGTTTAATTTTGTAAAATTACCAGAGAGTCCACTGCTTGAATACTGTCATTTCCACTTTTAGAATGATAAAAAAATTAAGAACAATAAAAATACCGTGAAAAAAGTCATCAATGACGTCTATGAGACGACAGAGATAATAAATTTTATTTACTAATGTCAATTTTTTTTCGTATTTTATGTTACCAATAACCTGACGATAGCTATTTACTAACTTCAGGTTATTGACAAGCATAGTATGTCTGACGCATTTGACATTGGTAAGTCAAATTTATTATTTCCGTCATAAGGTCAACAAATATTTTACAATATTTTTATGATTTTTAATTATTTTCAGATAATTTAAAAGAATAAATAAAATTGATTGAAATGTCTGACCCCCCAACATCAGAAGAGCTGATGAGAATGGTGGTTGAGAATCAGCAAATCATGTTGGAGCAACAGCGAGAAAATTGACAAATTCTGCAGTTGCTCCAAGAGGTACGACAACCTTCGGCAGGCCCGAGAGGACCTGTACCAACTCCAAATGAAGCTGTACATCCAGCAGGCCCGAACAGGCCAATCGCAACTCAAGCTACGGCCAACAATCGCGCAGGACCCTATACTGGAGGTAAATGCATATCTTTTCATTTTAGATTGCAAACGTGATTAAATACGGGGCTACACAATAATCTCTTAATTTAAAAATTATTTTTTTAAAAATAAATTCAAACATAAGTGATTCGTGTGAGCACAGTGCAGAATTTTTACAGAAATTGTTTTAAAAAGTAATCGGTACTGTGCTGACAAGAATCATTCATGTTTAGATTTATTTTTATAAACATAATTTTTAAATTGAGAGATTATTGTGTAGCACAATACTGAGTAACATTGTCTTTGTCTGTGTACAGACATTAACAACAAAAACATTACACATTTCTTTTTATTACAGCAATACGCAATTGCCCCAGGGGAAAACGAGGAGGAAAAGGGAGGAAGGACTGGTGCGCCGAGACAAGTAATATCCACAAACATTACCATTTCCACTAAAATATTTATTTAACTCATAAAAAATTCATTTATGTTGTGAATAAAAATTATCAAAAAATCTAGATCAGCATCGCTTATTTATTTTTACCGATTATTTATTCATTATTGGTAAATACACAAATAGGTCTGAGCACACTTTGTCTGTGCTTACACGACAAACTTCCAATTATTAATTGTTTATAATAAATTTATATTGTTATAAACAATGTGTCATTGGTCAAAATCATATTTGGTTGTGAACAATGATATCTAGACAATATCGACTCAATTTTCGAATGAAATTGTCATTCTTTCGCTTAAAAGTATTATAAATAACTAATCTTTTCATTTATTCATTATTAGTTTTGTTGTGAGAAAATAAACAGCTTGAACAAATTCGTTCAAATTTCTTTCAGATCTTCTTCATAATAATATCTTACGAATAAATTTTGGTTAAAGTTGATATTTTGATCCGTTCTTGAAATATCGAAAACATAAAAAATGCTGACATACATACACACATACATACGTACGTACGTACACACACATATCATTCTAAAAATCGGTCAGTATGCTTGCAAATATCTTGAAACATAATTTTTACCAACAAGTCATATGGCTTCTTTTACAGAGATAAGACTTATGTTTTTGCTGAATATGTTCCTGGAGACAAATTATCAGCATTAGTTTCTTTGTCACTCCAGAAATATTATAACAAAAAAACTTGTCGTCAAAAAATCATCTTCAATATGAAAATGAGTATCTAATATTTATTTGGTTGTTTATGTAAAAATAACGACTGAATGAAATGTTTTTTGTAATAGATGATAATCTGGAAAAACAACAAGAAAGAAAGGACTTCAATGATTCGATTACCATAGAAAGTAAAAAACAGCGATATAATTAATCATCATCTACGGCCTATATTCCTCGCACACCTCGCATACTCCACACTACAATCAGTCAGAGTAGCAATCATTTCTATCAATTGGTCTATTTTGTGTATTTTTTCATTGTTTTGTATTCATCATCGAGCATTTTTAAGTTTTTTAGCGATTTAATTCTTCTCGTTGTGACTGGGTCCAGGCGGGACTTTTCAGAGCGGAGGTTATGTGGTCAACAGCTAATAAACAATTATTTTTAATTTCTTATATTTATTTATAAGTGTTTTTTTTTGAAATTTAATGAAGAAAAATTTTTTTTTTATGTATATCGTCTTCGAACCATACATTTCACCATTTTCTAAAATTCTGTTTCAATAGAATCTGTGGAACCCAGAAATCTGGAGACCACTTATTTTTATTGACTTTTGAACAGCATTCTCAATCTTAAATTTTTATAAAAATGAAAGAAAAGGATCAAAATGTCTGTAACATTAATAAAAGTGTATCAAAGTTGACTTTCCACGGGGAAAATTTTTGCTGTAAATTTCCTCTACTATCGCTTAACTTATAAGAATAAATTATCCTGATCTTATTTCGGATAAAATAATCAATAAAGTTTCACAGGTAACTATTTTTTAATCTTCAGGGAACTTTGAACTTGATTAACTCTGCCGAAATGCATGGAGTTGTATTTTCTGCCACTTAAAAAAAAGATATAGATGTCATTTACATGACTGATCTAGTGCAAAAATTATTTGCTTTTCGAAGATAACGTAATAATCTAATAAATAATTAATCTTGATTTCTTTTATTCATTTATGATTTTCTTTTTACAATTTAATGAAAAAAAATATTTTTTTTTTAAGATGTCGTCTACGGACCATACAGTTGACCATCTTCTGAAATTTCATTCAGATAGGACCACTAGAACATGAAAATCTAGAGATTACCCATTTTTGGCCAATTTTCAACCGCGCGCTTCACTCATTCAAGCTATCTCTTATTTTCAATCATGCTATCTCTCTCTCTCTCTCCGCGTGTTTGTCACTATGGTAATCTCTTATCTCTTTCAATTTTATATGTCTGACTCTCTTACTTGTTTTACGTATGGCCGACCAAAATCTGTCAAATCGCTTTAATTTTTTAATCTCGAATATTTCCCTTATTTTTCGACTAATCATCCTCATCTCGTTTCATTCCATAGATCGTTGTTGCGCGAATCTTTGTCTGTAAGTATTTCCTTATTTTATCCATTCATTAGCCTAAAACTAGTGCGCAATAATTCATATGCTTTTATATATCTATATGTTTCCGCTCGAGGCGCCTTAATGTATGAAAATAAAATTGAAATATTAGTCTCCCATTAAAATCTACCGAATCCTATAGAAACTCCTATAGAACTTCAATAGAATTCGAATTCTATGTTTCCTATTAAAATCTTTCTGAAAGTCTATAGGAATCTGCATATTTCAATGGGACAGTTTAAGCAGGGTTGTCACGTAAAACACAAAGATAGACTAAAATCATGCTCAATATTAGCAGTAGCAGGTAAGTTATTTATAATTTTAAGTTTTATAATAATATAACTTTTATACAAATTGGAAAATAATTATTTACCATTCATAGATGAGGTTATATATTTATAAAATTATTAATTGTATATTATGTGTAAAATGTTTATTTTTTAATAGATACGGAGGATGAATTGAGAAGAATAATGAAAACAAAAAAAGAGAAACTTCCCGTGTTCAACAAATCAGATATTATTGATGAGCCTCTAACGGATAAAGGAAAAGAACGAAATTTAAAAGCAGTACAGATGGTAAGTAAACAAAATTTATGAAGGAGTATGTATGAATAATATAAAATCAAATTGATGACAATATTAGGCTGTTTCAATATTAAAATTGTCATATTAGGATTCTTTTCAAAAGTTATAAATTTACAATTTACAGTAATTCAGAAAAATTAAAACATTCATCAGTACATTATGTTTTTAAATTAAGTACTTTTTATATCGAGCTTACATATGGAATAATATGTTGTTTGATTTAAAATAAATAAATTAATAATTAAAGCATCAATAATGTCTCTATATAATACGAAAAAAAAGAAGCACTAAAACAAAGTAGCCGTAGCAGTACTAAAGCAATTATCGCGGCATACAAGAAAAGTCGGACAGTAGAGCATGAAGGCGATCATAACAATCAGGTAATGAAATTAATAATTCTCAAAATGAATTGTGGTGAAAGGCTACACTGTTAGAAAGAACAAAACAACATTGAATAGTAATAAATTCAAAAATATGAGTCTGAAACAGATTGAAAGAACGTTGTTAGTTAGATAATATAAAAAAAACTTGCTTTTTAAGTTTTCTCTTGGTTATATTTGTAGTGAAATGATTGTTAAATGTTCAATAATGTTTTATTCTTCAATTTAGTATATCAGTAACATAGTAATTGAATAATTTGTTTGTTTAATACATTATTTATTATTTTACGGAAAAATGTAAAAAAAGTTCATTAAGATAAGGAGAAGGAAGATGAACGCAACAAAATCTCAGTCGGAAAGCCGGTACAGAAATTCCAAAGTAAAGGATTCAGAAGCATCACCAAAAAAATCTAGATACGACGAACATCACTCACCCAAGACACAAAATAAACATTCTGAAAAAAAAATAGAAAAAACAAACTATAAGGCAAGTACATCGGTATCAATCTTTTCTGATGATGAAGATATTCAAAAAGTAAGTTTTTGCAATCAACTGGATTTTAATTTTAATAATAGTTGAAGTTAACGTTTGACGAAATTATTTTTGTTTTTATTATTTTTATATTTAACAGATCCCATCTGCTCTCTCTAATATAACAAATATATAAGGAAGAAGTTGCACTGATTTTACAAATGAAGAAAATCTAACAGCCAATGATGTGAGTGATTTTTTCTTAAAAATTCCTTAATAATATGTTCAAGTTATTGATTCACTTATAGTAATTTTATTTGAATTTTTAAAACATAGTTATTACTTCTTTTGAGATAATTTTTTTGTCTTTACTCGTCATTTTTTGTTTAATTAATCCCATTCAATAATTTGTAATATTACGTTACTACCTTATTACTGTTAAAAACAATTAATTTCCAGATTACTGACGAAACTTCTAAACGATATGAAGATTTAAAGAAGGAAAATGAAAATTTAAAGAAGAAATCAAGAAATACGCTTAAATAGAATGATGATGAATTGTGTGACATCGGTAGTGGTAATTTTGTAAAACTGAAGGCAATTGAAGATGCTCGATAGGCCAAGCGGCCGTCAGTATATGTGACTGACTGCCTTAGCTTATGGTCTGTATGGTTATGAGGTTTTAGCAAAGAGCTGAACTAGAATTTCTCAGCAAGACATTCGCCCAACAAAAGATAAAAGAGAGTCTACAACTTCTGAAACTTGACTTGACCATCCTAGCTTCCATGATGAGACAGCTATACCAACATCTTCCCAACAAAAATCTCAAGAACAGATTCACTAGGATTATCAACAAACTCGAAGCTGACTCACTTATGTCTGATGCAGAATTGACAGACGCGTACGCGTCTGATTCCAGCCTCATGGAGCTCGAAGGCTCGGGACTTCCAACTCACCCCCCTGCTGACCCATCTAACCAGTAACACGCAAGCCGTTCTCAATTTCTTACCTTCTCTTTACTTTTCAACTAAAGACAAATAAACCAAGGATAAAACTAGTTAAACCAGTTAAAATGACGACTATAGCTAATTCCCAACCAACAACTCTAAGAATACTCTTTTGGAATACTAGAAGCATAAGCCAACGTCATCCCGACCTCATGCGACTAATTTCTAATCTCACCATAATAATCTGTGTAAAAACGTGGCTAACTACTGAGACTAACTTCTCCTGTCCAGGCTTTCTCACCTACAGAAGAGACAGGTCTCACTCTAGAGGTGGAGGTATCATATTTCTTGTGCGAAAAAACCTTGCCTACAGAGAAATTGATGACATTGACACCCCTGATCAGACCGTTGAAATCTGCGGCATTCAAATTAGCAATATATCTTCTCCTCTGAATCTTATTGCCTGCTACAGACAGCCAAGTCGCACCCTTACTCAACAGCAATTGTGCACAGTCACCCAGAACGCAGTTGCACGCGATAACTGTATTCTTATGGGGGGCTTTAATGCTGACCACACCAACTGGAACTGCCCTTTCTCTGATGCTAATGGTGAAAAACTCTCTGATGCTTCTGAAAAACACGACGTCTTTCTTTACAACAATAACACCGTAACTTACCATGGCTCTCACAGCAACGGTCAGTCTAACCTTGACCTCATCTTTTCCTCTCTCAGTCTGGCCGACAAACTGCAAGTAAAAGTCAATGACGAGTCCCTCGGATCTGATCATTATCCTGTATACAGGGTGATCTAAAATTATTATCGCAAAGAAAACATGTAGGAACTAGAGAGAATTTGGAACAGATTGGCGATTGCAAATTTTGTAAATTCGCAAAAATAGAGGAGTTATTAAATAATATAAACGACCAATCAGATAACGGAGATAACAAGACAGAGTTAGTCAGAGAGGGGAGACTTCATCGATGAAAAATGAATTACCGTGTATAAGATTGCAAAGTGACTAATATCACTCGATAACAATTCCAGTTGATTTCTTAACCATAACAATAGGTAAACATTGAAGTGAGACAACTTCACATGTACAAGCTGTTATCCTTGTCTATTGAGCGTGAATAGACCGCACACGTAAAATGATACTTAGAATTAAAAATAATTCTACAGCTTTTTTTAATATTATTTGAAAATAATATTGGAAGACTTGGAAATGAAATTTCTTCAATATTTTCATTTTTTTAAGAAATAAATTACTATTTACTCATGGACCACTTTCTTTCAGACTTCCATCGATATTATTTCCGGTACTATTCCCGGTACTATTCCCGGGAATTTTTCCGGGACTATTCCCGGTACTTTTCCCGGGACTTTCTCGTAGAACTTTCAGAGCCAAGAAGAGAGCATGCTTCAGAAAAATTGCTGAAAGTATTGACCTCAGAACGAACCCAACCTATGTCTGGAACAAATGCAAAATATTCAAGAATGTTTGGGTAAAAATCACTCCTCAACACACAACAAGCAACCTCCAAAGTCGGAGTAACAGTAACGCTGCCATTAACAAACTATGCCCAGCCTAGGTACCTACTGATCCTAGCTGGCTTTCTGAATCTCAAGAAAACGAACTTCTTGACTCCTATATATCTTTCACAGAGTTCAACGCTGCTTCAAATCCCAAAAAAGCTGGATCAGCTCCTGGGGTAGACAAAGTGGACTTTGAAGTCATTAAAAACCTCCTTTGTGAAATTCAAACTGCTGCTCTTGGACATCTTCAACCAAATGTATTCCACTGGGCTATTTCCTGCTTCTTGGCAAGTATCCTTCATCCATTTCATAACAAAGGCTGATGGAATCGGACTCAGACCCATTGCCCTCACTTCCTGCATATGCAAACTATTCGAATCCATCAACAAAAACAGACTGCAATGGTGGTCTTAGTTCCATGGGCTCCTCCCAGCTTCACAACATGGTTTTAGGAAAGGAAAGTCATGCATAGACAATCTCTCTATTCTCTCCCTTGCTATAGACGAAGCGTTTCTTTACAAAAAAGAAGTATTGGTCGCCTTTCTAGATGTCCAGGGCGCTTTTAACAACGTCAACTCAGATATTCTTCTTGGAAGATTAGCATCTATTGGCTGCTCCAAAAAATGTCTAAGCTTCATCAAATTTCTCACTTATGAGTAACTTATTATGACGAATCAATTAGGGAATGAGGTGTGATCAGCATTCAAAGGAGTTCCTCAAGGTGGTGTGCTTAGCCCACTCCTATATGCACTCTACGTCTCGAACATAATGGATAACGTGCCTTCTCCCATCTCTGTCCTACAATTTGCTGACGACATTGGGTTATACTGTGTCAGTGACCAAAACAATAGAACTATCAAAAAACTCCTGCTGGAACGTGCTATCTCAACTATCAAACACAACCTTAGCCTTGTTGGGCTGGACCTCACTCCTAACAAAACCTCTCTCATACACTTTAATAACAGAAATATCAAGCCAGGGGAACTGACTATTTCCATTGATGAGCATGTCATAAAATCGACAAATAAAGCTCGATTCCTAGGAATTATCATGGATCACCAACTAACCTTCAAAGATCATCTCCGGTTTATAAAGAGTAAGTTTCAGCGCTCTTTAAACACTATCAAGTATCTGCGTATAACATGGCGGGGTTCTAACCCAGTCACTCTACTTGCCCTCTACAAAAGCTTTGTACGCTCAGTGATTGACTACGGTTCCTTTATATACTTTCCCAAGTGTAAAACTTAGTGCAATAAATTGGAAAGAATACAGTTCTCAGCTATCAGAGCTGCGTTAGGATACAGACGCAGCACCTCCACCAACATCATTATGTCTAAGTCTAAGCTCATGACAATCAAAGAAAGATCCAAGTTTTTGTGAAACAACTACCTAGCCAAAGTCTTCTCTAATGTATCTTCCATGAGCTATAAGAAGATCAGAAGCTACTGCCTATCATGTAGGAAGGAGAGAAGAGTAAAAAAGAGGAGAATACTTAGGCAATACATACTCTAACCCAGACACTCTCCTTAAAAACTACATCTTGCAAAACAACGCTGTCACCATCTACACTAATGGTAGTAAGAAACCAGGTGCCAAGGCTGTAGCTGCTGCTGTCATCTCCCCAGAGCTCAACATCAAAAATACCTGGCGCATCAACCCACTTGCCTCCATATTTACTGCAGAGTGTGTCGCCTTGAAGATGGCCCTGTGAACTGCCTTAAACTTTCCTAATAACAACTTTTTCATCTTTACTGACTCTCAGAGTGCTCTTACCTGTCTTCAGTCTCTCAACTTCTCCATGGAAACTTCTCCGACCATGGAAACCAAACACTAAAAATTCACTGGATTCCCTCGCACTCTGGTATCCAGGGCAACGACGGAGCAGATGGACTCGCCAAAGCAGCCACTAACTCTGGCAACATCCAAATTAACAGACTACCATTCACGGACTTCACTGAGACTTGTAAATCTAGTGGAAGACAGGAAACTAATTCTATCCTAGAAAAACAAGGTGAAACTAAGGGTAAAAATTTCTTTGGATACAAGTTTGAATCTACATCCGCAAAGCCTTGGTTTGCCAAGAATAAAAATCTTGCCCGGGACTTCATCGTCACCATCAATCGGTGCCGAGCCAATCATTACCACCTAGCTGCTTCGCTGCACAGGGTGGGCCTGGTACCCAGCCCACTGTGTAAGTGTGAACAAGCGAATGAAGATCTCAACCATGTCCTCTGGCAGTGTGCACTCTACAACACTCAACGCAACTCCCTGATATCTAAACTCAAAATGAACCACCACCATTTACCTCTACGTATAGAAATGTTTCTAGCTGAACCTGGTTTGAGAGCTTGCCTACTGATTCACAAATTTTTTAAAGAATGCAAATTATCAATCTAACTAATGCCTCTATAGTCTATTTTTCTTAACTTCGAAATTGTTTCTGTAACTCGTTCCTTCTATTCTCCCTCATAGCTATTGTTAACTATATTACTGTGTATTGTATGTATATAAGCCTTGGCTAACTCTATTTTGGTACTTATGACTGTATTAATCTTTATGTAGCTGTAATAAACCTCTCTCGAGGTTTCTTTGGCTTAGATGAAAAGAAAAAAAATTCTACTCTAATCAACATAATTTATTCTTGAGAAGTTCCATAAAAAATAACCTGCATTTGAATATAATTATCATTTAAAAAATTTAAATTAAGAGTCACGAATATTTCAAATCTCCAAATGATGTTTCAGTAAACTATTGGAAAAACTATGTGACTATGCATAATTGCAGTCGATGAGAGAAATGTTAAAATCACTGAATTTTGTCTGAAAAATCTATGATTGTACACGGAGAGAATTTTTTCACTAAATTTAAGTGGAAAAATGACAAGTGCATGTTTTGAAATTTATAAGTAAAAATATTTCTGTTCAACAGTGAATTTTCGGTTTTTATAAGTAATTTTTGAGTTATCCTAAGTAATTATTTTACTAAGACACCTCTTAAGTACAAAATTAACTTACAAGAACTCAAACTTTACTATCGAATGAAAATATTTTCACTTATAAATTTCGAAACGTGCACTTGTCATTTTTCCACTTAAATTTAGTGAAAAAATTTTTTCCGTGTATATGTCTCTCTGGGAAACAATGGAGTTGTGTGAAAAAATCTGAAAATTTTTTGAAAATTCTCTGATAAATCTTTGAGAAAACGCTGATAACATGTTCCAAAACGCGGAGTTTTTTTTTATTTTTTTCATAATTTTTCATGAATACTTTAGAGTTTTTTGAGTGTTTCATAGATTTTACGTTATGAATTATTGATTTTCCAGAAATTTTCAGAGATTTTCAGATCTTTTTCAGGGTTTTTTCAGCAATTCATTTCCGTATAGGAATATTTCGCAATCATGGGCTTCGAGATGAATTAAAAAAAGATGTGAGGACTTTGATGAAAACGCCTCGTAACGTAACATAAAAAATCATTTATGGTAATGGAGGATCTTATTTTTATTTTGGCATTGCTGATGGTTTAGTTCGTTCTGTCAAGAAATATTATTATACTTCCCTTGGAACAATTTTCATCCAACTTAATTGTGATGAGATGTCTTTTTCAAAATCTTCGAATAGTCAACTTTGGTCATTGCTAGGTGCCATAGAAGCTGAATTCTATACTAAACCATTTTTAAGTGGTCTTTGTCGAAGCCTAATGATTTTAATGTGTACATCAATCCATTTGTTGATGAAATGAAGGATTTACAAGAAAATGGTATTAAGATTAATGAGCAAAAAATTAATGTACAGCTTAATGCTATTATTTATGACGCACCGGCGCGTTTTGGCTGTTAAAAATGTCTCCAAGAGAGAAAGTGTGATCGTTACATTAACTTGCCGGAAGTAAATAATCCTCTTCGAACTGATATCTCATTCAAAAATAGGGAGCAAGACGAAAATCGACTGGAAGAATCTCTGCTTACCGATTTAAATTTTGGAATGGTATCTCGAATTCTTTTGGATTATCAGCATTTAGTATGCTTGGGGATAACAAAACGATTATTGATTCGTTGGTGTAATGGGTCAAAAAATCAGTGACTATCGAAAAGTCAATTGGAAGGTATTGATGAGAATCTGAAGATCATAAAATTTTGCATTCCATCTGAATTTGCACGGCAACCTAGACTTTTAGACAGTGTTGCAAAATGGAAGGCTACTAAATGTCGGTAGTTTCTGTTATATACTGGTCCAATAATACTGAAAATACTTTAGAACTTAGATCTTGCTATCACTTTTTGGTTTTAAGTGTTGCAGTGAGAATTTTATGTGATGCTCACAAGTATTTATTGTATAATGATTATGCTGAACGGTTGTTGAGGTGGTTTGTTAATGAATATAAAAATTTGTACGGTTCAAATTTAATATCATATAATGTCCATGATTTAATCCATATTGCGAATAATTGCAAAAAATATGGATCCTTAGACGATTTCAGTACATTTGAATTTGAAAACTATATGTTGTTATGCTGTAGATAGGATTAGGGATTTCAGTCAATTTTTACACACAAATTTATTTGAACAGTCACAAGTTTATTGTCACTCTCAAAATTTTATCACACTAAAATGTTTAACACTAAAGATTATTATAGTTCACAATAATGTATCAGTTTAATCACTTCTATTTGTAATCGAATACTCGTAACTTCTTAACAATATTATAATTCTTATGAATCGAGAAAACTCTAAAATTCTGGTTCTACTTCTGTAAAGGCTCTCTATCGACTGAGCGAAAATTATTAAAGTACAAAAGTAGTCTTTTGCAAAAATATCACTACACTTGAGAAAATTAAGTAAGATAGTAGTTCTAAGTCTTGAGACAAAAGCGTAAGAATATTAATGTCAGCATAATTTTGATACCCAAACGGTGTACGGTAGTTACGGCATAACACCCCCACCCTCAAGAAAAGAGATTTTTCCATAGGTGTTAAGGAAAATTTTCGAATTCAGATATGCGTAATTTTGATTTGTTTATTTTACTTCTCTTATTAAGATATTTATTTTGTTTGTTAGTGTCTGGAATACTATCTAATTCTGATGAAACGGAGTTTGCGTAACATATAGTTCTCATTGGAATTTCGTTCGAATGATTTCCATTATTGTTTTGAGTTGTAGAAGACAAAGAACGACTATCTATCAAACTATTATATAGTGAAAATAAATTACTTATGATCCATTTAATCAACTGGATGATTCTTAGTTTGAAAGCTAGATAAAGAATCACTAATACTCTTAAAGTATACATAGCATATGTTAACCAAAACATTTTTTTTTTGTAGAGTGTTTTTGTGCGTTCATGATTACCTATCTCAATTGCTTCTTTGCTTATTTCACTTAGTTTAGTTCCATATTTAGTCAAATCTTCTATTTTTAAATTTAAATTAATTTGATCAAATTTTTAACTATACTCTCTAAAGAGACTTTCAGTTTTGTGAATGGTTTATTGCAAGATGTAAGTTTGATTTTGAGATAATTCACCTATTCTTTTATTATCTTTATGAATGGAATCTATTCCATTATCGTAAAAAGTTGCATCATCTGAACTCATAGTTCCAAATAAGATTTCAGAAATTTGTCCAACAAAATTAAATAAACCTCTTTTTTCCCTTACTAAATTTTTGGCGCGCTATTGGCACGTCTATAGCGCAAAACAATTTATACTTATCCTGTTGAAGCGATTCGAATTGATTACGTATTTTTTTTATCAACTTTATCTCAGTACAGTTATTATCACATAATGTATCGATCATGTTGAGCCCTTTCTCGATTTCGGATTCTGGAAAAGTTAGTCCGTCTAGGTTAATGTATGATACCACGTTGTAGGTCTCGTGGAAGAATCTCACATCGCCAAAGTATTCCATAAAGATGTTTGGTAATACCGGAAAGTCCGTTTCTCTGTAAATTTTTTTTCTACCTTCAGAAAATTCAGTCAGGAAAATTCTGAAACAAATTTATATTAGCGTATTTTAATCTATTAGCATAAACTATGATTTTCTTATTATTTTTTATTATTTCATAATCGACGTCGGACGTCTTATCGGATACTTGATACGGTCCTTCCCGTGGTACGTTGAGCGCATGAGTTTTATTATCAGATACACTTTCCTTCCGTAACCAAATCAGATCACTGGGTTTGAATGTCTGCGGATTACTCATTCTGTCGTATTTGTCTTTGGCTCGTTGTTTACTCTCAGATATCATTTTCCTGCATTCGTCAAGGTTCTTTGATATCTTGCTCTTTAAATCGTTGAGATACTTGATGTATGGTATATTGTGACGTTTCTTGACTGATGATACGTCCGCTGCGTTTTGTCCGAATACTAATTCACAGAGTGCGAATCTTGTTCCTTCATGTTTTGATGCATTGTAATATAAAGTAGCAAAGTGGATTACTTCATCCCAATTGCTAGCGTTTTCATTACAGAAGTGACGTAAGAAGTCCCTCAGCACTTGGTGACTTCATTCAAGGCTTCCATTGCTTTGAGGGTGAAAACTAGTTGTAGTTATTTGTCTTATTCTTAATAATTTTTCGAAATTCTTCCTTAGCTTACTCGTGAAATTTGTTCCTTTATCGGTTGAAATATTTTGTGGTACTCCAAAAAAACTAACCCAATTCTTCAGAAATTCGTTTATAACTGTAACGGCGGTAAAATTTTTGGAAGGCAGTGCGACAAAATATTTTTTAAGTTGATCCTGCAATGTCAGCACATATTTATTTTCTCTTGTTGTCAAGGGCAAAGACCCACAAATGTCTATCGCAATTTTAGGGTTGAATTTGTTTGGCGTATCAGTAATTACCATTGGCATTTTTGTCGGAAGTCTGTTGACCTTGTTCTTTTGACAGGTTGTACAATTTCTCACGTAGTTCTCGACGTCTTTCCTCAATGATTCCCAAAAATAATTCCCCGCAATTCTGTAGTAGGTTTTCTTGATTTCTCCATGTCCTCCAATGAGGCTGTCATGATTTTCTTCTAGTATTTTTAGTACTTCTTCTTCTGTTGGAATTGTTCTGCGTTTATCATGCAAGTAAATTGTAGTTCTACTGTTTCGAAATTCTTTTATCCAAATTTTCTCTACTGTTTTACTAGGGAAACCGCTTAGCTGGACACATCCATCATGATGAATGTGAAGTTCTTCTAGTTCTTTATTAACGGCTACCTGTTTTATTTTTCTAATTTTTCCTTCTAATTCTTCAATACTTTCTTTTAGGTCAATTCTAATAATAATATGAAATTCTTGATTGTCTTCCTCAGAGTAGACTTCTATTGGTTGTGAATCATCTCCTCGAATGAATGATGCGTCCACACTACCTTCAGGTATTGGGTCATTCGTGAGCGTCACTCGTTTTCCTAGCTTCACTCGCGAAGCTAATTCTGGTGTTCTTACATCGTCTGTATTTTGTTCTTCTTCTCTTTTTCCTTCGTTTTGTTTCACCTTTACTTCATTCCTTTTTCATTTCTTATCAGGAGGTTCTACTTCTTTGTTATTCTGTTTCTTTGATTCATTTTCTGTTTGAGTTTTACTCAATTTCTTCCGTTTTCGAAGTTGGTTTCCGGATTTTTCTCTTTCTATTCTTTTTCTTTTCTTACTTCCTGAACTCACATTTTTCTTTCTTCGATATGCGAATACAGGATTTCGTGATAACGCATCTGCGTTAGTGTTCAAAACACCCTTTTTATAAACGATTTTATAATTGTAGTCTTCTAACGTGATCCTCTATTGTGCTAGGCGTGAATGAGGATCTTTTAGATTCATCAACCAAACCAATGGTCTATGATCGGTAATTATTCTAAACTTACGACCATACAAATATGGACGAAAATGTTTTACACACCATACTACTGCTAATAGTTCTTTTTCAATCGTTGAGTAACGTTGATCAGCTGCATTAAGTACCCGACTTGTGTAAGATACTAGGTGTTCTTTTCCGGTTTTCTCTTGAGATAAAATTTCTCCAATCGCGATATCAGAAGCATCGGTGGCTAATGAAAACTCTTTCGAAAAATGAGGAAATGCCAGGATTGGTTCCTTGCATAATTCTTCTTTGAGTACAGTGAATGCTTTTTCTTGCTCAGCTCCCTATTCCCAGGGTACGTTCTTCTTCAGCAACTGTGTTAGTGGCTTTGCTTCCTTACTGTAGTCTCTGATAAATTTTCTGTAGTAGCCTGAAAGTCCCAGAAACTGTTTGACGTTCTTCACATTTTTCGGTCCAGGAAATTCTTAAACACTTCTACATTTATCTGGATTAGGTTTCACGCCATCCTTCGTGATGATGTGACCAAGGTATTGTAGTTCTGGTTTCAAATATTCGCACTTATCAGGCTGTAATTTGAGATTGACATCTCTCATCCTTTGCAGGAGGATACGTAGTTTATTATCATGCTCTTCTTATGTTGATCTATATATAATGACATCATCTAGGTAGACAAAACATACTTTTCCAATTAAACCTTTCAACGCCTTATCCATTATTCTTTAAAACTTTAAGGGACTATTTTTTAAGCCAAAGGGCATTCTGACAAATTGATAGTGACCTTGAGGGGTACTAAATGCTGTTTTGTGTCAATGTTCCTTCTTCATTGGGATTTGGTGAAACCCGCTTGCTAAATTGAAAGCTGAGAAATAACGAGCGTTACCAAGCTGATCCAGAATTTCGTCAATGTTTGGTACAGGATAGACGTCTGGACGAGTTTTTTCGTTTAATTTCCTGTAGTCTACCACAACTCGCCATTTTTGTTTTCCTGAAGCATCACTTTTTTTTGGAACAATCCATAGAGGTGAATTGTACGGAGAGTCGGAATCTTCAATTAATCCTTGCTCTCGCATTTCTTGAACCTGTCCCAAAATTTCTTCCATCTGTCCAGGTGGATAACGATATTGTTTAACATATACTGGTATCTCATCCGTAGTTTCAAGTGGGTGGTCACCCAGATCGGACAATGGTAAAGAATCTTCTGGTAGCCTGTATACGTCTTGGAAAGGATCTATTATTTCCCATATCTCATCCCTAACCTTTTTATCTAAAATGTGATTGAGACGTGTTTTTTCCCACAATAATTTGCTTCTAGCTGTGAAATAGTTTCTTTTTTCTTCTTTTCTATTTTCAATATTTTTGATTCTGGCCTTCTTTTATTTAAAATTATTGTCCGTTGTTTTTCTGAAATAATTGCATCTTCTTTCTAGAGAAATGGGCATCCTGCAATACCAACTTCTTCTGGGGGGAAATCGTCTGGAACTACGAGGAAAATGTGTTCAACGTTATCTACAGTAATTGTACATTCTTTTATACAGTTCACAGGTGTATTGTTAATCCCAGTTAGTTGTGCCGAGGTTTTTCTAACTAGCAATCCTGCAGTACATCTTAGTTTGATGACGTTGACGGCTGCTCCAGTGTCTGCAAGGAGCAAATGATATCGCTGTCCGCGTTTACTGTCGACTCTGAGCATAAAGGCTGCTCCTGGATTTCTTGAATTTCTAAACATTCGGTATATTTGGTGGGATTGGGCACAGTTGGTTGCCGGCGCGACGGAAAACTTGTATTTGCAGGTTTCTGTGGACAGTCTCGAATGAAATGTTTTAAACTTCTACATCCGTGACACGGGAACCGTGACTTTATCTGAGTTAAATTCATTTCGGATTCAGTGTCAACGCTTTTTGAGTTTTTATTCGATGTATTTGAATTTTTTTTATTTTTATGATTTGAATTCCTGTACATTATGCGCGATATTTCTTCTTCTTTTGCTGTTTCTAATGCTAGATTTTGAGCTTCTCGAATTGTGACAGGTTTTCCGGCTTTAACAAATAATCTTATGCTTGGTTTTAATCCGCGAATGTACTGTATTAGCCCTTGCTTTTCGTCATTTGCTAGAATAATAGCACGATCTCTCTTCTCACAATCAGGATTATTATTTATTGCTCTTTTGATATTAAGATGACACTTCGTAAATCGTTTGTTAGAACGTGATACCTTGTCTAGGCCCTGTTGACACTGACTTCTTTCAAGAATAGCGATGTCGTAGGATTTGCATTCGCCGAAATTATTGCGAAGGACTTGAATTAGGTCGTCTGAAGATCGAATGTCGTGCCCGTCAATTGCTTTCCGTGCATTTTTAATAATTTTCTATGAAATAATTGGACTAATAAACGTATCTCTTTGCTCGTTTGGTAGGTCATCAATGATAGATCCAATTTCAAAGATGAAGGTTCCAACTGCTATGTTATTGCCTGTGAATTCCGTGATTAACTCAAGTTTTTGTTTAAGATTTTTGATACCAGATGAAGTTGCGATGCTATCGTGCGTTGCAGACGCGCGATCAAATGTAACGTGATCGGATGCATGATTACTAGGTGACACGCTTATGGTCTCTACTTTAGTATTTAATCCAATTAATTGATTTTGTAACATTCTTATGGAAATTATTACTTCTGTCATCCGTTTCTCCATTGTTTTCTGTATTTGAATTTCAGGAAATTCGTTACTATCTGCCGTAGATTCGTTGGAATCGTCCGTATTGAAGTTAATGTTATTTCTATATTCTGTGAACGCGTTTTGAGTCATAAATAGTGAATTTGAAAGGATGGACTCTACTTACAAAAGTATTATTATCATCATTTTATCCTTTGTTAATGTAAGGGTCGAAATTTTAAACTGATTTGAGACACTACCGGTGCCACCAATTTTGTTGTGCCGTAGATAGGATTAGGGATTTCAGTCGATTTTCACACACAAATTTATTTGAACAGTCACAAGTTTATTGTCACTCTCAAAATTGTATCACACCAAAATGTTTAACACGAAAAATTATTATAGTTCACAATAATGTATGAGTTTAATCACTTTTTTTTGTGATCGAATACTCGTAACTTCTTAACAATATTATAATTCTTATGAATCGAGAAAACTCTAAAACTCTGGTTCTACTTCTGTAAAGGCTCTCTATCGACTAAGCGAAAATTATTAAAGTACAAAAGTAGTCCCTTGCAAAAATATTACTACACTTGAGAAAATTAAGTAAGATAGTAGTTCTAAGTCTTGAGACAAAAGCGTAAGAATATTAATGTCAGCATAATTTTGATACCCAAACGGTGTAGGGTAGTTGCGGCATAACAATGTCTTCTATTAAAAATAAAATTAAGAACGCACCGAAACCGCTCGAATAGGTGATAAACCGTCTGCACGAAGAAAATTCTTTACCAGTCATCAAAAATTCCGTACCAACATATCCAGTAGTTAAGAAAGTAGATAGTGGTAAAATATTTTTATTGGAATTTGGAGGTTTTACTTTGAGTTTAAAAAATAATGAAAATTGTCGTTCATTAAATGACAATAATATTTTATTAATCAATCATATTGACATAATTCATAATAATGAGATAAAAATAGAAGGGAAATGTTTTTCTGGTTTTGATTCACTATTTTTATTACCGTGCAACTCTAAAGATTTAAATATTTACACAATAAACAAAAAATCTGCTTCAAAATTAATAACTATCACAGACAAATTTATTAAGTCAAAATGTTTATATTTTCGTAATCCTAACTGTACGGACTTTGTTACTGTACCATTATTACAGTACAATAATTAGATAGTTTTCAAATTTTTTTACACTCTTCTTCCAAAAATTATAAACCAAATATTTTGTACAAAAAAAAAATTTTGTAATAAATATTTTGTATAAATAAAAATTTGAGGTAAGACATAAAGACGATATATGTGTATTAAACTGTTTCATTTGCAAAAATAAAAAATTCATATTTTTATAGATGAGTATGACTTATGATTTTATTATATCCTTTGTGCGTAAAAAAATGACTTATAGCTGATGTTAAGATCTGATATTCGTGTTACATCAGTTTTATATAAATATATGACTTTTTCTGTATGTAATAATATGAGTACATTATTATGTAGCTTTTACGTAGGGACAATGATTTTTAATTTATGTAACTTGTATGATTTACTTGTTACGTAAATAATATGTAAGCTTATGACTTTAATGTGATGTTACATCATGATTTACATATTATATCTTATGTAAGTAACATTCCACACAGCACTAAGATATCTTAAAGACATCTAAGAGATATCTTTTTTTGGAGACGGATATCTAAAAGACATTCCCAAAAGATATCCAAAAGATATCTCTTAGGTGTCTTATGCGTCGTTTGCGGATATCTATAAGATATCTTTTTGCGGATGAAAAAAAGGCATCTAATTTGAAAGCAATAAACGATTTGGGGATTACAATAATATCAATTAAAATAAAAATTTTAATAAATTATAGACTAATTATTAAAAAAAATTGAATTCGATTATTATTGTTTCATTATTAATGATGAAAATAACTTTTGAGGTAAACACTGAAAACTGCTGTAGACTCGATCCTCGAAGCTTTGTAACCGAAGACTTGAACCTTGACCACTGCGCCAAACTGGAAAACTTAAAATGCTATTTTCAAATCGTCTATTTGTGTGGCTGAAGCTACACCTTCGTTATAATTGTAATGAGAAATTCAAATTAATATACAATAGGATTTTACAGAAAAAAAAATGGTCAAAAATAATAATTCGAATTAAACTTGACAGTGAACTTTAATGGGGGAAAAAAATGTATTGATTGTAAAATCATCAATTTCTAAAATTTGCTATACTTCCTCGAATTAACTGTTTTAAATCGGTAATTAGATTACTAACCTGTAATGAGTTAACTTATTAATCGATTGATAATTAAATAATTATCTAACTTGAGTTTTAGTATTGATATAAAAATTGTTTGGAAATAGATATCTTTTTAGTGTCATTTTATAGATATCCAAATGATATCCTTCAAAAGATATGATTCGGAGATGTGTGCCACATGGGTTATTTTATTTTTGTAGATTTACTGTATATTGTAGCAGTATTAACTTCCCATTAGGAAGTTATTGAAATTGGTCGATTGGTGAAATGTTAATTTTCATCAGATCTCCACGTTTTAAGATATATGCAAGCATACTGACCAATTTTTTGAATGATATGTGTATATACGTACGTACGTACATACGTACGTAGGTACGTATGTATGTATGTACGGACGTCAGCATTTTTTTCGTTTTCGATATCTCAAGAACGGATCGAGATATCAATTTCAACCAAGATTTTTTCGAAAGATATTGTTATAAAGAAGATCTAAAAGGAGTTTGAGCGAATTCGGTAAAGCCGTTTTTTTTTATAACATAAAAACTTATAATAGATCAATGACAAGATTGACTATTTAAAATACTTTTTAAGCAAAAGAATAACAAATTTATTTGAAAATAACTCGATATTAACTAAACATTATTGTTCACAACTGAATATAACTTTCAACGATTACGCATTGTTTTTAACAATGTGAATTTGTTATAAACAATTGAAAATTGTAATTATCAATTAACTAATGCGAATTTTGCACCGATTTGAATTCTCTTTACGAAAAAATATCAACAATGATGGAATATGACTTTCAACAAATACAAATTGTTTATAACAATGTAAATTCGTTATAAATAATTGAAAATTGTAATTATCAATGAACTAATGCGAATTTCGCACTGATTCGAATTCTCTTTACGAAAAAATATCAACAATAATGGAATATGACTTTCAACAAATACAAATTGTTTATAACAATGTAAATTTGTTATAAATAATCAAAAATTGTAATTATAAATTAAATAATGCGAATTTTGCACTGATTTCAATTCTCTTGACGAGAAAATATTAAAAATGATGAAATATGATTTTTAAAAATTACGCATTTTTTATATACAATAGTAGCCATATTTAACGTAACAAGAATTTTTTTAATAATCATAATCCGGAAATGGTATTCACTTTTTTTCTAATAGAATGCAAACTATATGATCTCTCATTATCGATACATCGTATTGTTCATATGATTTTGGTAATTCATTATAACATAACAATGTAGCAAAATGAATTGCAAATGCTCCACAATCTATACCATTATCTTGCTGCTGGACTCTATGATATATGTAATTTTTTTCAAATTGATATAAAGCATTTAAATATTGAATTTGTCGTTTGTCTAAACAATTTCTATTTAAACTATTATATATGTAGACATTTCCATTACCATCATATTTTGTACATATCCAATGACCTATTTTATTCACACCAAGTTCACCACCATATGAAATTTTGATATTTGTGTACGACCTAGGTATCGATTGTATATTATCAGAGAATGCACCTGTATAACCTACATCTTGTGCTAAATTGAACTTTCCTTGCAATGTTAACTCTTTATTCATGATTTCTTGGAATAAATTTATGTGATTATCATTTAAATATGTTTGAGGAAGAGATACTATTTTACATTCTTCTACAGATATGTTAAAGTTATATGATTTATTACTATTATTTTTAATTCCATCAATTTTGTTATTGTTATTATTATCTAAATTAACATTATTATTGTTTTTTCCCAATTTTCGATTTTTTTCATTATCATTGTCTTTATTTAAAATACTTTTAAGGGCAAGACAGCACATGGACTTGGATGCTTTTGACAAAATAATATTATTAATGATGAACTATAACTCTTAACAATTATAAATTGTTTATAGTAATGTGAATATGTTATAAACAATGCAAAATTGTATTTATCGAGTAATTTATGCGTACATCACATGAATTTAGATTCTTTCAGCAAAATAATGTTATTTATGACGAAATATGACGTATTGTTTATAACAATATAAATTTGTTATAAACATTTCATAATGGGAAGTTTGTCGTGTAAGCACAAAGTGTGCTCAGACCTATTTTTTAATTATTAAACTAGTATTTAGATAAATTATGAATTAATTACCTCTTTATTAATCAATTTGCTCGCCTTTATTTGTCAATCTAAAAAAATGTCTGAAAAAAGATATCTTTTTGACATCATTTCATGGATATCTTGAGGATATCTGAAAAAAGATATCGAAAAGATATCTTTCCGATACTTGTGCTGTGTGGGATTTAAATCATAAATATGATATCATATAAGAGTCAAATTTTATATCAGTGTGATATCATCATTGTGTCATGTCATAGGAAAGTCACAAACTTATATCAATGTGACATCAAAATTATATCATAAATTTCTACATCATAATTTGATCACAAGGGAGGTCAGTTTTACGTCAGATTTACGTAAAATATTTGTGACGTTCCTATGACTTGTCAATGACGTCATATTGAAGTCATGTATTCACTGGGTAATCATTGAGCGTTGTTAAATAGTTCATGCGCAATGTTTTGCGTAAATGAATTCTATTTAGTATAATTTTATAATGAGATATTAGAACTTGCAAGTTAATTAAATACAATTTTTAAAACGGGTTTCATTTAGTTTTCCAAAATTTCCAATCTTTTAGTCTATTCGGAAGTATATTTTTGATTTTTAGGGTGAAAATAAAGTCTGAATCATGTAAAATGCAGCTAATGAAAATTTTATTCAATAAATTAATCCTCTAATAAGACAAAATCAAAAGAAAATTATCATCGAAATATTACTGGATTTTTTTTTGCTCTAAGTTGTCAAAAGAAAATGATTTTTTTTTTTTATAATATTATTTCATACAATAAAACTCAATAATTGAAATGTATTTAGTGGGTGCGTTTGGCAGAAAAAAGCGCTCGAAAGCGCTGAGCGCACAAACACAGAATACATGTAAACAAGCACGTGTATTGTGCATTCGTGTACTCAGCGCTCTCGAGCGCTTTTTTTGCCAAACACACCCAGTAACTTTACTTTCCAGAGTGGAGAGGTTATCTTTATATAGTTACATTGGCCAAAAAGTGTTCACTTTGTTTTGCCTATGGTGGGAAGAGATAAGTAGAGATGTGACAGCCATTTATGACCGGTAAGTTGACAGTGACTGACCGCGTCAGTCACTGCGTAAATGACCAGCTTAAAAATCAGAGTGACGTAATCAATAGGAATGACAGATTCCTTTATTACCGACGAAATACGTTACTCCATTTTTTAATTTTAGTCATTCAAAGTAAAAATGTAATTAAATAAGTGCTTGTGTTAATTATTTTATAAGTACGTAGTAATAGATTATTTAAAACTACATTATGACTAGTCATCACTACATTCATTTTTTTGATATATAACGGTATAAACTTATAATTTAATAAACATTCACATTTAATTTTTTCATGGCAATCACATGTATATTTTTTAGGTTAAAAATACATATCATGAGTGAGAAAAATAAGACTAATATTATTTTCGCTCATTTCCTTCCTATAACTGGGACTCCTGGAGCAAAAGTTGAATCATACAGATGTGAATATTGTCCAAAAGTTTATGCACAACATATAACTTGAATGTCAACTCATCTTACAGATGAATGTCCAGGATCACCAGAGTGGCTGAAAGACCTATTGTATGCAAAAAATAATGGCTTCAAACGCAAGAAAGATAATTTAAATAAGACTACTGAGGATATCACTATTAAAAAATTAAAATTAGATTGCACTAAAAAAAATTCAGAAGAACCTATGAAACGATACGTTACTATGACCACAGAAGATGATATTATAAAATTTTAAAAATTATTTGCTAAAACTATATATGTTACAGGGTTTCCTTTCAGCATGTGTGAAAATAAATACTGGAAAGAATTTTTTTCCGAAAAATTCCCAACCTATTGACTTCCATCAAGAGATGACGTATTAAATTATTTTTTGAATGAAACATTCAGGGATGTGTGGACTGATGTGAATAAAAAAGTTGATAATTCTGTCACTGTTGGACTTCAGTGTGATTGTTGGACTAATATACGAAACGAGGGTATTATAAATTTTATAATTACAACACTAACACCTGTCTTTATTAAATCATTAACCTCTGGCAGTAAATCACAAGATGCTCAGTACATTTCAAGTGAAATAAGCAAAGTTATTGAGGAAATAGGATCTCATAAAACATTAGGTGTATGTACTGATAACGCTGCTATTATGAAAGCTGCTTGGCAAATTTTAGATAATAAATATCAAAATGAATATATATTATTTTATGGATGTGCAGCCCATATCTTTGATTTAATTTTAAAAGATATTGCTAATCAATCATCAATTCATAATTTGGTAAAAATGTCTGTTAATATTGTAAAAAGCGTTAAAACATCGCTAGCAGCTACTTTTCGAGAAATTCAATTAAAAAACCCGGAGGAAATAACTACAACTTTAAAACTTCCAGTCAAGACTCGATGGGGCTCGACAATAACCTGTTTCGAAAGTTTGCATATTAATGAACAAAATTAAAAAACGTTAACAATAAATCCTACAGGTGCAGCCAAGTTAGATAAATCTATCAAAGAAATAATTCTCAATGATGAGTTTTGGATTTCTTCAAATAAAGTATTATCGTTTCTTGAACCAATTCTGAAATGGATCATTATTTCAGAAAGTGATAAACAAGATCTTGCTCTAGTTTACGAAGCTTTTGATGAACTAAGAGATCATTTTACAAAAAAATTCGAATCAGAAATGTTTCCATTTTTCGATGAAAATGAATAAAATAATTGTTTTCAAATCTTAGCTAATAGAAAAGCTATGGCAATAACTCCGATTCATCTCGCTGCAAATATTTTAGATCCTTCATTGAAAGGAAATAAGTTATCATCTGAAGAATATATTTTAGGCTCGAAAATGATTCATAAGTTGACAGAAAAATTCAGTTTGAATATGGACAAAATTACACGAGAATTAGCAAATTATCAGAGTGATGGAGAAATTTGGAAAGAAGTTCATATTCGAAGAGCTATAATATCAACAACTTCTCTACAATACTGGAAATGTATATGTCACAAAACTGAGTTAAGCAAAGTAGCTCGAGAAATCCTAAGTTTCCCGAGGCGAAATAATGAACCTTATTTGAACCTGAATGTCCTAAATTGATTTTTAGACCAACTTTTTTGATACTGAAATCATTCTGATCAACCTTCTTGCGTTTTTCAGGATGTTTAGTGTCAAACCAGGTTCATTAGAAAAATAAAATTGAACCTTCTATCATACTGAATGTTCTTTTAAAAAACTTTAAGTTCGGAACTAAGATAGAAGATTCGGAATGTATTAATACGCATATTATAAATAAATTAAATATTTATCTTATTCAATGAATATGAAATATCAACTCATTATTAATTATTAATTATAATCTTAAATTTCGATGTCGTATGAAAAACACAATTTATTCTAATTCTTTTTTATTCATCGGATTGATAAAGAATTTATCCTTATCCATAACAATATACATACATGGAGTTATAATATCATCAATATTAATTGCCTTTACATTTGTTGTTAAAATACATCTATGAATTATTCCATCACAATTATAATTCAAACTTTTTCCTTTTGCAGTATATATACTGTCACTGTGAACTTCTTTAATAATTGTAAAATATAAAAAATTAAAATAACATGCATTTTTAGAGCATGTACAGTATAAATACTTGACAAAACAATCAATAAAACCCATTTTCAATTCACCATTATTTTTAAATTTTATAGCAGAACTTATCGTTTGTGTTGATCTCTTATATTTTTAAGAAACGTACAGTTTTTCTTCTTTGAGCATTCTGAAAAACTGCCACATATGCACATCATTGATTTGGTAATTATCATTAGCCAAAGCAGTTGCAACAATATTAGGAACCTCTATTAATTTCTCGTATATTCCAACACTATAAGCATCTTTAGAGATTTTTTCATTAATCATTACTTGTTGTTTTGTATTCAAGCAAAGACTTCGAACGTCATCATTTCGTATGTTACTTAAATACTAGCCCATTTTTATTAAATGAGCGTGAGCATTAGCGACTTGACTATCTATATAACGTGTGCCGTGAATGGATTTCAAAATTTCCCCACTCAGGTTTTCATATTCATAGCAAGTGAAACTCCATAAAGTTCCATGAATTCTGACACTATTCGCTAAATGCCTTAATAGATGAAAATTGATTGAATTATATTGTTTTCCATATAATTGAGGAAATTCTTCTGAAAATCTGTCTAGCAAATCTTCTGCTACATCAATCATTGAAGTTGTGATATCATAAGTTGTGATGTTATATAACATCACAACTTAATACATAGATTCCTATCACTAATCTTAAATAATGTTAAAAATACTCCGGTTTCATTATTTTATTAAAAATAGGTATAGAATAGTAAAAGAAAAAATTTTTTAATTGAGACGTCTTCCAGTGAATGTAATCGTTCAAAGTCCTTGGCATACGGTGAATGAATTTGGGAGGTTTAATATTTTTTGAATAAATATTTATTTTATCTGTATGATTATGTAGAGAAAAAGGTATATTTTTATTTTCCTTGTCAAAAAATAGCCATAACAATTTTTTGACTATACCACCGTCTACTGCATGCATTCGATCTATACAAGTTCCTTCAATGAAGTCAGGCATGATTCGAAATAGTGCTGTATGGCCTTTAATGCTGAACTTAGGATTATTAGAAGATGCATTATTAGCATACACCAGACATTTTTCTAATGTTCTCAGCTCAAATTTATTCGTATAGGGGTAAGTTAGAACATGAGATCGTGGTCCAATTTTAATAACATCTCCTTCTTCAAAACAAACCGGACAACCATATCGTCCGTTGCATTGCTTAAAATTTAGGCATTCACTTTTTGCTGGTGAATCGCAAACACCCATTAAAAGTATAGCCTTGACAATAACTTCGTCATCATTGAACAGTTTAACTTTGATTCCTGCTCGAAGACGTTCAAAGACAGGCCTAAATGTATTAATAAATACATTGAAAATAGGTTTTTTATCTTCATACCAAAGACCTAAAATCAATGTATTATGCATTTTTTTTCTGAATTAAAATGGAAGTTCGTTTATAGTGAGATAAAGTGGCCATGCATTGATTTTGGATGACGAAAAGACTGGAACGCCGTCAGTATACCAGCTCAATGAAATATTATTTTTATTATGTTTTGATAAAAATCCATCGGCTACCCAATCTTTGTATAATTCACCATCATACAAATCTCTGAAAACTCCATTTGGAGTTAGTTGATTAAATCTTTCTTGCAATGCCTCGAAAAAACCTTTTCTTTTATACATATACTTCAAATGATCGATTATAGGCAATTCGATGAAATGAGAAATCTTTCTAGGTAAGCATCTTTCACATCAGCTATTCTCTTTTTCCACTTTTTTATTGCAATGACCATAATAGAAATGTTTTTTGTAATTAGTATCATTCATGTTAAAATAATTCTGAAACTTCTTGAAGCTATTTTTTTGGAAGTCGTCTTTTAAACTATGCAATTCAATAATGTCAATAATCTCTTTCACAGCTTTCATAGTTAAGTTCTTTTTCAAACATACAGATAGAATGGCGACCATGCTTTCGTGTACTGTTATATCAGCACCACGATAAACTGGAATATTAGCATTTAGCGGAGTTCTTTGATTATTAAGAGTATTTTCTTCAATAGCGTCATTATCATCATACTGTGTATTTACTGCAAAGACACTTACTTCATCATATAAATTTTCAATATTATTCACATTTAGTTTATTATCATCGTTATCTAAGATTTCTCCTAACAACCTGAAATCGAAGATATATGTATTTTACGTTAATCTACATAATTTGTAGCAACAAATGATAGTTCATAATAAATTGCAAATATACATTTTTTATACTTACCCATGCTGATCATCAGAATTAGGATTTTGCATGAGTAGATCATAAATATCCTGTACATCAGATACTTCTGTTTCATCAATCAAATTTATATTTTCAGTATCTCGATTATCATCTCTGTTAAAAACGATTCATTTAATGTTTTAATTCAAACATTATAATTTTAACATCATTTATATTATACAAAAAAAATCATGAAGTGATCATATACTTTCAGTACATAAAAGTAACTCAGGTCATTGGAAAATAATGAAAATTTGTTACAATGATCAATTATAATATTATTTAAATAAATCTTTTTTAATTACCGAGATTTCGATGGTCCGGGCGCTGTTAAATCAATATCCATGTCATAATTATCATTATTTTCTCCAAGTCTAAGATCATTGGGATCTATATTGTCTTCAATTCTAACCTCGTTGTTAGTTGCTACATTCACATTTCTTGCAAGATCGATAAGTGGTCTCAAACGATTGCGATATTGACGCTGACTCAAATCACTCATTCGTTTATGTGACATAATTTTATTAATTTTTTACACTCCACTCATATAACATACAACATATAAATTTCAAATTTAACTCGTGATTGAGCGTTCGTTTATATTCAATTTCTCTTCAATAATAATTTTAATTTGTGATGGCTCGGGAATTTTCTCTTTGAATTTGAATTTCTTAATCACGCCATCTACCGGTTCTTTGCTGAAACAGACGCAATATTTCACCAATAACAACGCTCGAAGACTACTTGCCGCCATTTTATTGGTGACTGACAGCAATTGCGTCTAAAGTTGATAAGCTTAGCTTTGAATTCTGTCGAGTTAATGAAAAAAGTGATTGATAGATTATTATTAGTGTTAAAAAACTCTTTACAAATTAATAAAGACTTTCTTGATACACAAATTCAATAGAATTTCTGCACAACATGCCACGTGGCAAAAAAAATTACGCGTTAGTGTGGTGTTACCGCGATAAAAAAATTGACATAATGTTATTATCAAGAATACCTAAACAATTTCGCCAAGTGGACAGTGTATTCAGCTTAGAAAATGTGGAGATGAAATTGTTGGAAATGAGTCGTAAGTAACGAATGATTGATATATATGCTTCCTTTAACACACATCTGTATCTGTCAAGTAAGATCAGCAAATCTTCTAGATAGTCTTTTGATGTTTCAATCATATTTTTCATTTATTCAAAATTTTTGTGCATCTGATTATTTCTTACAGATGATAAACATACCCTAGACATAAAGGTTACGAACCAAACAACCTCTTTAAATGATGTTAGAAGTAATTCCCTACAATGTCATGATGATAGTCCAATGAATGAGCCATCCCAACCTAGTACAAGTCATGCTGTTCCAGACAACAGTAGAAACGAAATTTATAATAACGCTAAAAGAAACATTGATGATGTGATAGGGAATGAGCCTCCCATGTATCAAAAAAAAATAGTTTCTAGACGACGTCTTGATACTGATTGCATCTCATTAACTTCCGATACTCAACCGACTACTTCCTCATCAGAATTACATCCTTCAATAACCACAGATCAAGATAATGAGTATCCTCAACTTCACAGTCAAATTCAAAATAATGTGCCAAATACATATCAATTATTGGATCTAACAAATTCATCTGGAGTCCGAGTTTAAGCGCAAGGAATCCAACCATCAAAGCTAATTTATGAGACACATTGTTGATTGAATAATAATCTACCATATGAACCAATTATCGATAAAAATAATGCAACAGAAAGTAATATCCCAAGAGAAAATACAAGTCATGAACATTTGCAGCATCAAAATAATCAGGTCTTTACTTTACAAGATATGGCATCGAACTGTGATGATAATGTTGCAGTTCAGCAACATTTACAACTAACAGAGAATCAGTTTTTCACCCCAAGAGATGAAGCATCAAATTTCAATGATGAAATTAGAGTTCACCAACATCTACAGCATGAAAATAACCACACCTGCACTTTACAAGACGTAACATCGAATTGTGATGATAACGTTACAGTTCAGCAACATGTACATCATGGAAACGATCAACCCTCAATATCAAGGGGAGATACAGCACCAAATGTTGATAGTGATATCACACTTCAGCAACCTTCACACCATGAAGATAATCAACCCTCAACATCGACAAAAGATACAGAATCAAATTTCTGTGATGATATAATGGCTCGAGTATCTATAGAAGGTAATTCAATGTGATACAAGGAAACGAATTATTTATTAATATTTTAATATTAATTTATTCACAATAGCTGCACGCGATGTCGAAGTTCAAAGACAACTTTATGAAGCTATGAAGCAGAAGTTTATTTTACAACAGAAAAGAGCAAATGCTTTAACTCAACATTTTGAAGTACGTATGATCAATTACAACTTTTTGATACTTAAAGTTTTACATTGTCACATAGTATTGAATGAATATTTACAACATTATTTAAATGTATACTGTACTCAAAATTTATCTTTATATATATATTGCAGATGCCAAAAAATTACTTAGAGTCTAGTGACATAAATGTGAGTAAAATAAATTTTGGTAATATTCTTCAATCACTTTAACAATATTTAAAATGCATTGTCGTTTTACAGATAGAGATATCATGAGGATGTAGTTTCTATCTTCCACGAACAACCAAGACATTAATTGAAGCAAGATTCAATGAAGAAAAAGATTGGGAGATACTTGTGAGAGAAACACTTCTTGAGGTGTACGGTGAAAAAATTAGAAATTATTCAGCCACGGGTAAGGGGATTGCACGATCAGGAATCAATCATGTCCTGTTCAAAGGATTATATAGTAAGTTGTTGAAGAACTCTTTTCAAGAAAAATCGAATAAAAATGATTAAATTATTTTAGAATGGGTAAATGCAGTAAACTCCACTTTTATTAACAAGAAAACATATGTGGATTACATAAACCATATAATATCCAACAAACGGAACTATCAGAGAAAAAAGGGTTCTCATTAGTGTGCTGATTGATAGGATTAGTTGAATTATGAGTTCCAAATTAGTCAAATAAAATGTATTATTAATTTTCAATTTTGAATTTATTTAAGTTGCTGAAGTAGTACTTTTACTATATATAGGTAATTAATATTAAATTATGTGACAATAAAATTTGTTAATAGATATTTTTATAAAAACATATTTATAATACTTTAATTTGCTGAAAGATAATGGTATAGATATGAAGTAGCTTGATCATGCAAGGAAATTTTGATCTATACTTTTTTTTATATAGCTATAAATATTATAAATATGACTTTATAAAAATTATCATCAACAAATTTGATTGCCATATAATTTAATATTAATTACCAATATATAGTAAAAATTCTACTCCTAGATCACCCTGAAATAATACTGAAGAACCTACTATTCGAAAAAATATTTAAACCTGAATTGATTCTGAACATCCTGCTTTCTTAGTTTTTGAAAGAAAAAGATTTCAACCTGAAATGAACCTGCTACTACTGAATCGGAAAATTTGTAGGTTTTTCAGTTTCAATTCAGGTTCATTATTTCGCCTCGGGTTATTACCAACCTCTGCAGCTACAGAGCACTCTTTCAGCTATCAATCTTGGATCCATAATTCTAAAAGAAATCGACTCACAATTGATCGAGCTGCAAAAATTACATTTATTGCACACAACACAAAATTATTAAATGGTGATAAAAATTCAAATTTTAGTTATTACCCTGAAGAAGATGAGGAGATTGAAGAAACTGAAGAAGTTGAAGTTTAATAATATTATATAATTTATTATATATAAGATAAAATAATGAAAAATTGTTTTTGTTGATGTAATTATAATAATTCAATTTTAATGTAATTAATAATAATTAGAATGTAAAATGATTATTACGAAAAGCAATAAAAAGTAAACAAAGCAAAAATGACAAGCGCTTTTTTTTATTTTAGTTTGTCAGAGTCATCTATATAGATGTAAATGATCAAATTACTGACCGACTGAGGGTTTGACCGTCATTCCTCAACTGGGGACGAAGGGACGGCTGAATTGTCCAGGGTACCAGATTAGTGGTTTTTTGTTGTTAAGTTGGCACTTCCGGATCTATAGTAATGAAATATAAGAAAGAACTCTTTGCACATAAAACTGGAGTAGTATACTAAAAGCTCCAATAGATGTCGTTAAATGTTGAGTTCTATAGCGGCTTATTTAATTTTAAATTATTTTTATTTTCAATGTATTAGAATATATTTATGTAACAAATGAAACAAATTATAATTTTAATTGATTAACATGCATTTTTCAATTAATCGCACTTTTTCTGTACATTGATAAAATATTTTTTATCTATTATACGTTATACATACATATATAATTACTTTACAATATTACTTGGGGTCATAATTGTTTTTATTTATCAGACATTTTATTCTAATACATTTTTTAATAATATAATTAGTATTTAAAATGATTATTATTATTAAAAATAAATTGAATTGTTGATGTCATCCCATTGTGAAATCGAATTTTCAGTATAAACGGAAGATGGCGTAAGAATATTACTTGTCATGTTCATCAGGTAGTGATTGTCGTGTACAAGCCACAAATACTCCTAAGTAATCACGCATAATTATTTTACAGGATGTACGGAGTAATTGAAAGAATTTGTATCGATTTATAAAAAATTAAATGAAAGTATATAAAATATTATAAAGAATTTTTATTATGTTATCTTAATTTAAATGGTTTTATTAGTGAAAGTGATTTTTTGGAGTAATCTATGAAACCGTTGTATGTTTGTGACTCCATAACAAATTGGTGTGGTAATCTGTGCAACGTCTTAAAAGGATTTGGACAATCCATGGACACATCAATAAAGTATTTACGCAATTGTTAATTTTATTTGTTTAAATTTATTTTTTATTTATTTATTATTTATTCACTGATAAATTTTATATTTTACTGAATAATAAATGAATAAATATTTATGATGAATAAGGAAAATTGTTAGAAAAATTATTTCATCGATAGATATGATATTTTATAATTTTATAATACAATAACAGATTATTTTGAGTACCAAAGGTAATAAATTAATCTTATTTTACAAAATTTATCGCTAAAGAAATTATGGAGATTGATAAAAAAAGTGAGTAAATATCTACAAAAATACAGTAGTATTCTGCTCCAGCATTGAATTCTTCAACTATCATTAACAATGATCAAGAAAACAAAAATGAATCAACAATTCAATTTATTTTTAATAATAATAATCATTTTAAATACTAATTATATTATTAAAAAATGTATTAGAATAAAATGTCTGATAAATAAAAACAATTATGACCCCAAGTAATATTGTAAAGTAATTATATATGTATGTATAACGTATAATAGATAAAAAATATTTTATCAATGTACAGAAAAAGTGCGATTAATTGAAAAATGCATGTTAATCAATTAAAATTATAATTTGTTTCATTTGTTACATAAATATATTCTAATACATTGAAAATAAAAATAATTTAAAATTAAATAAGCCGCTATAGAACTCAACATTTAACGACATCTATTGGAGCTTTTAGTATACTACTCCAGTTTTATGTGCAAAGAGTTCTTTCTTATATTTCATTACTATAGATCCGGAAGTGCCAACTTAACAACAAAAAACCACTAATCTGGTACCCTGGACAATTCAGCCGTCCCTTCGTCCCCAGTTGAGGAATGACGGTCAAACCCTCAGTCGGTCAGTAATTTGATCATTTACATCTATATAGATGACTCTGACAAACTAAAATAAAAAAAAGCGCTTGTCATTTTTGCTTTGTTTACTTTTTATTGCTTTTCGTAATAATCATTTTACATTCTAATTATTATTAATTACATTAAAATTGAATTATTATAATTACATCAACAAAAACAATTTTTCATTATTTTATCTTATATATAATAAATTATATAATATTATTAAACTTCAACTTCTTCAGTTTCTTCAATCTCCTCATCTTCTTCAGGGTAATAACTAAAATTTGAATTTTTATCACCATTTAATAATTTTGTGTTGTGTGCAATAAATGTAATTTTTGCAGCTCGATCAATTGTGAGTCGATTTCTTTTAGAATTATGGATCCAAGATTGATAGCTGAAAGAGTGCTCTGTAGCTGCAGAGGTTGGTAATAACCCGAGGCGAAATAATGAACCTGAATTGAAACTGAAAAACCTACAAATTTTCCGATTCAGTAGTAGCAGGTTCATTTCAGGTTGAAATCTTTTTCTTTCAAAAACTAAGAAAGCAGGATGTTCAGAATCAATTCAGGTTTAAATATTTTTTCGAATAGTAGGTTCTTCAGTATTATTTCAGGGTGATCTAGGAGTAGAATTTTTACTATATATTGGTAATTAATATTAAATTATATGGCAATCAAATTTGTTGATGATAATTTTTATAAAGTCATATTTATAATATTTATAGCTATATAAAAAAAAGTATAGATCAAAATTTCCTTGCATGATCAAGCTACTTCATATCTATACCATTATCTTTCAGCAAATTAAAGTATTATAAATATGTTTTTATAAAAATATCTATTAACAAATTTTATTGTCACATAATTTAATATTAATTACCTATATATAGTAAAAGTACTACTTCAGCAACTTAAATAAATTCAAAATTGAAAATTAATAATACATTTTATTTGACTAATTTGGAACTCATAATTCAACTAATCCTATCAATCAGCACACTAATGAGAACCCTTTTTTCTCTGATAGTTCCGTTTGTTGGATATTATATGGTTTATGTAATCCACATATGTTTTCTTGTTAATAAAAGTGGAGTTTACTGCATTTACCCATTCTAAAATAATTTAATCATTTTTATTCGATTTTTCTTGAAAAGAGTTCTTCAACAACTTACTATATAATCCTTTGAACAGGACATGATTGATTCCTGATCGTGCAATCCCCTTACCCGTGGCTGAATAATTTCTAATTTTTTCACCGTACACCTCAAGAAGTGTTTCTCTCACAAGTATCTCCCAATCTTTTTCTTCATTGAATCTTGCTTCAATTAATGTCTTGGTTGTTCGTGGAAGATAGAAACTACATCCTCATGATATCTCTATCTGTAAAACGACAATGCATTTTAAATATTGTTAAAGTGATTGAAGAATATTACCAAAATTTATTTTACTCACATTTATGTCACTAGACTCTAAGTAATTTTTTGGCATCTGCAATATATATATAAAGATAAATTTTGAGTACAGTATACATTTAAATAATGTTGTAAATATTCATTCAATACTATGTGACAATGTAAAACTTTAAGTATCAAAAAGTTGTAATTGATCATACGTACTTCAAAATGTTGAGTTAAAGCATTTGCTCTTTTCTGTTGTAAAATAAACTTCTGCTTCATAGCTTCATAAAGTTGTCTTTGAACTTCGACATCGCGTGCAGCTATTGTGAATAAATTAATATTAAAATATTAATAAATAATTCGTTTCCTTGTATCACATTGAATTACCTTCTATAGATACTCGAGCCATTATATCATCACAGAAATTTGATTCTGTATCTTTTGTCGATGTTGAGGGTTGATTATCTTCATGGTGTGAAGGTTGCTGAAGTGTGATATCACTATCAACATTTGGTGCTGTATCTCCCCTTGATATTGAGGGTTGATCGTTTCCATGATGTACATGTTGCTGAACTGTAACGTTATCATCACAATTCGATGTTACGTCTTGTAAAGTGCAGGTGTGGTTCTGAATCTGGTACCCTGGACAATTCAGCCGTCCCGGGACGAAATGACGGTCACTGTCGATTAACAATTGGTAATTCCGCATCACTAGAGATGAGTCATTTGGTTATTGAGAATTAATGAGCTATATAACTGTATATATATATACTAGCTGATACTCGCCCGCTCCGCAGGTCATATATATAGCTTATGTAACTATAGCCAGAGAATAGACATAGGTATAGAAGAATCATCCATATGAGAGCATTTGGATGAAAATTTATGAATACCTATGAATCCGAAAGATGGCAGTGTAGTCAAGTATCTGTAGTCCCAAGGGAAGGATATTGAGCTACAATGTAGTTTAATGGTAATTAGGTAATTAACAATTAGTAGTTAATAATAATTGTAAGTAATTGGTTATAAATAATTCTTTATTCTCAAACAATATTTTTTTTTTAGGCTACAGCTATGGCGTGTAAAAAGGAACTATATTTTTTTTTCTTTCCACTAGCGGCGCTGGCTTCTCGTACCACCATACCGACGGAGTTTGTTGCGGACGAGCCGCCACAACCACTCCCCCCCTGAGTGGCTGTCTGTGGGAGATTTGAAAGTCACGGTTTTTTTTCGAGTGTAGGTTTTAATCGGTTTATCCATCGATGAATCCCAATGATGTGGTTGAGAAGGTTGATCATCTAGGAGCTTGTTATCATGCTCTGGATGCGTATCATCATCATTTTTATTTCCATACACAGGTTTCAGTCTGTCAACACTAATGTTTTTCTCCTGACCATTCACTTCAATTTTAAACACTTTGTCTGATAGTCTTTCTATAACGTTGTATGGGCCAATATAGGGTGGCTCCAGGGGAGCTTTCACATGATCACACCGAACTAGCACATCGGAGCAAGTGTAGAGATCTTTAAGGATGAATATCTTGGCTCTTGAGTGATGAGCTGTCGGAGTTGGGCGAAGACCTCGCATATATTCTCTATGCTTCTCTAAAAATATCTGTGGATCAGGTGATGGTGTGTTTGATACGAAGAATTCCCCAAGGATACGAATGTTAGTGCCATACAGAAGTTCAGCAGGTGTAGACTGAAGATCCTCCTTGAAACTAGTACGTAGACCTAGTAATACTGTCGATAGGAAATCAATGCATGGCTTTGGTGAGCACATAAGTGCAGCTTCTAAGGTACGATGCAGTCTTTCCACCATACCATTTGATTGAGGGTGGTATGGTGTCGTGCGATTTCGTTGAGCTCCAACTGAATTCAATAGAGCTGTGAAAAGAGCAGATTCAAATTGTGTGCCCTGGTCTGTGGTAATAGTTATGGGCGTACCAAAATTTGCAATCCAATGATCATAGAGTGCTGTAATTACTGTGTCAGCTGTCATATCCTGGAGAGGTACTGCGATTGGCCATCTTGTAAATCTGTCTATCACTGTTTAGCAGTAGCGAAATCCTCTGACTTCAGGTAGTACAATGATATCTATATGGATGTGTGAAAATCTTGCATCAGGTACATCAATGTGATTAGGTTGGAGTCTTGTATGTCGTTGAATCTTTGCTTTTTGACAACTCAAGCACTCTCGTGCCCATATTAGAGCGTCTTTACGTATGCCAGGCCAGACAAACTTTGCTCTTAGATGACGTGAAGTTGTTCTACCACTAGGATGAGAGAGGTTATGCACCAAGTCAAATGCCACTCTGCGTAATGACTGGGGTAATGACTTACGTATGGTCTAACTACTCCTGATGCCACATTGCAATAAATGTTAATATTAGGTTCTGTTTCTAATTGTTGGAGTTTTAATGATTTAGAATTCTGAAGAAGATCTTGTAGTTCCTCATCACTACGTTGTTCAGCTTCTATTGTTGCAGAGTCAAGGACTGTTGGCATGTCTATCTTCTCCACCCGAGATAACGCGTCTGCTACGACGTTATCATCTCCTTTAACAGAGTTAAGATTTGTGGTGAACTGAGAGATGTAGTCCAGTTGTCTTAGTCTTCGTTCAGGTGCTGAATCGAATTTTTGCTTAAAAGCAAAGGTGAGAGGTTTATGATCAGTTTGCATTATGACTTGCCGACCTTCAATAAGATGTCTGAAGAACTTGACAGATAAGAAGATAGCCGAAAGTTCTCGATCATATGTACAGTAGCGTTTCTCAGGGTCACAAAGCTTTTTTGAAAAGAAACCTAGTGGTTGAGGGATGTTGTTAATCATTTGTTCCAGTTTTCCACCAACAGCAGTCGATGAAGCATCAGTGGTAAGTATCAACAATGCCGTTGGTGACTGATAAGTTAGTAATACTCGTGAAGATAGAATTTCTTTGCAAGCTTTGAAAGCTTCTTCAGCTTCTTTGGTCCAATTAATTCTTCTTTTGTCGTTCTTTTTTGACTCTTTCAAGTACTCGTTAAGCGGTAGCTGGAGTTGGGCAGCATTTGGTATGCAGCGTCTATAATAATTGATAACACCTAAAAAACGTCGAAGTTCCTGGACTGTCTGAGGTTTTGTGTAACTTAAAATCGCTTTAACTCGTTCGTTGGTAGGAGAGTAGCCTTTTGCACTGATTGAATAGCCGAGGAAGTTAACTTGAGTCTGACCTAGCTTGCATTTGTTGGCGTTAATACTGAGCGAATGAGTCTTGAGAAGTTCAAAAACTTGTTTTAGATGCTGTTTGTGCTGTTCTTCATTTTCGGACATCACCAAAATGTCATCAATATATACAAAGACGAACTCGATATCTCGAAAAATGGAGTCCATGAACCGTTAAAACGTCTGGGTAGCGTTTTTTAGTCCAAAAGGCATCACCAACCATTCAAATAAACCCCAAGGCGTTGTAATGGCTGTTTTCTTGATGTCATCTGGGAACATAGGTATTTGGTGGTATGCTTTTTTGAGGTCAAGCGTAGAGAAAATTATTTTCCCATGTAGACGTGGAAAAAGATCATGAATCAGAGGTAATGGATATTTATCTGGTTCTGTAATAGAGTTTAATTGCCTATAATCTCCACAGAGTCTCCATTCTTTAGCAATGTCTTTTCGTTCCAGATGAATTGGACTGGCATAATTACTAGTGGCTGGTCGAATGGAACTAGAATCCAGAAGGAGTTTCAGCTCTGCTTTCGCTGCTTTTGCTTTCTTCCCAATGAGTTTACGGAATTTTGCAGTGACAGTAGGGCCTTTCGTTATGATTCGATGTGCATGATCGTAGTTCTTGATGTTTGGTTTCGTATTCGGTACTGTGATCTCAATAAATTGTTCCAACAAATCCACGTAGGGCATTGACGTGTTTATTGTTGAAATGCCATATTGATGTACATTGTTGAGTCTACCTTTTGAGGTCCTGGAGGTTACAGAATCAATGAGTTGTTGGTTTTTCATGTCGATGAGTAACCCAAAGTGATTCAAAAAATCAGCTTCAATTATTGCAGAGTGTACATCTGCAATAATAAAAGACCAAAAGAAGTTTTTGCGAAGGTTAAGTTCAAGATTGAAAATTTGCGTACCGTATGTTTTAATTTCCGTGCAGTTTGCTGCAAATAATGTGAATGCGGCTGGATCTCGTTTTCCCCGGAAAGAGCTGGCTGGAACGATGGAAACAATGGAGCCTGAATCTATCAGGAAATTGATGTTTGTTTCTCGGTCTAAGATGTGTAGACGTAGTTCAGTCGACAGCAAGTTTTCTCTGGTACCGTCGCCGACCACTGCTATTGACGACGGTGGAGTTAGTTTTCCTGGTTCTGATCCCGATTTTCGTTGAAGTTACAAGGAGTTGTACATTTACGGGCATCTTTACCCCATCTCCTGTGGTAATAACAGCAACCTGTACGATGTGGTGTAGCTGAACGAGAACGAGATCGAGACCGTGATCTGTGGTATGAGTTCTCAGGTTTATTTTCCGTCATGAATTTCATGAAGTTAGCAAACATCTCTTTTAGCTCTCTAATTTCTTGAGCAAGACCAGGTGTACTGCTATTGGTTTGACGTGGACTTGTCGAAGTTGCCAAAACATGTGTAGATTTCATGTCTTCTAACAGACGGTCAGCCATTTCTGCTAATCTATCAAGATCTAAGTTACTAGAGATTACTAATAATGGTCTCATACTTGCAGGGAGTCGTTTTAACCACAGCTGATGAAGGATTTCATCTGTAACGGATGAGGCTGCCATTTGTCGCATTTCTCTTAATAATTGTGATGGTTGTCGTTCTCCCAACACCAGGTCATTGAGAAGAGCATCCACTTGTTTTTTTCTTGAGATAGTAATTCGTTTGGTGACTGTGCTTCTTAATTGAGAGTACCTATTGGTTTCAGGTGAATTGCGAATGAAGTCCGAGATGCATTTTAAAAAAGGTTTGTCTATCGCACTTAATGCTGCAGTATATTTTAACTCATCATCTTGAAGTCGAACTGCCGAGAATACGGAATCAACCATGTCAAACCATATGTCAGGATCATCACTATTAAATGGAGGTAGCCGTGGTACTTTATAATACTCTTGCTGTCTAGCTATTTGAAAGAACTGGTTAGCAAGTAGAGACTGCTCTTGTTGAGCTCTAAATAGGTTATGGTCTTGATTTCCCATTGTTTTATCTTCTTTTTTTATTGGAGATAGCTGAGGAGTGCTGATTCTTTGATCAAGAGGTGACAAATCTTCTGTTATGTCCGGATGGAAGCTGAGAAGGTCATGGTTGACCAGTTTTTGGTCTCGATGAGACATGTTGAAACACGTGCTAAACGTGGTTAGAATATTTATTCGTGGTCGGGGTCACCAATTTGTAGTCCCAAGGGAAGGATATTAGGCTACAATGTAGTTTAATGGTAATTAGGTAATTAACAATTAGTAGTTAATAATAATTGTAAGTAATTGGTTATAAATAATTCTTTATTCTTAAGCAATATTCTTTTTTTAGGCTACAGCTATGGCGTGTAAAAAGGAACTATATTTTATTTTCTTTCCACTAGCGGCGCTGGCTTCTCGTGCCGCCATACCGACGGAGTTTGTTGCGGACGAGCCGCCACATATCGGCGGTCAGGCGATAAAATAGAAACGGAAGGGAAACGAGGACGGAGTTTAGCGACCGCTCGCCAACGTAAGCAAAGAAAGAAGGTCCCAATGATCCTTAGCAAAGAATATAGATACATGGATGTACCTATCTCTATAATCTGTCCTTAGTAATAAACAAGGAAGGAATAAAGAAAATTTGTTCATACGATGAAAGAATATCTGATTTTCAACAAGTAAAAGTATTTTATAAATCCATGACTTTTCCGCGTAAAGTCATCATTTATATGCAAACATGAATTGCTGTAAATAAAAGAATTAGATGGCAATTCCCGAATAAACGAAAATAGCATGATTAATAATCTATGTATTGGAATGATGTCGTAGCTTCGTGGTAACGTCTCGGACAACAAGTCGGACGTATTTAGATTCAAATCCTATGATTAATTTTTTT
The DNA here is from genome assembly GCA_028641665.1 of Chelonus formosanus. Lineage (NCBI taxonomy): Eukaryota > Metazoa > Arthropoda > Insecta > Hymenoptera > Braconidae > Chelonus > Chelonus formosanus. The sequence continues at coordinate 12,676,713 of CM054002.1, forward strand.
TTAATTACTTGTTTTCTTCATTTTTTTTATGTTGCATTAAATATCTTGTTTATAGGGCGATGAATTTATTTTTTTTTTAAATAATTTTTGACGCCCCAAAATAATTTTTGAGAGCGTCAAATTGCACGAGTTGGTCCGAGAGCGCGATTTCTTGGCCTTTAAAAATCTATAACTCCTGTTTTTTTTATAATTAAGAGAAGAAAATTGATAAGAGTAAGTAAGAATACTTACTTAACAATGTAGAAGTATTTAAAAAAAATATACTTATACATTGTTAAGCCATGAATTCACCTTATTTTTATCTATTATCGTTCCTTAATTATGAAAAGAACGGAAATTATAAACTTTTAAAGTCCAAGAAATCGCGCTTTTGGACCGACTCGTGCAAGTTGACGCTCTCAAAAATTATTTAAAAAAAAAATCAAATCCATTGCTTTATAAACAGGATATTTGATGAAACATAAAAGAAATGAAAAAAAAAAGTAAAAAAAGAAAAATTTCATTATCGGATCTGAACCTTCATACGTCTGGCACTAGTCCGAGACGTGACCACGATGATACGGCGTCATTCTTGTCTTTAGTATTAATAATGCTATCTTCCGTTCATTCGCGAATTGCTATGTAATTTGCTCATTTACAGCAATGTATGTTTGTATATAAATAATGACTTTACGCAGAAAACGTCATGGATTTATAAAATGGTCAGAGACTCAATTTTTTTTTTTACGAAAAAATAGTTGTGTATAGATTGATAGAGAATGAAATTCACTATCCATCTGTGTATATAACTGCCATATTACAATTTATATATGCGGTGATAAAAGCTCTTGAAGCTTTTAATTAAGAGGGTAATATGCGATAGTCGGGGCAGGAGGCGTGTTGAACCAGAGAATAGAGATCGGTATATATCTCTATCCTCTGGTTGAACGAGACACCATCTGGTTCTGAATTCACAGAACTATTGCTGTGACGTCATGGTGTGAACCATGAAGACTAGAGACAAGGAGTCCAATCTCCGTATGTAAAAATTGTCCCAAAAATTTGAAAAAATAAGAAAAGGCGCGCAGAGAGCGCTGCGCTCACTAAGTCCCAAGAGAGAGGGGGAAATCCCCGGTATGTTCGAATGTCGAATGAATAATAAGAAAGCAAATTGAAATAAATTAATGCAAAATAATTCAATTTCATTAAAAACGGATAAGTACTTTTATAAATACTACAATAATGGTGATTTAGGGTTAAAAAAAAAAGAATACAGATATTTTTATGACCAATTATAATTCTTAACAACTCCAAAAGTATTTCTTGTAATTTTCAGCTAAGTTGAAAAATCCTGTTTTCGTGACATTGGTAACTAAACCGATATCTAAAGATAAATAAAGATAAAAATAATATAAATATAATATGTCATATAATGTATATAATATAAGATATAATATCTTATATATAATATAAGATGATACAAAGATAAATAAATATGATATATGAAGATAAATTAATACAAATTCGAATTCAATTAAATTTTTTTAAATCAATTTTTCCTATAAGTAAAGCTTTGAACATAGATAAATTTGATATACAATACTATTTATTGTTCAACTGAAATTTGTTTTCATAATCGATCGATTCGATTCAATTAAATTCTCGAATTTTTTTCTAATGCAACGTCATTATCCAAATTGTTATTTATTAAAACTATCAGTAGCAGAAACTTTTTATTTGTCTGAACCCTTTTATGGTCTAAAAGCTCATTTTATAATAAGAAAGAAACAAATATATTCATTTTTAATACTTTAAATATTTTCAATTTATTCATAAATTAGTAAAAATGTTTTTTGAACAGACATAAAGTATTTACAACGATTGTTAAAATATTTTTAACATCTTTCAAAATATAATTACTGTGTGCTTCTTATGCGTATGTTGTTAAAATGTGTGAAGAATATAAAATTTATATTTGAAATATCATAAATGCATATTTAAAGTTTCCAAATTTTTATGTTGTTCTTTGTTTATAACTCGAGTTATGAGCAGATCTGAATATAATATTGGTTTGAATTTTTAATATTTCGCCGTTATTTTGATTACCTCAAATTTTAAATAATAAACTTAATTTTCGCTTTCAAAAATTGAGTTATAAAAATAATTCAATACATTTAGCAGAAAAAACTGCAAGTAACAACAAGATTTTGAAACAATAATGAAATATAGTAGATACTTTAAAAGGATTAGTATTTGAACTGAATAATAAATTTGATGTCGTTGGAATTAACAAATAACAAATAGAAAATAATAACAAACTGTCAGTACAATTCAGGAAAAATAAGTCTAATGCCAGCAAAAAGAAAAATCATATGGAGAAGTTAATGAATTGCATATAGAAAAGCAATACAACTGAGTATCGAATTCTTTGATTTATTACAAAATGAAACCTGATTTATTATAAATTATAGTCTTCTATAAAAAATATATTCCGTGAACATTATAAAATGTTTAATAAACAAAAAAAATGTGCATAAATAGACTCTCTTCATAAACACTTATATATCAAAAAATATTAAGTCTATTTTTATAAAAATAAAATATAAATCAATTTATTTTGCATATATTTCTACAACTTTGCATTTATAGCTAATAATATTTACCATTTTTCCGGTACATTTTAGTCTTTTTATTACGTTCTTCATTCTTTCGATTAGCGGATTTCGAAAAAAAAAACCTCGCATTACCAGATATCTATCAATCACTCTTAACGTAACTTCTTGTGCATGAGACTCACAACCAACTTGAGGTAAATTTGGTTTTTCTACTTCTTCTAAGATGTTGTGCATGGTATCTATTTGCACTTCTGAAACTCCGATGACTCTTAAAACTGATTCTTCTAAAAGTTTTATAAGGAGAAATAATTTTTCTGATGGATAAGTAAGACCACTATATAAATCTCGAAGTCTAATTAATTCATTATACTCATCCCTACGTTCACTTTCAGTTGCTTGTATAGTGACCTTGCAATCTTCACATTTTAATAACATTAGCATCTTTTTTGTGATATAGCCGGCTATAAATGCTTGTACTTCGTCACTAGTACGAACCACATTGTAATCGTGTTCATTAATGTTATCTTCAATTACATCTACAACTTCATTTTCCGAATTATTTTCAAGTAGATTATCCAAATCATTAATCCATTCTTCTCTTGGTCTCTCACTAGCGTACAAAGAATCTGGTGTTTGCATCAATGTTGAAAGAAGTTGCGGATCGGAAACATTGCAACCTTTTGGAGGACGTACCAAGGAGAAGCATGATATAAGCTTGAATACTTGACCAAATAATTTTGGGTCAGGGTGATGATTAGATCCGCACGAAGTTCGCATTATAGAAAAGAATCTCTTCAAGAAATCAGTAATAAACTATGATTTTTTTTAAAATACTTTTTAAACCACACATATGATTATAAATCTTAAATTTTACATTTCTACTAGCAACTTTTTAATTGTAAAACGAAAACAATTATAATAATAGTAATATTATGCATTACTGTTTTTACCTCCAAGGGATCTTAACTTAAGCGGGATGTCATAAGATAGTCAAAGTGGAAATTGTCATGCAAATAATCAACCAAGTGTAGTGTTCCTTTTAATGTAACTTTGAAACCAAGAATTATGGTAGAAGATATTGGAATTTGGGGTACAGTTCCAATTAGAGGGCTCGCCTGATTCCAAGTATTCACTTGTGTTTTCCATCGTTCCGAAAAAGAAAGAAATTTCTTGATTGCCTAAAAAAATGGAAATTGATTGTATTTAATTTCAGAAAATGTAATAAACTTTTGTAAATATAATTGTTTAATTTGTGAGTAATGGTTAAATGCTGCTTTGAAGTCGCTAAAAGCAATAAAAGGATAAGAAATAAAAACGTTTTTTTAAATGTTTCAACAAGTAATACAATAGATACTTGATAATAATACCTGATGGAAACGATATCATTTAAAAAAAAAAATAAAAGAAAAACATCAATATGAACAAGAAAAAGATATAGTATATAGAATGTGCATATTAATTGAAGATTAAATTTTTAGTAGCATAAAGTAATTGAAATATATAGATGTGTAGTACTTGCAAGGATATAATTGTATCTTTTCCTGATCCATTTCATTTCACCAGAAAATACATACAATAAAAAAAACAGGCAGGATTCTCAGACAATCTGAAAAACTAAAATTGTTTACATACTGTTTTCGGTGGTCAAAAAGATGTGAATTGACTGCTCTCAGCCTGCTAAACTAAAGGAAAATTAAATTAAACTGCTTTTAAATGTCGTACTTAATGGAGTTTTCGATCTTTTGGAATCCAATGATTTCACGTTATACTCTGGACAATGTTAAATAATGCAAATAACTACAAGTATCTTCTATAGATTTTTTTTTGAAAATACGTTAGTATTTTTCCAAATCGTGCTTAATTAGCTATACAATAGAAAAAGTATATATAATATTTTTCCAGAAAAAATAAACAGATCTAATGAGATTTGATCTGATCTGATTGTGTCTGATTATGAAATCCATTCAGATCTGATGAGATTAGCATAAGCCGGATAACATGTAGTTTAACCTGATTCCGTTAAATAGTAGATCTGATTAAATCTATCTAGATCTGTTTATTTTTCCGGGGTTGCGAAGTAAAATTTTAAATCTACATTTTTAAGTAATAAAAAAATTATCCACTAATTTTTCTACTAACCTTTTTTTCAGGTGTTTCTTCAGAATATAATAAAGCATTTATTGGAGTTTTTAAAGTCATTGCATTTACTAGATCTGCTACTAATCTAATAAATTTTTATGTAGGCAATGAACTACTTAACTCATCATGAGTTTTTCCCAGTATTCCCATGGCCTCTGCGACTGGATTTGAAACAAGTTATAATAATAAAAATGTGTAATTTTATTTGCAATATATTTTAAATAGAAATACGTTTGAAATTAAAAAATTTTACCTCGAAAGCTAGAGATACTCTCATCTTTTGATACCCTTGTGGACTTGAATGTGCTGGCGACAACTTGTAAGCAATCTTGAAATTTGGCTTATAATACTGTTCAATGTTGAAAACCTGCTGCCAATGCGATTTCTTGACTAAACCGTATGGAGTCTGTCAAAAACATTAAAAAAATAATAAATATTTTAAGAAAAATTTGTATGTTATTTTTATGGATGTTGTTCACATTGTTATATGATTTATTAATAGTTATTAAAGAATCAAATCATTTGATTAAATTACCCAAAACTGTTGAAGAGAAACAATGCTATTTCACCAACATTTGACTAGATGGAAGAAGTCAGATATCATAAATAGTTCTCTACTCGCATCACATGGATGATTACAAGTTATTTTCGACTCAGAAATTTCAAATATATTCCACATGCCACGATTAGGTTGTGCGCCATCACTCGTCACTACATCAACGTAAAAATTAGCATTTTCTAATAAGAGAATGCCCTCAATAATTAATTTATGTAATACAGCACTAGTAGCACAATTTTTAGAAATAAATGCTGCTATTGTTTGTAGCCATCGCCCACGAAAAGGAACAAACATGAATACTAATGCATGATCTCCAGGAATATTCCTTTCCTGCTCTGGTGTATATGTGCCTAGATCAACGAATCCGGAAAATTTCATTTTTTGCTTATCAAAAGTTATCGCCTCACTTAACTTCATCTCATCAATGATTAAAGTTCCTCTTCTCTCAGCTAATGTCATTCCTTGTGCTTTTCTTTTAAGCAATCAAACAATGCCGATTGAAAGCCATATGGTGAACAACTGATTTTTTGTATATATTTACCGAGAGTTTCTATATGAGGTAGTGGTAAAATGTTTCGTTGACGAATGGAATTGTAAACACGTCTACCTTTCATTCGTATCAGTAAACACTCGTAGATCCAATCTAAATCATATCGTCGGTCTTTCGTCTTTTTATGCTTAGCAGCTTCAAAGCACCTCAAAACAACAAGCTGCTGAGACTTTGGCAATTTTGACATTTGCTCATTTAAAATTTTTTCAGGTTGTTCAGCACAGCGTTTCCGAGCGTAAAATAACTTCTGTTTTGAAATTTTTTCCTAAAAAAAAGTATAATTGAATATTTTCTTCGTCATTATCGAAGTGTTAATTTTGTTCCATATACAGACCATCGATAGAAATACAACTGCAGTAAGAATATGAAGAATGACTTTAAAGTTTTTCTGTAAATACTAGATTAATTCCCTTGTCAGAATTAATAGTACAGCAGTCTATGATATATAGACCTTGAATTTGTTAAATTATTATCAAAATAAGAATATTCTTTACATGACATGACTTTCAATTATACAATACTTTATGACTCTGAGGATTGCCAACACAATAATGTAAGAAATTTGTTTAAGAGTCAAAGAGTCATTTTACCTTTCTGATGAGTCGATTACATCCCTTCCGGTAAATCTCTGTTTTTTTTTAAAACGGATAGGTTGAGCCGCATTTTGACGATATCTTATTCTTGTTTGAAGTCTTTAACGTAATGTACGGCACGCTTGATATCGAAGATACAATTGCTGACGCCGATATTCTTTATTTTTTGTAATAATACCTCTACATTGAGAAGAATATCTAAAGAAATACAAAAAAGACGAATACTCAATTGATTGAAGTCGTTTAAATTAAAAGGGATTAAATTGAATGAAATATTCCATTTTTTCTAATTTTATTGTACTAAATTATTAAATAATTTTTGTATATTTTCACCATGACTGAAAGATTGACGGTCACACGTAATCTAAATTTATCCACAAAACTATCAGCATCTAAATGAATGAAAATCAGATCTGACGATTGTATATGATAACACCAACGATCTGGTAAGACTGAAGAAAAATATTATTTTATTTGTTCCAGTAAAATATCATTCAGTGTAGTCTACATAAGTAAAAAATAAATAAAAACATATTATTTCCAAATACTTGTCGTAATGCAAACATACTAAGTTCCAACCAAGAATTTTTAATTTTTGCTTGAATATCCTACCTCATCACATCCCATTTGAGTAACTGTTAACTCGGAGGGCTGTTTTAATTGTTCTCCTGTTGATTGTAAATCATCAGGTTCGGTTAAGAAAAAGTATTGTCCTTGAATAAGTTGTTTTTCACATTCGTGTTGACTTAATGATTCCATTTGAGTAACTGGTAACTCAGAAGGCTGTTCTAATTATTCTCCTGTTAATTGTGAATCTTCACGTTCAGTCAAGAAAAGCTGCTCACATTCTTGTTGGTCCTGTGGCAAGCACAATTGTCCCTTTTTAGTTGATTTTATTAATAAGAACATCTATTACTTTGTGAATAAAATGATAATAAGAAGCGGAAAATATACCTGACTACAATCCATTAATTGTTTGTCGTCATTTTTATCTTTTAAAATGGGAATTGCATTATCAGTCAAATGCCATCGTTGATTTTCAATGAAAACAGATTTTCCATTAATCACATATGATTTCCCTTTTATAATGTGTCCATCCAGAAAATGTAACTCACAAATACGGTCATTGTCTTTTAATTCTTGTTTGAGAGCATTCACCCACAATTGTCGTCGTGTATGACACTAAAAATAAATTGTAAAAAAATGAAATATGTAAATTTAATCGAAAAAACTTGCTACAAATATTACTAAAAAAATTCACTTTTAGAACTTGAAAAAGTGTTCTTTTCCGTAATTCTTGAGCTACACGCTTATGCTCATAAGCTGCTCGACCACTACTGCATCCTTCCACGGCACAATATTTTGCCATTTTTTTAATAATTTCTTGAAAATAATTTATTTATATATTATTTATCAACAAAAAAGGTTTATCAAATTCACTGATTTGTTTATTACTAACTTCGTACTACTGACACACAGCCAATTTCACTTGGTAACTATGTAAATCAGCGCCGCTGGTGGTTGTTTTTAGAACTATTGTTCTACAAATTTTTGCGGACAGAATTCTCATATGAAACCCCATGAAGATTGGACTCCTTGTCTCTAGTCTTCATGGTGTGAACTCAGAATTCGTCCGCTAAAAATCCAGCAGATGATTCTTCTATATACACTCGGGTTCATTAATGCCTAATGTACCACTGATTAGCAAATGCCGACCGCGGGTATGATTTTTTTTTTATTGAGTTTCCAATCTAGAATTTTTTAAGCTTGGGCTGAACTCGAAAAACTATAAAATTCGCAATTATATTCCAAATATGATGTTTCAGTACATAAAATAATTTTTTTTCGAATTATAAGGGTACAAAGTTCTATCGTAATTAACAAAAATCAGCAGAAATTTCTTAAAAAAAGAGCAATTAGTCAGTTATTTTCCATATCTCGGAATTAAGATGGCCGTGCAAACATGACAATAGGAATTTATAATTTATTAATTTCTTCAGTAATTTTGGCTGATTGTTGTTATTTGCGACAGACCTTTCGACAGTTCTAATAAAAAAAAAAATTATTTTATGTACTGAAACATCATATTTGGAATATAATTGCGAATTTTATAGTTTTTTGAGTTCAGCGCAAGCTTCAAAAATTCTAGATCGGAAACTAAATAAAAACAAATCATACCCGCGGTCGGCATTTGCTAATTAGTGGTACACCAGGCATTAATAAACCCGAGTGTACATCTCTATTCGCTGCTATAGCCAAAAATTATAATTCCCACTAATAATGTAAAATGACCGTCATGTATTGTTTTCTACAACAGCATGTCAACTACGCATCCTCACCATCGACTAATAGAGTGGGGGCAATATTGCGGCTTCCCCACCATTGATGACGTCACACTGGGGCTGTAGTCCATGATTATCATTCTGTTTTTTGAATAATTCATTAATTATTTCATTTCTCAACATTTGGTGATTGAGTATTATTAAACAGCTCAGGAGCAATTTTTTGACACCAAACAATCCCATCAAAACTTTCTGTAAAATTAAATATTGCGAATTTAGATTTTTTTGTTTTTTAATTGCAAATAAATTATAAACAATTAATTGTGTAACTGGAGTAATGTTTTATTCTAATTGAGCATTTGTTAAGCAATTGTTTGGTATCAAACAATTTGCGAAAAGTCATATTTGCGCTAAAGTACACCCAAACGCATAAATGCCTGGTTTATACCTTAAGAGTAATTACCGACTAAGATAGATTTGTTTTTAAAATAAAGTTTCTACTCATAAATTTTCTAATCATGGGTCATATTTAAAATGATGAACCTGAGTAATGAAATTACTAAATTTAACAAACTCATTATGTTTTATGAGTTGTAATTATTTTTTTTATAATTAGAAAATCAGCAAATACTAGTGAAAGTAAAAATTATCTACAGAAATCTTGATAAATTATAAATAATTAATGTTTTATTTTTCATCATATAAGATTAAGATGACAGCTATGGAACTCCATTAAAAAATGATAAATTATTTATTTTCTATCGAATTTCTGTAGATAATTTTTACTTTCACTAGTATTTGCTGATTTTCTAATTATAAAAAAAATAAATACAACTCATAAAACACAATGAGTTTGTTAAATTTAGTAATTTCATTACTCAGGTTCATCATTTTAAATATGACCTATGATTTAAAAATTTATGAGTAGAAACTTTATTTCAAAAAAAAATCTATCTCAGTCGGTAATTACTCTTAAGGTATGAACCAGGCATTTATGCGTTTGGGTGTACTTCACACAATAAAAAACGTAAGGCCTTATGTTCCGGCATACGGCTTAAGTTTGGAATGTAAGGTGTAACGCCATCTAGCATGAACGTTTAAATTTTTTTTATGCTAACAATAAATAAAAATTACAAAACATTCCACTTTTTATTCTTCGTAAATTTTTATTATTTGTTATATTACTAGAGGGCAGTACGACTGAATTTTTATGAAGAGTGCGCATGCGTATGTACGTCTTATTTCTTACGTTTACACCGTAAGGCTGAGCTGAACCGTAGAGAAGTTCGGGTGTTTACACAATAAAAAACGTAAGCCGTAAACGTAAGAAAGGGTTACAGGAGTTTGTCTTACGGCGCATCTAGCGAATGAGTCATTTGACCGAAACGACAAATTCCGAATCGTCATTTAACCTCAATGGCGGTTAACCGATGCGATAAAATTCCGAAAAAATGTAAACCCGAATGGTCAAATCATAGAAACGACATTAAGACGATTGGATATTATTCCGAATAGTAAAAACCCTTCTTGGTTTCTAATCCGAAAAATAAATTTACGGCAGCGGTCGGTAATAAAGAAATTTATTAGATTAACTCTAGCAATAAAAAAACTTTTAAATTCAAATCTAAGTACACCCAAACGCATAAATGCCTGGGTCATACCTTAAAAGTAATCACCGACTGAGATAGATTTTTTTTTGAAATAAAGTTTCTAGTCATAAATTTTTTAATCATGGGTCATTTTTAAAATGATGAACCTGAGTAATGAAATTACTTAATTTAACAAACTCATTATGTTTTATGAGTCGTAATTATTTTTTTTATAATTAAAAAATCAGCAAATACTGGTTGAAGTAAAAATTATCTACGAAAATTTGATAGAAAATAAATAATTTATCATTTTTTAATAGAGTTCCAGAACTGTCATCTTAATCTTGTATGATGAAAAATAAAATACTAATTATTTATAATTTATCAAGATTTCGTAGATAATTTTTACTTCAACCAGTATTTGCTGATTTTCTAATTATAAAAAAAATAATTACGACTCATAAAACATAATGAGTTTGTTAAATTAAGTAATTTCATTACTCAGGTTCATCATTTTAACTATGACCCATGATTAAAAAATTTATGATGAGAAACTTTATTTTAAAAAAAAATCTATCTCAGTCGGTAATTACTCTCAAGGTATGAACCAGGCATTTATGCGTTCAGGTGTATGTACGCATTTTAGTGAAATTGGATGCATGAATCCTTTATTACATTTATTATCCTAGATTATCTTTGATTTTATAATAATTATTGGACAAAAAAAACTCAAATAGTTAAGAAATCTAGTTTTATTTTTTTTAAACACACCAAATTTTTTCAAGTTCCATTAAAAAACAAAAGCAAAAAACTCAAAGCATAAAACGATAGCAAATAATTTTTGTTTATCTGTAAGGTTTGAAATGATTTAAATCTATAATTATAGAGATAATGATGAATCGACATCAGATTAAAAATTTTTTTAAAATACTCAGAAAATAGTATAGTAATTTTCTTGTTAGTTCTTTCTTAAACTTGTGAGTTGACTTCTTTTTTTGGTAAGAAAAAACTTTCCATGCGTGCTTCTTCTTTGTTACAAATGGGACATTTTACATTCATCTCCCCTTCCGCTGCAGCTATCACACCCGCAGCACATCTTCTACATGTTTGAGCATGATAACAGGTTTCCAGATCGTTGTAACTGGTAACGAGCCGCATACTTGACAATTTAAATCATAAAATCGTCCATCTGTCTCATTTCATAGAATTCAAGTCAGAACTATTGTTATAAGACATTGGAAAATATTTGTACATGCACGTCTGTTAACTTTATACGTACCTTCTGAGTAATCTCTTGGAAAAAAGATGTGATTTATATTAAGCACAATTTTCCCACAAACTGGACAATTTTGTCCACAATTATCTGTTCTATATCTATCAGCACATGTTTTACAAAACAGTGCATGGTTGCACGGTTCAAAAATATAAGAAATATAATTTTCTCGACATTCATGAAATTTGTCATCGTAAACGTCATTTCCTGAAAGTAATAAAAAAGAAAAATTCAGTTATTACCAATTAGATAATGGACTTAAAATTGTAATTATTAAAAATTTATCATTACAATCAATTATTCCGTTTTGAAGAGCTCGTTCCATGGATGTTTCTATTGCTGAACCTAAAAAAAAGACCAAATATTGCTACTAACTTAAGATTAACTATTTCAAAGTATAGTAAATAAAATTTATTAATTGCATATTAATTTTATGTAAATATGTATATTAGAATTTTGTGTATATGTTCATTTCAATATTTACGTAAGTCATTATGATTATCTTCAAGATATGGAACTCCATCAATCCACTCCAAAGCTGGTAGAGCTTGTAAAAATTCACCTATTGTAAAATATTAAAAAAATTAAAATTATGTAAAATGATTATAAAAAATTTTATATAGAATTTACCATTATTATCTTCGTCTATGAGCATGTGCAAGTCGTAAGCGCACTCTCGTGGAAGTATATGTTTTTCAAAAAACAAATCACTTAAAAACTCGTCTGCTATAGCTACTAATCTTTCTCATAATTGAAGATCTTCGATTTCATTTGTGTTCCACAAATTCCATAACCGATTGAGAAGATCCTCATTGATTAAGTTATTAATCATAGGTGTTACAGTAATCTGCACATTATCATTGAGTTTAATTAATCTCGAGATTAATCGATTACTACCTACTTTCTAGTCTACCAATAAAATAGTGTGATCACATCACACTATTTCAAAATGAAATAAAAATTGTAAATACTCACATAATTTTCATATCATCATAAATGTCTTTCGAAGGTCGTAATTGTCGAATCGTGAATTCATATAGTGATCGTTTGAAAATATTTAAGTCTGCTATACGATTATTCCTGGGATGATTATGATTACGAATTAGTGTGCAATTTCCATTTTCATCTAATTTTGCAATAGCTGGACATTGCTTATTCTTACGCTCCTTACAACGCAGATAGCTAAAAAAAAAAAGAATAACTTTTCCACAACTTTTTTTAATTCTCATTATCATTATATATTATATTACTGTAATTTTTATATCGTTATTGTAATGACAATGAATTGTATAATTGAGATTAACACTTATTGTTTGCAATATACAGTATAAAACGTAATGAAGTTAAATATATATATCATAATTATGACGAAATGAATGTGTGATAAACCTGTATTCTAATTACTTCACTAAAATATATATGTATACATGGATCTATTAATTTTTTAGATAATAATACTTACATGATTTGACCTGAACGTTTATTGGATGTATAGACAAACCCATCGTAAATGTGTTCGTCGAAACGTGGGCCTTTTTTTAACTGACGAATTCGCGGCATTTGCAAAAAAAATTTTTATTTTTTTCCACTTTCAACTCTTAATAAAACACGCACAACAACAAACTCAAGTGGTAGCACTTTTGATTAGACCTGATGAACTCGAGTCAGCCCTTACAAGAATACTCTGTCTCTTCTACAGACAAAAGCATCCAGCTAAGTCACGCCTACTAGAATATAAACATTCGACTGTTTCAATTTTTAACGGAATGTTTTAATTGTGTAGCGTGCTGAAAATCATATCACCGCATATGAAAACTCAATACCAACAAAGACTATAATCGGTGTTACTTTATTAAAAATGTTGGAACGAAAAACAAAATCCAACCGCATTTCGAAGAAAAGATATTATAAAGGATATCATTATTGGTGTCAAAGAACACAAGGTGCCAAAATGTAAAATAATTTGTAATTTATAACAAATATTTATCACTCAAGTGTATTTAAAGCCAAAAAAATATTATGAGTATAATTTTATATATAATTCCACAAGATAAAAACTTCTATAATGATCGGTCTTTTTACAGGTATCTAATAAGTGAAGAAAATCGAAAAAAAAATGTCCAGAGCGTGCAATTCTTGTGAATAACAACTATAAAATACCACATGAGCACAACCATGATAGAGATGTGAATTGTTTGATAAAACGGGAATTTCTGGAAGCGTTGAAAGAAGCTGTTGAAGGAGATTTGAGTAGCTTGCGTGTCATTTATGATAAAGTCAGTTTAAGGTAAAAATAAAAGTATAAATATAAATAAAAAATTGTTTGTTATGAACATTATACACTTAGAATATTATTCAATTATTATGTACATAGCATATGTATGTAATATATCTGATATTACATTCACCATTTTCATCAACATTATATGCGTGTAACATTTTACATTTATCTTAGGTATCCTCGTGGTGGCATTTTATTACCATATAGAACTGTTGCATCAAAAATCCGTCAATGGCGCAAAATAAACTGTCCATCGATACCAAAAAATTTGAATGATTATGTTCAAACTGTTAACATGGATAAATGCAAAAAATTTATTACTCTCAATGAAAGTACATTTGAAGTGAAAGCTCTTATACTAAAGGATGAATGTGAAATAGTTATATATGCAGATAGAAAATTTTTGCGATCAATTACAACTTCACATCTATTCATCGATGCAACTTTTGACGTTTGTCCTAAAAATCCTAAAAAAATTTATCAATTACTGACTGTAATAGCTAAAATAGATAATAGTGTGAGTTATTTGATGGTTTTTTTTAATAATTGAAAACCGAAAGTATTCGAAACAATTATAACAACAATTATGCATTAATTGTATTTTCAGGCACTTCCAATAATGTGGGCACTGATGAGTCATAGAGATATCCAGAGTTACGTCACTTTGTTCAAATATTTTTCTGCACATCTTGCACCACACTTGAAAATTGATTCTCTTATGACTGACTTCGAATTGGGATTATCAAAAGCAGCATCGATTGCATATCCAAAAGGTGAACAACAATTCTACTTCTTTCCCTTTGTACAGGTTGTATCGAATATTTCATTCCCACCGAAATGTTAAAACCAAAATAGTATGATTGATTTTTGATATTTTCTTATTTTACGCATTGATGAGAAAAGCAGAAAAATTAAAACTAATTCAAACAATAAGAGATAACGAGAACGCTAAAATATTTTTTAGAAAGTTAGTAACTCTTGCGTTGCAACCTGCAGCCGCCCTCTTGCGTTTATAGAAACTGCATTTCTACTGTTGAAAACCGGTTAAAACTCTGTTAAATTTAGGTAAAATTCCAGTTTTTTTTGAGTTAAAAATGGGTTAAATAATCAAACCGAAATTCAACCGTTTTTTCCGGTTTAAAACCGGTTAAAAAGCAGGAAAATAACTCTCGTTATTGATAGGTTGAAAACCAGTTACATACCAGTTGAATAACTAAAATAATTTTTATATATCCTGACAAATATTACGATTGAATATTGGTTAAAAAACAGTTAAATATTGGTAAAACAATAAAAATTAACCTCGCGTATTTAACTGGAAAAAAATGGTAAAATATTAGTTGGAACAGAGTTAAATTAAAGTTGAATAATACGAATACATCTTTATTACTAATTACGATGTTCTCTCTTCCTCTCGCGACTGTGAATTGTTTATAACGGCCCGTAAATGTTATAAATAATTGAAAAACGTCAATAGTTTTTGGATTCAAGTTCTCTCAGCTGAATTTGATAAATATCGACATAGTCAGGTCTCTGACGGCTCTACAGCTACTTTCGCGAGTTGGAATTGTTTATAACAGCCTGTTATTGTTATAAATAATCAAAAAACGTCAATAATTGTTGGATTTGAGTTCTCTCCACGGAATTTAATAAATATCAACATAATGAGGTGACTAATGACTCCATCACTGCTCTCGCGACTGTAAATTGTTTGTAACAGCCTGTAATTGTTATGAATAATCGAATAACGTCAATCATTGTTAGATTGAAGTTTTCTCAGCTGAATTTAACAAATATGGACATAGTCAGGTATCTGACGGCTCTACAACTACTTTCGCGACTGTAAATTGTTTATAACAGCCTATTATTGTTATAAATAATTAAAGTATGTCAATTATTTGTTGGATTGAACTTCTCTCAGCGGAATTTAACAAACATCGACATGAAAAGGTATTCTACGACTCTACAACTACTCTTGCGAATGTAAATTTTTTATAACAGCCTGTAATTGTTATAAATAATCGAATAATGTCAATAATTGTTGGATACAAGTTCACTCAGCTAAGTTTGATAACTATTGACAACGTAAGATATCTGCCGGCTCTACAACTACTCTCGCGACTGTGAATTGTTTATGACAGCCTGTAATTGTTATAAATAATTGAAGAACGTTAATAATTGTTGGACTCAAGTTCTCTCAGCGGAATTTCACAAATATCGACATGAAAAGGTATTCTACGACTCTACAATTACTCACGCGACAGTAAATTGTTCTAATGGACGTGAAAATCAAATACCAACACGATCTCTCATGGAAAAATTTATAACATTCATGAATTATGATCCATCAGTATCACTTCAGGCAAAAAAATTTATTTCAGAAATTATGAACGTTGAACTAGTGTTCTGACTTGGAGGGCCCAAGGCACACAGTCTTAGAATATTTGAATTTTTCCAACTGCCGGACTTGTCAACCGGCGCTTTAGTCGACTCCCTAAGCCAATGACAAATTAGTATTAATCTAGTGGCCCAACAGACGACTCTACGGCCCTAATGACGCCAACAAGCACGCGGTCGAGCACTTGTGGCGTCAGTTAGCTCCAGGCAAATCACGCAGACGAATCTGTAGAACTTCTCTCAGACGACTCGCCCATTTTGTCAGTCAACTCGCATATTTATGCATAATTAATAGTTTAGTCAGCTCAATCAAACATCCAGTGACAAAAGTGAAGTGTCAAAATCATCAAAGTCAGTTCCTGTGGTCCAGCACGAGCAGTTTAGTGCCGACGCGCGCGCGAATCTGTGCTGGCGGCGACGCCATAGTGCCTCACGGATAGTCACACACACAGTACACATCCGAACAACTCACCTGTGTGAGTGTGGCTATCGCTGCACATTGACTTTTTGTGGATGATTTCAACGATTCTTGGTGAAAAAACATTAAATAAACCATACAGACTACTCACATACTTTATTACAGTGCCAGACAACTCAATTACCGTGCCTTATTAAGTGTAATTCTAGACCATAAGTGTTATTGTTAATAAAAACCTTAGTTAACCTGATTCAAGTGTATCAAAACTTATTTCTTTCGGAACTTTCTCACAGCCAACCTGAAAAACATTTATACAGTACACTATTTTTCCTCATCTATCCAACTCGAAACCGTAACAACTAGATTTGAATAATTCAAACATAAGAAATAAAATTGTAGGAATTGGAAAATCACATGTACGACCACCAACACAACAAGAGCGTAGAAGACTGAGAGAATTAGATGGTCCGAATCTGCAACTAAAATGTTTTAAAAAATCTACATTAGATGGGTCAGGGTTTTGGTGTCGTGAATTACGCAATTTAAAATTTTGTAATTCTATCATTTGCACTGAAAACGATAGATTCGAAGAAATACTGAACATTGTAAAATTCAATCATAATAACAACTTGATTGGTGGTTTTTTCATTAAGAAACTCATACATACATCGAGTTTCAAGAACTGATGAATTAATTTTTATACCCAAAGTTCTTCTATAAAACCAGCATGTTTAATATCATCCTGACAACTCATATATGCAATATAACTTCCAAACTGCTGGGAAGCTGATTAAAATCAAAGCATTTTTTTCGTTCAAAAATTCATAGATCTCTAAAAGAAATTGTAAATAATATAATGAATATTTAAAAGTAATCATAAGTAAAGAGTTAGTGAATGATAGCTGTAACGAATAAGCAATTGTTTATTGAATGTAAATAATTAGTATTGACGAATAAAGTTAGTATAAAAATGTATATATGATTTGTTTTCATATATTATAATAATTAACCGCATTTTTATAAAACCTATAACCACTACTGAAAAATTAGTCCATATATAATATGCGTGCAAACGTTACAAATGAAATTTTGATAGAGTAAGTGGAGACGTAGATTGTGCTAATAAAGAAAAGTTAAAACTCCCTGAGAATTTACAATAGTAATTAAAAGAAAAAAATTAAAAACAAGAAAACGCTTATTTATTCCTATAATATTCACATTCCACTTATATTGATACAAAGAATATCAACATCATGGCTGGACTGCGGGATATTGAGCCAGTTAGAATACAAAAATTAAGTCTACAAAAAATAGAATCATATCACCATTAAAGAACCTGAATCTTATTAAAATTATTAAATTAATTATCACAATTACAATCTGTTATACACAAAATAAAAACGTGACAGTAGTCGTAAAGCCGTCAGATACCTGACTATGTCGATATTTGTTAAATTCAGCTGAGAGAACTTCAATCCAACAATTATTGACGTTATTTTGTTATTTATAACAATCACAGGCTGTTATAAACAATTTACAGTCGCAAGAAGAGTTGAAGATTCGTAGAATACCTTTTAATGTCGATATTTGTTAAATCCTGCTGAGAGAACTTGAATCCAACAATTATTGACGTTTTTTGATTATTTCTAACAATTACAGGCTGTTATAAACAATTTATAGTCGCGAGAGTAGTTGCAGAGTCGTAGGATACCTCTTCGTGTCGATATTTGTCAAATTCTGCCGAGAGAACTTAAATCCAACAATTATTAACGTTTTTTTAGTTGTTTATAAAAATTACCGGCTGTTATAAACAATTTACAGTCGCGAGAGGAAGAGAGAACATCGTAATTAGTAATAAAGATGTATTCGTATTATTTAACTTTAATTTAACTCTTTTCCAACTAATATTTAACCATTTTTTTCCAGTTAAATACGCGACGTTAATTCTTATTGTTTTACTAATATTTAACTGTTTTATAACCAATGCTCAACCGTAATATTTGTCAGGCCATATAAAAATAATTTCAGTTATTCAACTGGTATGTTACCGGTTTTCAGCCTATATTCAACCGTTTTTATTTTTCTCAAATTCTTTATATTTTCTTCGTATTTAACCAGGATTTAACCGGGATTTAACCGAGATTTCACTGTGTATAACTAGTTAAATACGAGAGTTATTTTCCTGCTTTTTAACCGGTTTTAAACCGCAAAAAAACGGTTGAATTTCAGTTTGATTATTTAACCAGAATTTAACCGTTTTTTTCCAGTTTATAGAAACCGTGAGGGTTTCGATGTTATGATCTGCAATAATGTTTTCGTTCATCTTATCAAGTATATAAAATTATTGATGAATGTTGTAATTCATAATTGAGTGAAATGAAATATTAACTAACAAGTATTTATCACTTTGAAAATTAAATTTATGAATTGATAGGATAATTAATCATTTTATTTTCAAGATTTCTTGTTACAGTACGAGAGTTGGTACTTAATAACGAGTATCTATTGGTCTATTTATTTGAATTTAGATATATATTTTTACGATAAAGTTACAGTTATTAAAAATTATTTCATTAACAAATACAAAATTAAAATGGAGGCTAACGAAAAGTTAAACTTTAAAGTAATATTAGAGACCTTCACTCTAGTAAAGGATCTTTTAATTTGTTCAAGTTATTAATAATTTTAATTCATCGATCATCCAATAATTTCAAACATAAAATTATGAATTGGAATTTTGTTTCTTCCAATCAATTATTCGTTAATTAATCAGCTCAATCTTTCAATTAATAATTTTCCATGAATCGATACATGAATGATTTCATTTTTTTTTGCTAAATACTGATTGAATGTCTACGTTGTGTGCTGTCTAATGATTTATAAAAACAATAATCAAGAAAAATTTTAAATGCTAATATGATATAATAGTGATGTTTTTGAGTGGATAACTGACGAATAGACAAATAAATTGAAAAGTTTCTATTTCTTCTTCTCATTAAAGCATAAAGTAACTTCGATGACTGGGACACTGGGTCGCAAACGATGCCATTGGGGCACTAGGCGACCCACCATTGTAGCTAGCCTTACCTGGGCAAAAGGCTCTGCACAGGTAGACCTTATTTTCTCATTACTCGTGGGAATCGAATGGATGACCTTGCTAACATTCGATGTGGTGGAGGTCCTGTTTTCTCTAACGAAGAGACAGGACTTGGAGATGCCGAAGTAGGACGGACCGGCAGGGACGGCAAGGCGCAAGCTGAGCTGCCTAGTCAGGGACGACCTGCTATCGGCGAGGAGAATCAGGGGAAGGAGACCGAAAAACTTGATTTACCTAGACGCCCAAAGGAGCACAAGCTTTGCGGGGCAGAGAGAAGGAGGAGGCAGAAGGCTCAGCGGCTGGACCTGGAGAAACCTAGTGACGGCGCAGCCGGAGCGGAGGCTGGACCGACGCCGATGATACTGGGGACCCCTGTGGTAACTGGTGGAATCTCCGGAGGCGAGGCTACTCTACGTGAAACCGGAACGACCTCCAAGGTCGATACCGGGGACACCAACTCCAACAAGTCGGGGTCCACTACCGGCATCTTGGGTAACACCAAAAGGCAAAGGTCAGAGGATTGCACCCCCCCCCCCCCCGACGCAAAATGTCGAGCGAAGAAGGCTCGCATAGCGCCTGGATCCAGCAGCTTCGCTGATGCGGCTGCATGGGGTAAGAGGGTGGCCATCGCGCCAGACCTCCACCCTTCTGCGACCCTCAGCAGGCAGCAGGAGGAGGCAGTGCTGGCCGGACTCCTTCGGGCCCTAGACGATGCCATCGAAAATAGTAAGGTCTTGGGATTTAAGGGTCATAATCTCGACAGAGGTCTTTTGTGGATTAACTGTCCTGATGAACGGGCAGCCACATGGCTCAAGAAGACGGTCCCCTCCATCGAGGTCTTGGAAGGAGTAACCCTCGAGGTTCTCGAGAGGGAGAAAATTCCTAGACTTACTAGGGTTACCGCGACGTTTCCCGGGCCACCGGCGGATGCGGCGGTGATCTTACAAAGGCTCAAAGGTCAGAACGCTGGACTGCATACAAACCTTCGGAGGGTTTGGAGCACAAAGGCGGCACCGATGCTAACCAGTTTAGTTCTCGGTGTAGACGACGAGTCACTTATGCTCTTGAAAGGGCTGGGAATGAATCCCTACTGCGGCCTAGGCAGGGCTCGTTTTTACGAGGCATCGGAGGGAGCGGAGAGGAAACAGCCCTCTCCGGTAAAGAGACAGGTACCGGCGGCAGAGACCTCCACGGTAGTACCCCCCACAGAGGAAAAGAGGAGGCGGGTGGAGACACACGCAGCCTCCTCCTCGAAAGGGAAGGGAACGCCGGGAGGGCCCGGGAACCCCCCACCTTTGAAAGAGCCGCCGCAAGGGCCTGAAAAGGCGCACTGTGGTAAGGGCAAACCTCAGAGCAGTGGACGGGCGACGCCAACTACTGGGACTCGGGGGCGACCCTCGAAGACCCAGGAGCTGGCTGGGGTGAAGAGGGTTCTGTCCCAGATTAGGCTGACCTACATGGTAAAGCCCGGAACAGAACCCGAGGGCAATCCCCCCGCGGGAGAGAGCGCAGGAAAGGACGGTGATTCCGCCGGCCCACCTGCGCAGGGGTAACATCCTCCTAATGCTCCCGCTTCCCACATCCCGATCTCAGCACGAGAAATCCAATAGCGCGGCGCTACTGGGCATAACGGAGGCGCTGAGGACGACCCCGACCCTGGCCATGGGCTGCCTACTGAGCATCCCTCTGCCGGATATAATGGTGGAGGCGTTGGCAAAGAGGGCGGCCATCCGCTTGAGGAGTAACAGACAGTGGACGAGCTTTCGGGCGGGGCATGCGGAAATTCTGGCCTTAGAGGACCCTACGGGACTCAATGGCAAGAGGATCGACCGCTGCCCTAGAAAGCTCGAGTTCTCACCTGGGTATGAGGTCCTTTTCATGGACAGACGGACCTGGATGGAGGAGGGCGAGGAATCGCTTACTCCGAAGGGGCCTGTTTGGTACGTGGATGGGGCGAAAACCAAAGGGGAAGTAACGGGAGCCGGAATATGGTGCAGCGGACCAAGGGTGGAGGAATCCTACACCTTGGGCCGGGATGCGTCCGTTTTCCAGGCAGAAGTTTACGCAATTCCGATCTGCGCAATGATTATTGTCAGAAGGGAATGCAAAGGGCAGCATATCTATATCTGCAGTGACAGCTATGCCGCCTTAACGGCCCTTTCGCGGGTAGCTACTTGCTCTAAACTCGACGACAACTGCAGAAGGGTGCTACAACAAGCGGCAAGCCGCAATAAAATCAAGCTGCCTAAGGTACCAAGTCACTGTGGTATACGCGGCAACACCGAAGCTGATAGGTTGGCCCGGATAGGTGCCAGCGGCGGAGGTGGCAAGGGCCCAGTAGGGATTAATGCCCCTGGGGAACTTGTAAAGGCGCTGGGGGACAAGTTGATGCACGGGAGGTTCGCCGGCTTCTGGAGAATGACCTCAGGAATGAGGCACACCAGGGCATCCGTCAGAGGACCCACTGCTAAGATCAGCAGGGAACTGATTGGACTAGACAAAGGAAGGCTGAGGGTAGCCGTGGGCGCTATCACAGGGCACTGGCTTACCCGACGCCACATGAAAACGCTGGGACGCGTGGAGACATCCACGTGCCGGTGGTGTGGGGAGGAGGAAGAGACCCCTCTTCACATGATAAGAGACTGTTCGGGACTAAGGGAACCAAGGCAGCGACTGCTAGGCAACCTGGGAACCAACAGTCCGATTCTTGCAGACGTCGAAACGGCTAAGCTTCTGCAGTTTTGCTGTAAAGCCGGGCTGAGCCGACCTTTAACTGCTTGACGACCGCCTTTACCATTACACGGACCCAGCACAATGGCTCCGAGGCTCAGCGCAGGAGCGGCGGGACGAAGAGTTAATAAAAAAAAAAAAACTTCGATGACTCGTCCAAGATAACTTACCGGAAAGTGATGTTCATTTATCATTGTTGACAGTTGCCGAAGTCATATACTATGCTATAATATTAAAAGCGAATTTCTCATCAATTAAAAATTGGGTTATGATAAAAATTACCCCACGATTATATTTACTACGATTAGTATAACTCGCTCTTGTAGTTTTGTCAATGTCAATTAATGCAGTATACTATTATGGAGCTGATACATTCCATCATCAAGATAACTCTGGATATAAAAAGGATGTATTTTAAATAACTGATAAACTAAACTGACCAAGAAAACCAAAATTTGTATGTGTTACGTCCTGACGTCCTTCACCTAAATTTTTAGTTTAATAAATAAAATTAAAATTTTCATGTTACATGTTCGTGCAGCAGGGGCAAGACCCCATGCGCACACGCGTGGAGACTAACGGTAAGGCGAATACTTAATGTTAAAATTTTTATTTTATGAAAAATATGCTTTCATCATAATCGTAAGGTTTTATGTGCGAAACATGTTCGGTCTACCCCTAGAATATTAACTGTCTTTAAATTTTTTCAATAGCGTCATTAATTTAAAAGTTATTCAATGTTAAAAATACGAAACAGCAAGGTCGTTTGCCTATGGCTAAGCGCGTGGGGGAAACGGGATCTTGAGGCCGGTAATTAAGTAAACTGTAGCATGCGGCGTCCAAACACCTACTCATTTTTCTGCTCACCTAATACCTCGCGGCGTGAGGAGACTCTTTTAATTATTCAAAAACCGGGTAAATAACGAAAATTTACATGGTGATTTTTGCAACATACCTTTATAAACCTGATTCGAGTATTTTAAGACCCAAAAGTACTTGAAATCTCAAATTCAAAAATCTTCAATAACTTCAGTACATAAATACGCTCAAGCACGTGTGTGTGGGTGTACACACACTTGGACATAGTAGCACGCGTGTTTCACACGCGACATCAGCTACAATGAAACTCAGAATGATTTAACGAAGGCGAGATGGTGGATCACACACCGGATATTCCCAAGACACTATTCTGCGTATCGATAAATAATTATTAAACAAATCAAAAGTATATTTTATTACAATATTGTAAAAGCGGCCTAAATCGTTCAATTTTTGAAATTCAAAATATTAGCCAGAGGTTCAGGACGCGAATAGACATAACTAGCCGCAGGTACTAGTCGGCAGCTACATAATTAATACTAAAATTTGAGAAAAAACCTAAAAAACATTCATCATCAATAATTTTAAAATGATACACTGTTAAGAGATTATATGTACGAAGAGAAAATCACACCAGCGATAAGGCCCGGGCGACTCGACGTTGCCACACTCAATCGAAAATGCCTGACGTTGCTGCTGCGTCTCCATTGAGACAACAACGCCGGATTACGAGGCCCCGAGCCACCGTCGATGCTAACGTGATTCTTCTCGCCAGTTGACCGCAAATCTCTAAGAGCGACATACGTGCTCCTTGGGGCCATTTTGTAAGCAACCAAATATTAAATAAAAAGAACTTTGAATTTTTAACTTCAATCCTTTTTATTTCATTCAAACATCTCAATAGATTTTCATATTTTCTTTTTTTTTTTGTTTTTTTTGTTTTCTAAATTACACCGACATGTGGGAACTCTCCAAATTAACCCTATTCTTGATTTCCCTTGTTCTTCCAACTGAGGCGTAGTTTGCTTGACGCGTGCAGTTTCCCTGAACTTCCAAAATCCTCAAGCCAAATCCTTTACTGGCGCTGTTTGAGGCTCAGTCCTTAAACCTCACCCAGTAAAGGAATTATTCCCTCCTTTTATCAAACTCTCACATGTCCGTGTAAACCCTGAATATATTTGATTTTTTTTTCTCATCTGGTTGAAAATCTCGGATTTTTTGGCGCTTAAAAATGTCCGAAGTTCGCGAAATTTTTACATCGGAGTTTTCCGTTTAGTTCCGTAGCAGCTTCAGAATTACAGTGACAAATTTTCTCGAATCACCGCTAACTGGATTACAGTGCAGGAATTATTGCTTGGTTGTGGTTTTTTTGGGGTTCATCATTTGTTTGGGATACTGGTGTCTCATGCCCAAATCCAAGAGGAGAGGTATCCGAGCTGGCTGGAGAGTTTAAATGAAGACGATCATCCGTGACCACTATCGGAGTCAATCTGTTCACAACGCCATCTTCGCCGATGGCCAGGAGGAGACCAACTCAGCATCCCGAAGGAACATCAGGATTGTCAGTGACGAAATCCTTCTGGATTGCAAAGTGGTACTAATGATCCCTCAACCAGCCTGTCTGCCTTTTCCGAACATTTGTGAGACTTTCTCTCAAGGACTCTCTTTGTAACTTTTGTCAGTTATTTTTGTGTAAATAAAGCAACTCAAGTGAGTTTCCATTAACACATCTATTATCTGGATTAAGGAATAGAACAAAAAGGGATGAGTAACCCGACGCCATCGACGATGAGTCCATTTGTTTACCATTATTTTCTGTTCCTAAGTTTTCTGCCTTTTTGAATTTCTCTCAGTTTCGCGGTTACGTGTTAGAGCTGCTTGCGGCGGCAGCTTCACAATATTCTTTTCGAGACATTCCTGTCCCATATCGCCACATAATGATGGGTTATAATCATGCTTTATGCATGAAAAATGTTAATTAATTATTCTGAAGACGATATGGGTCTCTAAAGACCCTTTTTAATGATTTTAAGATTTTTAATTTTCACGACATTACGCGGGAAATAATACATCCGTCAATCGTACAAAAATTCACATGTAAATACCCTTTAAATTCTCGTTCTCTAGTTGGAAATTTTTCACAAAAATTAAAAATAATAGGTTAGGACGTAACAGTATGGAAGATTGAAATCTTTTGTGGATGTAATGTTATGCCATTTGAATGGAATAAAATCCTAAATAGATTGGCATTTAATGCTTCCAATTCAGTCATAGCTGTAGCATCCATACCATTATAGTGGAACTATTGATTTGGATATTTTACATAACTAGTATAATGGCCATAATCAATTGAGTGTCCAACATGAGCTATTATGCATATTGGTTGAAAACTATAAACTGTACTATTGCTATCATTTATTTGGCGATCACTGGGAATATCAACAGGTGCATAATGTTTTCCACTGTTCCATCTGGTGTCATACCATATTGATTTATCTGAATGATTGAAATATTCAAACGTCCTCCAAATGTTGTTGATACATGATGTTTGTTATATTTGCATTTCACACAAAAAAAATTTCTTTCTTTAGACTTCATACTTTTAAGAATTAAGTCAGTCAAACTTAATAATTCATTCTTTGCTTGGAAAATCAATGTAAAACATAAAGTTGTCGATGTTATTCTTACGATTTTTATTACACCTTTGACAAGTATAATGTTCTATCATTTGAAGTGAAAAAAATTTATCTATCGGATTATTGGACCTAGAAGATCCATCTTGTTGTAACCAAAAAGGATAAGTAACATGTGGCAATTTAACGTTCATATCAGTGGTAGAATTTTTTTTTTTTTTTAAGGGGGTTGCGAAGTTAACGATCTTTCACACTCAGATCTAACATAATTCAAAAATATCATTACAAACTCAGTAACATCTTGTTGCTTTCTTGATGAATATGATTCAAATGTTTTAGGTAGTCGAGAACATTCATTGAGAACAAAATTATTTAGATAATTAATCAATGAAAGAACAAAAAGTGCATGAAGAATTGCATTAAGCCAACATCGATTCTCTCCAGGTGAATTTAGAAAACACGTCATGTAATACAGCATATCTAGATTTGTTTCATTTGTATTACCACTTTTTGTATCATGCCACAATGATTTAATACGTTCTGTTTCTGACCATGTTGAATGATTATTTTTCGTATCTGACCATAATATATTATCTTGGTTATCAGCTTCATCTTCTAATGAAGTTGTATTGTCACCATGTATATCTGGATGCTAAACCATCATAACACTCCATCAAACTTGTGTAATATTCGTTTTTACTACAGAAAAAAATATCTGAAGAAAAAAATTTGACTACATGTACATTGAGCTGTGTGAACACTTTCATAATAAATGGATATGACTATTTTTTTTGCTGCAGAAAGACTAAGTAAAAACAGAACATAACTGTTGAAAATGTAATAAGTCGTGTATGTAAACGAAAAATATAAATGTTTGTATGTAAAAAATGGAAACTAAAATTTACAAAAACAAATAGGTTTCCGTATTGTAATATAAAGAAACGTTAATTACAGCACATACTATGCACTGTATTTGTACATAGTTAGATATTCATATTATTCTGAATCACCAGACAGATATGTATTATAACATTACCTAATACAGAATTATATTCAATTATTATAACTATTTGATTATACCTTCATAAATAGATAACAAATTTTATTTTTTTATTACTATACTGACTGACGAGAAAAAATAGTATATTTCACACCTAGGAAGGAAAAGTAGACTAGCTCAAACCACGTGTAAAATTACAACCCGAGCCAAAGGCGAGGGGGGTAAACACGTGGCTTAAGCTTATCTAATTGTCCTCCTTAGGGCTGAATATGATTTTTCGTCACACTTGAGTAGAATGTTCAACCCTTTTCCAATGGAAAAGTGAACTTTCCGCGTAGGTATGACGAAAATTTGATTTATTCACTAGAATTTCGATATTTTAGATAGAATAATGTATACTGCTAGATAAAAAAAGATGATTTTAGAACTAAGTTTTCTTACCATTAGCTCCATTGATATTGTTTTGTGGTGAAGGCCCTTCAGCTCTACGCAGTCGTCCGCGAGGGCGTCCGGCAGGTACTGGATTTTGTATATTTCGATTATTGTTGTTAGAAATGATAATTTGATTCTAATCTAGGTTAATGAAATTAAAATTATGTTCCTTATACAAAGAAAAAAAATGTCACTAAAAAGTTTGAATTTTGTTCTTTTATAACATATATTTCACAAAAAAAATCCTCTTTATGTATTCATATTAATTTTTTTGTTAAATAAAAAATCACTATCGTTCACTTCATCACTTATATTAAAAAGAAATGTATGTATATATGTGTATGTGTGTAAAGTACTTTTCTATCCTTCTATTATTGCTTACGATTATTTCTGTATTGGACAGTATTATAAAACGCCAGGAATGAAACTGGCATACAATTAAAATAAATAATTTTATTGTATGTATATATGTGCGCTTTTAGTTCTTACCATTATTAATAGCTTGTGGTACAGGATTCATTGTTTGTTGCCGTTGGCGTAAAATACGTCTTAATCGAGTATTCAAATAAAATCCATCGCGAAGTTCGCGACACCTAATAATTATCCCGTCCACCACTCTTTATCACTAATTTTTATTTTTTTTCAAAAATAAAACTTGTTAGTTATACAAAATCTACTTTCACAAAACAAAATGACAGCTTTCAATAGTCTTGTGACGATTTTCCGAATGAAGACGCCACTAGGAATACTGTCAAAGATTTAAGTAGGGAAAGGGACAGGATCTGTCGATGACTGTGATTGATTAGCATTTCTTGATGATTTTTCGGGGGTGGAGTATTTTTCTTATGCTGCGTTGACCACCAATAAGATTTGCCCTATACCTGAACTTCAAGACAAAGGCAGTGTACGACATTGGGTATTGAAGAACTGATTCTATATATATTTTTACTTCTATTCTGTGTGAAGAAAAGAAAATTTCTCCATTAAACCTTTGTTTGATTCTCTTGCAGAGTGCGTGAGGAAGTTTTTATTTAATTGATGATTTTCAAAAAATGACTTTAATCAGTATATGTGAAATTTATTTTAATTTTTAATGAATATTGAATGGTGTGAAATCTTTTGCTTTTAATTAAAAAAAAATTATCTCTTAAAGATTTTATGTCATTAGTGTTTTTGGTTATTTTTATGAATTTTCAATGAACTTTCGATGAAGTGAAAAATATTATTTAATTAAAAATAACACTATTATCTTTCTAAGACTTTTTCAAATCAGCGGATATTAATATTGTGAATTTTTAATAAACTTTTAACAGTGTATAAAGTTATTAAATTAGAAGAATAATGATCCGAGTTCCAGGTCAGCGAGAGGGAACTTGGCGATATCTTTATAACGGTCATATCTTTCATAAAGATCTATATTCGGGAACAAGGTATATATGCGGGAGTGCTCGTACACGGTATTGTTGTGGTGCTTCAACTACGATTGATGACAATGAAGAAGTTAAGTTTCACGGTGATCATAATCGTCGACCATCGGCATTAACAATAGAAGAGCCAGTGAGAAAGAAATTAAAACGTCGTGCAATGGATTTCACACAATTAACAAGTGATATTATTCATTCAGTATTTGAACAGTATGTATTACATCAATGTGATTTCTTGAAAAAAAAAATAAGAAAATCTGCATTTACAGATTCATTATATTTTTCAACAATCAAAAATTTTTTTTAGATTTTCACATATCATAGGGATTATGGAACAAAGAGCTGCTCAAGAAATAATAAATTTTGAACGAAGGAAACATAGACCACCAATACCTACTGAATTTCGTGATCTTGGTACAATGTTAGCAAATTGGCCAATGGCTGATAGTATTTTTCAAGGGCCTTTTTCAGCTGAAGATAGGTTCACCGGTGTTGTATTTTATAATGAGGATTTGTTCCGACGAATGATCGTAGATCATGAAATCCACATTGATGGAACTTTCAAGGTAGTGTAAATTAAAAATAGTATATTTGTCCTTCATATTTTTCACTAAGAACACAATACAAGTATTTCATTTTTATTCACATTGAGTAGACGTATTTATTTATTGCATGGAAATTCCCGTGTTGATCATCCTCAACTCTCAAAATTTAAAATGTGACGCATTTGTTGCACATGTGATAAAATAGAAAATATCATACCCTTAAACTTTTTTCCCATCTTCCTAATCCGTTGTTCTCAGATTTTTTTCTTTCACCGATACTTTCTCACACCTAACTTTAAATCAGTTTTATGTATACCGTTCAACAGTATTTATTTTAATACTGTAGTTCTATAAGATGTGAGAAAAAATTTTTTTTGAATATTATAGTAAGCTTACCTAAATATTTCAGCAAAAATATCATAACGAGTATTTTTTTACCCATATGAATCTTGAGAAATATTCTAAACAACTTTTTATATTATTAAGAATGTATTAAAAAATGATGAATTAATAAATTTTAATTTATATTTTACAGTCCGTACCGAGTGCACCTAAAGCTATGCAGCTATTAATCGTTCATTTTCGATGAAATGGTATAGTAAATTTTTTTTTACGAGTGTATGAGATAATTCAAAAAACTCCTTTATTTACATATACATGATATACAATAATATATTATTGTGGGGTATTCCCGTTGTTTTTATTTTTTGTGAACGCAGAACATCGAGCTTTTATCAGGCAATGTGGAGATTTTTAATACAACAGGCCCCTTCACTTGCTCAAAATTTGCAAGTTATAAATTGTGACTATGAAAGGGCAATTATTTCATGAATAAGATCAATTGTTGGTAACAAAATCAGGATTCGTGGATGTCGGTTTCATTTCATCAGAGTAAAAAAAAAAATATCTGTCATTTTAATAAACTTTCCTTTTAAAATATAAGTTGTCTTGATCTTATATTTTACAATGTATAAACATGAATGAATTTGAAAATTTTTAAGATTTTCATTATAAGGAATTTTTTAATTTGTTTTAGGCCGTAACACATATGTGGAAAAAATTACGTCTACCTCGAAATGAAGCATCGAATGATATATTATATAAAGTTGGGGCTATTCCTCTTTTACCGACATATCGATTTGCCGAAGCAATGACGATCATAACTCTATACGCTGTACAGCACAGTGAACTCAATCAGCGCAAAATAACAGAATTTATAGATTATATAAGAAACTTTTTTGTTTGCAATGCAATGATTATATCAGTATACGGATCATCTTTACGCACAAATAACATTTCAGAGGCGTGCCATCGTCATTTAGTACGAAAACTGGGTGGTATTCATCCTCCTCTACAAAGGTTTATTCGTAAATAAAAATGTCCATTTGTTTTTTTATGTATTAATTTTTTTTTTATTTTACTTATTTTTTTATATGTTAAAGATCTTTTAGTTTCAAAATGTTTTATTGTACTTTTAAAATTAGGAACAAATTTTTTTCTCAAACATTAGTAATCTTTTTTTCATTCCACTTTTACGATTATTAATGATAAAAATCTTAAATTATTAAAAGCATCGATAAGTTCATTAGTCTTATTACATATAATAATTATCACAATTGGTTTATCAACTTAAAAAAAATTTTTATAAGGAAATGTTCAGAAAGCGATTCTGAATATCTCTTAATTTTTTCAATGTATTCAATGGATAATTAGTATTTTTTTGATCGTTGTTTATTGAGAAGGCGCTCAACGACACATTCTGCCGGAGCGCCTGAAACAGTCGTTTTTCGAGCGCGCATTTGGAGCGCTGTACTTTTTCACCTGTTTTAGATAAACAGGTGCTCTCGCAGACTTTTTTGTAGAAAATTCGATTCTCTACAAAAACAGTATCATCACTTTTTTTCTCATCTATCACGGTTCTCACTACATAAGCGGTGAAAGAGAAAAAAACGCATGTTGCAAAAGTTTGAGATTGTTTAAACAATAGTAATTATTGTTTCTGAGTGAAAATATTTTGCACCTGTGCTCTCCTCGGTGACCTTTACAACAATCCGTTCTCAAATATTTTTTACCTCGATTGAACGATTATTCCTTAGGTACTTTTTTTGGCTACTGGACTAAGGTAGAAGTTAACGACATCAGCATATTTAAACAATATTTAAAATAAAACGTTATGAGAATAAAAAATAAACTATGCTGGATAGCATTGTCATAAAGATGCTTATGAAGGCACTAATAAATATTGATTACGAAAATACATATTGACTTACTTAGATATTTGAAGGAGTTACTTGTAATTATTTTTATACTTCGCACAAAAATACTAACCCCACCACTATGCCATCCCTACCATAAAAATATTTTTGTGCGAATGTCAGAGCTAATGGTAAGGTTGGTTTGCTCTTGGTTCACGGCCTCTTCTCGTCTCGTCAGTCAGTTGAGAGTAGATTTTTTTGTCAAAGAATATTGTTGTTAATTTTTTTGTTGCAGAAATAATTTTTTCGGAACCGAATGTAGTATCTGTACGTAACGAAAATCGCGTATTCTGATAGTGTCAATTATATCACGACTTCAGTCAATATCGCTAACTTGCAACGTACAAATAATCCATCACTTTAACCTAAGAATTATTTTGCTAAATGTAAGTATAAAAATAATTACAAGTAACTCCTTCAAATATCTAAGTAAGTCAATATGTATTTTCGTAATCAATATTTATTAGTGCCTTCATAAACATCTTTATGACAATGCTATCCAGCATAGTTTATTTTTTATTCTCATAACGTTTTATTTTAAATATTGTTTAAATATGCTGATGTCGTTAACTTCTACCTTAGTCCAGTAGCCAAAAAAAGTACCTAAGGAATAATCGTTCAATCGAGGTAAAAAATATTTGAGAACGGATTGTTGTAAAGGTCACCGAGGAGAGCACAGGTGCAAAATATTTTCACTCAGAAACAATAATTACTATTGTTTAAACAATCTCAAACTTTTGCAACATGCGTTTTTTTCTCTTTCACCGCTTATGTAGTGAGAACCGTGATAGATGAGAAAAAAAGTGATGATACTGTTTTTGTAGAGAATCGAATTTTCTACAAAAAAGTCTGCGAGAGCACCTGTTTATCTAAAACAGGTGAAAAAGTACAGCGCTCCAAATGCGCGCTCGAAAAACGACTGTTTCAGGCGCTCCGGCAGAATGTGTCGTTGAGCGCCTTCTCAATAAACAACGATCAAAAAAATACTAATTATCCATTGAATACATTGAAAAAATTAAGAGATATTCAGAATCGCTTTCTGAACATTTCCTTATAAAAATTTTTTTTAAGTTGATAAACCAATTGTGATAATTATTATATGTAATAAGACTAATGAACTTATCGATGCTTTTAATAATTTAAGATTTTTATCATTAATAATCGTAAAAGTGGAATGAAAAAAAGATTACTAATGTTTAAGAAAAAAATTTGTTCCTAATTTTAAAAGTACAATAAAACATTTTGAAACTAAAAGATCTTTAACATATAAAAAAATAAGTAAAATAAAAAAAAAATTAATACATAAAAAAACAAATGGACATTTTTATTTACGAATAAACCTTTGTAGAGGAGGATGAATACCACCCAGTTTTCGTACTAAATGACGATGGCACGCCTCTGAAATGTTATTTGTGCGTAAAGATGATCCGTATACTGATATAATCATTGCATTGCAAACAAAAAAGTTTCTTATATAATCTATAAATTCTGTTATTTTGCGCTGATTGAGTTCACTGTGCTGTACAGCGTATAGAGTTATGATCGTCATTGCTTCGGCAAATCGATATGTCGGTAAAAGAGGAATAGCCCCAACTTTATATAATATATCATTCGATGCTTCATTTCGAGGTAGACGTAATTTTTTCCACATATGTGTTACGGCCTAAAACAAATTAAAAAATTCCTTATAATGAAAATCTTAAAAATTTTCAAATTCATTCATGTTTATACATTGTAAAATATAAGATCAAGACAACTTATATTTTAAAAGGAAAGTTTATTAAAATGACAGATATTTTTTTTTTTACTCTGATGAAATGAAACCGACATCCACGAATCCTGATTTTGTTACCAACAATTGATCTTATTCATGAAATAATTGCCCTTTCATAGTCACAATTTATAACTTGCAAATTTTGAGCAAGTGAAGGGGCCTGTTGTATTAAAAATCTCCACATTGCCTGATAAAAGCTCGATGTTCTGCGTTCACAAAAAATAAAAACAACGGGAATACCCCACAATAATATATTATTGTATATCATGTATATGTAAATAAAGGAGTTTTTTGAATTATCTCATACACTCGTAAAAAAAAATTTACTATACCATTTCATCGAAAATGAACGATTAATAGCTGCATAGCTTTAGGTGCACTCGGTACGGACTGTAAAATATAAATTAAAATTTATTAATTCATCATTTTTTAATACATTCTTAATAATATAAAAAGTTGTTTAGAATATTTCTCAAGATTCATATGGGTAAAAAAATACTCGTTATGATATTTTTGCTGAAATATTTAGGTAAGCTTACTATAATATTCAAAAAAAATTTTTTCTCACATCTTATAGAACTACAGTATTAAAATAAATACTGTTGAACGGTATACATAAAACTGATTTAAAGTTAGGTGTGAGAAAGTATCGGTG
This sequence comes from Chelonus formosanus, assembly GCA_028641665.1. NCBI lineage: Eukaryota > Metazoa > Arthropoda > Insecta > Hymenoptera > Braconidae > Chelonus > Chelonus formosanus. The sequence goes on from CM054002.1 coordinate 12,710,752, forward strand.
AAAGAAAAAAATCTGAGAACAACGGATTAGGAAGATGGGAAAAAAGTTTAAGGGTATGATATTTTCTATTTTATCACATGTGCAACAAATGCGTCACATTTTAAATTTTGAGAGTTGAGGATGATCAACACGGGAATTTCCATGCAATAAATAAATACGTCTACTCAATGTGAATAAAAATGAAATACTTGTATTGTGTTCTTAGTGAAAAATATGAAGGACAAATATACTATTTTTAATTTACACTACCTTGAAAGTTCCATCAATGTGGATTTCATGATCTACGATCATTCGTCGGAACAAATCCTCATTATAAAATACAACACCGGTGAACCTATCTTCAGCTGAAAAAGGCCCTTGAAAAATACTATCAGCCATTGGCCAATTTGCTAACATTGTACCAAGATCACGAAATTCAGTAGGTATTGGTGGTCTATGTTTCCTTCGTTCAAAATTTATTATTTCTTGAGCAGCTCTTTGTTCCATAATCCCTATGATATGTGAAAATCTAAAAAAAATTTTTGATTGTTGAAAAATATAATGAATCTGTAAATGCAGATTTTCTTATTTTTTTTTTCAAGAAATCACATTGATGTAATACATACTGTTCAAATACTGAATGAATAATATCACTTGTTAATTGTGTGAAATCCATTGCACGACGTTTTAATTTCTTTCTCACTGGCTCTTCTATTGTTAATGCCGATGGTCGACGATTATGATCACCGTGAAACTTAACTTCTTCATTGTCATCAATCGTAGTTGAAGCACCACAACAATACCGTGTACGAGCACTCCCGCATATATACCTTGTTCCCGAATATAGATCTTTATGAAAGATATGACCGTTATAAAGATATCGCCAAGTTCCCTCTCGCTGACCTGGAACTCGGATCATTATTCTTCTAATTTAATAACTTTATACACTGTTAAAAGTTTATTAAAAATTCACAATATTAATATCCGCTGATTTGAAAAAGTCTTAGAAAGATAATAGTGTTATTTTTAATTAAATAATATTTTTCACTTCATCGAAAGTTCATTGAAAATTCATAAAAATAACCAAAAACACTAATGACATAAAATCTTTAAGAGATAATTTTTTTTTAATTAAAAGCAAAAGATTTCACACCATTCAATATTCATTAAAAATTAAAATAAATTTCACATATACTGATTAAAGTCATTTTTTGAAAATCATCAATTAAATAAAAACTTCCTCACGCACTCTGCAAGAGAATCAAACAAAGGTTTAATGGAGAAATTTTCTTTTCTTCACACAGAATAGAAGTAAAAATATATATAGAATCAGTTCTTCAATACCCAATGTCGTACACTGCCTTTGTCTTGAAGTTCAGGTATAGGGCAAATCTTATTGGTGGTCAACGCAGCATAAGAAAAATACTCCACCCCCGAAAAATCATCAAGAAATGCTAATCAATCACAGTCATCGACAGATCCTGTCCCTTTCCCTACTTAAATCTTTGACAGTATTCCTAGTGGCGTCTTCATTCGGAAAATCGTCACAAGACTATTGAAAGCTGTCATTTTGTTTTGTGAAAGTAGATTTTGTATAACTAACAAGTTTTATTTTTGAAAAAAAATAAAAATTAGTGATAAAGAGTGGTGGACGGGATAATTATTAGGTGTCGCGAACTTCGCGATGGATTTTATTTGAATACTCGATTAAGACGTATTTTACGCCAACGGCAACAAACAATGAATCCTGTACCACAAGCTATTAATAATGGTAAGAACTAAAAGCGCACATATATACATACAATAAAATTATTTATTTTAATTGTATGCCAGTTTCATTCCTGGCGTTTTATAATACTGTCCAATACAGAAATAATCGTAAGCAATAATAGAAGGATAGAAAAGTACTTTACACACATACACATATATACATACATTTCTTTTTAATATAAGTGATGAAGTGAACGATAGTGATTTTTTATTTAACAAAAAAATTAATATGAATACATAAAGAGGATTTTTTTTGTGAAATATATGTTATAAAAGAACAAAATTCAAACTTTTTAGTGACATTTTTTTTCTTCGTATAAGGAACATAATTTTAATTTCATTAACCTAGATTAGAATCAAATTATCATTTCTAACAACAATAATCGAAATATACAAAATCCAGTACCTGCCGGACGCCCTCGCGGACGACTGCGTAGAGCTGAAGGGCCTTCACCACAAAACAATATCAATGGAGCTAATGGTAAGAAAACTTAGTTCTAAAATCATCTTTTTTTATCTAGCAGTATACATTATTCTATCTAAAATATCGAAATTCTAGTGAATAAATCAAATTTTCGTCATACCTACGCGGAAAGTTCACTTTTCCATTGGAAAAGGGTTGAACATTCTACTCAAGTGTGACGAAAAATCATATTCAGCCCTAAGGAGGACAATTAGATAAGCTTAAGCCACGTGTTTACCCCCCTCGCCTTTGGCTCGGGTTGTAATTTTACACGTGGTTTGAGCTAGTCTACTTTTCCTTCCTAGGTGTGAAATATACTATTTTTTTCTGATGATAAAATAATAATCAATAAACTTTCCAAAAATAGAAAAAAGTACTTTTTTTATTATTATTTATTCATATTTATTATCAAATTATTATTTCAGCTAATAATTATCAGCATAACCTATTGGCAATTGCACGGCGTCCCGAGCAACCACAGTTAGCAGTGAATCCTGAGTTGGAGTTGGAAAATTGTCCATTCGTACAAAATCAAATTGATGATCCATTAATACGAGCAGATCCGTCGTGTGTTATATTGTAAAATATAAGATCAAGACAACTTATATTAAGAAAGAAAGTTTATTAAAATGACAGGTTCAAAATACAGAATCTACTATGACGTCTTATCTGTGCTAGTCTCAATCACAAACAGGAGATAAACAAACTCTCCCCTCGTTGCTATAAACAATCTAATTGTCAAGCAATCGTCGTTAACTAACAAACTGTCGTTTGTCAATCCATCAATAGATGGACACACACGCATATTTTACAATATGCATTGACAATGTGGCTAACATGGTTCGCATACTATGCGGACATGTGTGCATGTGTCAATGTTGTACACGGGCTAAAAGATATGACGATTTAAGATGTTTTATATGTAGAACCGTAATTATTTCGACTTATCGATTATATCTTAAAAAACAGTACTTACTTTTTTACTCAAAAATATTTCTTCTATTTCTTGATTATTATTTATTGACAATATATATCATTTCATTTTTCTAATATCTTCTCCTCTACGAGTTATATTATAATCATAATTTTTTTTATTATCGTAATTATTAGATATAAGATAATTTTATAATTTTTTTTTTTAATATAAATCAATAAGAATAATAATAAAAAAGAAAATTTCTGAATAAAATGATAGAGTTACCTTTCTCTCAATAGTACGTAAGATTTGATTATTTATAAATGATTAATTAATTCAAATAAGATATGTTATCAGTGTCAACAATTCATTTGAAATATTATATCTTTTTTATTCACCATGTTTTAAATTTGTAAATTTTTTTTAGTCAATGCGCATCACACTCTTTGGGGCAGCAGTGACATTAACGAGAGAGGGGCCAGTCCACTGGAATATATCACCCAGCACAGCCTCGAAGCCCTGAATAAAGGAAGCAGACCAACGTTCGTTACCTCGAACAGGCAAGAGGTCATCGACGTAACTTTTTTTACAACGGAAATCTATGATTTCGTCAGGGGTGGGAGGTGGACAAAGAGGTAACCCTATCGGACCACCGACGCATTAACTTCACGCTGGGAAGGGAAGTGAGCAACACGGAACAACAAGTCCGAAGGGACCCGCGGAGAACTGACTGGGTCCTGTTCCGGCAGGAACTGGAAAGGCTCATGACCTTGGAGGGGCGAGTATGGACACTGGCTGGCCTGGACGAGGTAGTGCTGGATTTACAGGACGCCATTGCAGGGGCCTATAGCTGCGCATGTCCAGCCAGTGTGAAGCACGACGGAAGAAGAGTTCGTTGGTGGAACAGGGAGCTTGACCAAGCTCGCAGGGAGGCCAAGAGACTCTTCAACAGAGCTAATAAGCTCAAGACAGTTCAGGGATGGGCAGAATATAAGGCCTGGCAGAGGTAATTCAAGTCCCTCATCAAGTCAGCGACGAGGCAAGCCTGAAGGAGCTACTGTGAGGAACTGGAGGCACTTCCAGAGGTAGCCAGGATCCGCAAGCTGCTCAATCCAGGCAGGAATTTTGCGCTCCGTCACCTGGAATCCCTTGAAGGGAGGATGATCGATGATCATCAGGGTATACTGGAGCTTCTCATTAGAACGCACTTTCCGGGATCAACCCCAGTGCATGTAACCACAAGCGAGGCTGAGAGACCGGGCGGGCTCGTAAAAGCCAACTGGGACACCGCCAAGCGAGTGGTAACATACAATCGGGTCAAAGGGGTAGTCGGCACCTTTGATCGCTGCAAAAGCCCGGGCACAGACGGAGTGTATCCGGTCATGTTGCAGATGGGCGGGGAATGGCTATGGCGCGGGCTGGTACAGATTTACCGATCTTGGCCAGCTATGAGATACATACCTATGGCGTGGCGCACGGTCAAGGTGGTGTTCATACCGAAAGCAGGGAAAGACCGCTACGACCAGGCGAAGGCGTACAGGCCCATAAGCCTTACCTCCTTTGTCCTCAAGACGTTGGAGCGGCTGGTGGACTGCTATCTTAAAAAGAGCACACTGTACAATAGGCCTCTGTGCTCAGCGCAACACGCCTACCAAAGTGACAAGTCTGCGGAGACTGCCCTCCATGACCTCGTAGGAGGCCTGGAAAGAGCCCTGGAGATGGGCAGGTCGGCACTCGGAGTCTTTCTGGACATAGAGGGGGCGTTTGATAATACACCCTTTGAAACTATGGTAGAGGCAGTTCAGAACTTCGGGGCAGGCGCTGCGCTTGCACGATGGATCAAGAACTTACTCGCCAATAGAACGGCCATCGCCAAATTAGGGGGTACGGAAGTTCGGACTGCGGTAGCCAGGGGCTGCCCGCAGGGAGGAGTTATATCTCCCCTGTTGTGGACCCTGGTGGTGGACGAACTTCTTACGAAGCTGAAAAAGGCTGGTTTCAGCGTGCAGGGCTATGCTGACGACGTGGCCATCACGGTCGCAGGTGACGAATTGGGAAGTCTATCCCTCAGGATGCAGACGGCCCTTAACGTCGTCGAGGAATGGTGCCAGGTTCGGGGGCTGAGGGTAAATCCTAGCAAAACCGAAATGGTTCTATTCACGAGAGGCAGGACTGATTTCAGGCCTCGCTCCATCTTCGGCAAACAGCTGAGCTGCTCGAAAACGGTGCGCTATCTTGGAGTGACCCTGAATAGCAAGCTCAACTGGATAGCGCACGTGGACAAGCCGGTAAAGCAGGCTACGGCTACCTTCTGGACCTGCAAAAGAATGTTTAGCACTACATGGGGTTTGAAGCCGAAAATAATAAAATGGCTATACACAGCCGTTGTCATTCCTTAACTTACCTACGCCTCCATAGTATAGTGAACCTCCGTTCGGAGGGGCGCCTGCAAGAGGCAGCTACATAAAGTCTATCGAGCAGTGCTGCTGGGCATAACGGGAGCGTTGAGAACGACCCCGACCCTGGCTATGGGCTGCCTAGTGAGCATTCCTCCGCCAGAGTTCTTGGTGGAGGCGTTAGCGAAGAAGGCAGCCGTCCGCTTGAGGAGTAATAGGCAGTGGAGAAGCTTTCGTGCAGGACACGCGGCGATACTGGCCACGGGGGACCCTACAGGTCTCAGTGGTAAGACGGTCGACCGCTGCTCCAGAAAGCTGGAATTCTCACCCGGATACGAGGCCCTTTTTCCGGACAGACGGACCTGAATGGAGGAGGGAGAGGAATCGCTCACTCCGAATTGGCCTGTCTGGTACGGGGATGGGGCGAAGATCAAAGGGAGAGAAGCCGGTGCCGGGATATGGTGCAGGGGTGGAAGAATCTTATACCCTGGGCCGGGATGTGTCTATATTTCAGGTGGAAGTCTACGCAATCCTTGTGTGTGCAATACATATTGTCAGAAGGGATTGCCACGGGCAGCATATCTACATTTGCAGTGACAGCTATGCTGCCTTAGTTGGTATAAATTTTCTATTGCCCTAAAACGTTCCTTTGCTCCAGCTAAGCTAGACATACAATTAGAAGAAGAAATTCGCGCTAGAACCCAAGGCCCTGAAGAATTGGCTAAAGACTATGTTATAGCTATTCAAACCCTCACTTGTTGTTACGGTAAAATGAGTGAACTCAGCGCTATAGACAGAATTTATATGAATCTCAAACCAGAATATAAAAATTATATACACCGTTCAGATATTCTTACAGTCGATGATCTTTGACGATGTGCTGATAAATACAAACGATTAGTCCTAACCGAAAGACATTTTAAACAATCACCTTTGGTTCAACAATTGGTAATGCCGGAAACGGCATACAAGACTAATTCCTTTAATAAAAGGAATAAGTTACATGAAACACAAACAATTGATCAAACATACAATCCAAGTAAAGATTTTTGGCCATGTGGAGAAAATGGATGTTTCCGTTCAGAATGTAAAAATTAACAGAAGATTTTCTGTTCTCGTTGTGGTAAAAAGGAACTCTCACTCGGAATGTGAATGCCAAAAATCTCCAGATCTTCAAGAAGTTTTAAATGATAAAAATCAAAGATAAATTGTTCAAACACACCCTGTGCAGAGAAATTTACCAGTAATAATTCCAGCAGTTAAAACGCAAGATACCGTTCCATTCAAACCTGATACTCGTCCATACCTTCAAGCCAAAATTGGTAACCTTAAAGTTTGGGCTCTAGTTGATACAGGTATACCTGAATCCTGTATTGGAGATAAACTATGGGATACCATCCGTGAAAAACAACTCTCCACAAATTATACACCCACTGAGACAACAGAGCGAGTTGCTCATGGAAGCGATGTTTTAATTACCGGAGCTACTGAAGTAGCATTGGAAATAGATGTTAAACAATATGTCTCACCGTTCGCAATCATGCCGGGTATGGCTGATAAAATCGTTCTTGGAGTTGATAATCTAGGAAAAATTGATTATCAAATTAACTTTTCAACTTCAAACCAAGCCAGGATTATGATTAACATGCTAAAATATATCGATAATGAAGAAACTGCTAAAGCCATCATTAAAAACGGAATTGAGAAATTTCATACCGTGAAAGGCCCAACCAGTGTGGCAGAAAAGTCAATAAAGTTTCCAAAAGAGATGCTTATCCTCTTGCGCATGTAAATACAACTCTTGATAAATTAAGAGATGCAAAATATTTTTCAACATTAGATTTGAAGAATGGTTATTGGCAAATACCACTAGCAGAATCAAGTGAACCTGTCACCGCTTTTGCAGTACTTAGCTGAGGTCTTTATCAATTTGAAGTAACGCCATTTGGTTTGCATCAGCTACTTTTTAACGAACATTAAATAACATTCTAGGTCTAGAATTATAACTGAACGTTTTTGTATATCTAGATGATCTTATCATTGTAGGTAAATCTTTATCTGAACACAATGAAAGAAGTTTAAGAAGTCTTCAAAAGACTCAGAATTGCTAAACTAAAGATCAATGAAGATAAATGTAAATTCCTTTAAAAACGAATGACTTACCTTAGTCATGTTATTGATGAAAATGGAATAAAAACAGATCCCGAAAAAGTTAAAGCAATTACCGAAATTCTGACTCCTCAAAATATTAAGGAACTAAGACAATTTCTAAGAATAGTTTCTTGGTATAGAAGATTTATACCGAATCGTTCCAATTATACCGCAACTTTAACCAAACTTTTAAAGAAAAAAACCGTGTGGCAATGGACTACAGAACATGAAGAAGCCTTTAATAAATGGAAGTCCACTTTACAATCTGATCTCGTTCTAGCTCCATCCAATTTTAACAAAAACTTTATTTTATAAACTGATGCAAGTAAATTTGGTATTGGAGTAGTGCTTACGCAAACCCTTGAAGATGGTAAACATGTTATAGTCTACGCTAGCCGAACATTCAATAAAAATGAAAAAAACTACTCAGTAACAGAAAACGGATGCCTAGCAGTTGTTTGGGGAATCCAAAAAATGAGACCTTACCTTGACGTTTATTCATTTACTGTAGTTACCGATCATCAATCATTAAAATGGTTACAGTCTTTAGAAAGTCCAGCCGGACGTTCAGCTAGATGCAGTGTTTATCTCTAACAATTTGATTTTGATATAATTTACCAAAAAGGAGATTCAAATAAAGTAGCAGATGCTCTCCCTAGAAATCCCATCGAAGATACAAAAGAAATGAATGAAGATCCAACTGCAGAAACACTATTTTCAATTAATATTAAAACAGAAAATAATTGATATATAAGAACTTTTCAAAAAGTCAAAGAAAATCCCGAATTTTGCCCTGAATATTGTATGAAAAATAATCATTTCTATAAACATATTGAAAATGCTTCCTTACATAAAAACCGACATAATGAATGGAAATTATGTATTTCTAATGAACTTAAAGATCAAGTTCTCAATGAAAATCATGATTCTCCAACAGCTGGACATTTAGGACGTTTTGAAATAATTTCAAGAATTTATCGTCATTATTATTGGCCGAAAATGAGAACTGATATTATAAACTATGTAAGAAAATGTGAAGTTTATCAAAAACACAAACCAGTACAAAATCAAACTCCCGGACTTATAGGAACTCTTTCGACAAATAATCCCAGGGAAATTGTAACAGTAGATATTATTGGTCCAATGACCCGATCTTCTAATGCACATAGCTACATCCTAATAATGCAAGATAAATTTACGAAATGGGTTGAAATACAACCTTTAAGGCAACCAACTGCAAGAGCAGTTTGTAAATATTTTAAGGATCGAATTCTTTTAAGATTTGGTTCTCCAAAATACGTCTTATCAGGTAATGGAACACAATTTATCAGTAAAGAATTCACAAATTTACTTAAAGAAATAGGTGTTTAACACATGAGAACACCACCTTATTCTCCACAATGTAACCAGGTTGGATAAATAAATCGTGTAATTAAAACAATGATTGCACAATATATTAAGGAAAATCAAAAATCATGGGAGAACCTCTTACCCGAATTTATGTTTACCTATAACTCAGCAAAACATGGAGTCACAGGATTCTCTCCTGCGGTAGGCGATTATGTGTGCCATACACATTTGTGCCAAAGCGACAACTGTGCTGAAACTATAGTATCCACACATTTTTACCATACCACTTTTGTGCCCGTTTTCAAGATTGCCATCCGTAAGTTCTTTTCATCCATACAAGAGAATAACTTTAATTTGTAATTGTTGAGGTAAATCTCCATAATTTTTGAAGATGAAGTATCATCTGATCTTTTTTTTATCAGATAAAATTTAAATGTAAATTAAATTCACATTTCCAGCTTCTGGTGCCTATTTAAATAATAATAATAATAATAATAATAAAAAACTTGTGTGATCTCTACTCCTAGAAATTTAAACATGTGTGTGAAAAATTAGTATTTGCTGACTTTACTTTAATATGATAATCTGTATCTTATTATTTATTTAAGTATTATTAATACATTAATTGAGTATTATTAATACATTGATTAGCATGTAATGCGTGTATTTGCTGCATGTCTTCCATTAAAATTTTTACTATTTGTGTTCTCTACTCTGTATCATTTTTACTTCTTTACAAACATACTACGTAGCATAAAATTTTTCAATGTATGTATGTATGCAAGCAAAAAAATGACTATTGTATTTGAAAATAACTCGATATTAACTAAACATTATTGTTCACAACTCAATATAACTTTCAACGATTACGCATTGTTTATAACAATGTGGATTAGTTATAAACAATTGGAAAGTGTATTCTTCAATTAACTAATGCAAATTTTTGCACTGATTCTAATTTTTATGACGAAAAATTATTGATAATGATGGAACATGACTTTTAACGAATACAAATTGTTCATAACAATGTGAATTTGTTATCAACAATTGAAAATTGTATTTATTAATTAAGTTATGCAAATTCCGCACCGATTTAAATTATTTCGACATGACAATATTATTGGTCATGTAATATGACTTTTAAGCATTATGCATTATGCATAACAATGTGAATTTGTTGTAAATAATTAATAATGGAAAGTTTATCGTCTCGTCACACAGTATGTTCAGACCTATTTTTAATAATGTTGTTTTGTTAAAAGCATTCAAATTTATGTGCTGTCTTGCGCTTAAAAGTATTTTAAATAATCAATTTTTTAATTTATTTATTCTTAGTTTTTTCGTGAGATAAAGAAAACAGCATGACTAAATTCGTTCAAACTTCTTCCAGATTTTCTTGATAATAACATCTTTCGAATAAACTTTGGTTAAAGTTGATATCTCTATTCGTTCGTGAGATATCGAAAACGAAAAAAATGCTGACGTCCATACATACATACATACGTACGTAGGTACACACACACATCATTCTAAAAATTGGTCAGTATGCTTGAAATATCTTAAAACGTAGAGATATGATAAAAATTATAATTTCACTAATCGACCCAATTACAATAACTTCTTTATGGGAAGTTAAACATATTTTAATGATTGTTTACTCAATACTTTAACAATTTTTTCAATATATTATATCAAAAATCCTATAGTGCCGTTGATAATTTATAATTAATTGTAAGAATATGTATTCATTTATAACAATTGAAACGGGATATTATTCCCGTGCGAACCTTTTCATTAATTAAATACTCGAATAAGGCGCGTAAGCTATCCTCGAGGCCCAACCTCGATAAATTATCAAGGCCACGGTCGATAAAATTATCGACCGGCTGTAGAAACGAGAATTGGGAGGGAAAAAGGTCGCCATCTTGGCACCTGTCAAGTACTCTTCAGTTAGCCGGCAAAGCCAACACACGCGTGTGAATTACGAGTGTTAAAACTGATAATTATCACAGAATTTGAAGACTTCAATCTCATCTTGAGCCTAAAATGGAAGCTGCGACTCCACTGTAAACTTAGAGGGAGCATCGGAACGAGCCAAGACGTCGTGAAGTGGTCACCAAATAGTAAGTCCACCAGCTTTTCATTGAATGTACATTAACTGACGCCAGTTGATCAACGCCAGCCTAGAGGAGAAAATCAACAGAAATTCATTCACAATCAGAGAATTTTATTGTCCAGTAGATTAATTGGAGTGTGTGTGACGCGGGGCCAGTACCTAAACATATTAATTGTTAATCTATTGTTAAAATTATGGGAAGGTTTGAGGGTTAAATTGTAGCAGTGTGAACGCACACCAGTAAGGCCTGTGCGTTTGTGTGGAAGTGTGAGTGGAGAAGCTTCAGGCAGAAAGCTTAGAAGAACTCGGTAATTCGATTGTCAGCCACTAGAGCGCTCTGGCAGTAACGGTGCGGAATGAATTCAAATTCGAACAATAGAAAAATTACTAAATACAGATTACTGAAATTAAAGTACCTAGAGGCTCTTAATATATTCCAGCGTTCGTCATAGCCTTATGAATATTAGAGTCGAGCTAGCCAAAGAAGTTAAAGAAATTCTTGAGATATAATTTGTTGTTATAATTTGAAATCCTTGTACTTTTTATAAATAAACTTGATCATTGTCACTTAAAATTAGAGCTTGTATGAACATTTGGGAAAAATTCATAACCCAGACATAAATTAACGAGTAACCTCAGTAAGATAAGTTTACGAGTGGTGAGCTGAGGCACCTGGCGCCCTTGGAGAATTATTTGGAGACACGATGAGTAATTGTTATCCTTTCAGGCATTAGCTGGCCTACACCTGTCAGCTAAAGGTGACAACAGCTTCCCTGGCATGGTGTAGCGTTTCACAATTAAGACTATTTATTTTATAAAGAAATAATCATTTTTAATTGAACCCTATTGGGATATCTATTGGTCTATTAGATTTGAATAGGTTTCTATTGGAGATAGAAACTTAGAGACAATCATCTGTTGTTATAATGCTATAATTATAGTAGATAGCACAATTATTCTCTAAACTTATTAATGAGTCGGAGAAGTAAATAGAGAAATTGAAAATATTGCTGAGTAGAATTAATCATAAACAATTCAATTTTATGTCAAAATCCCTATTTTCTACAGAAACCCATAGAGATTTTAATAGGATTTGATTAAATATAACTCCATTTTTCTACGTGTGAATCATTACTTTTTCCTTCTACACTGGCGTAACTATTTGCTTAACTCATTAGAGAGTCAGAAGATTCGATAAAATAAAAATATACGTTATTTAATTAAAATCATTCTTGAATAAGGGATTTTAATTTTTAAGTCCCTATTTCCGATAGAAACATATTTCACTCCAATATAAAACCATAGAGATTCCCATAGGATTTAATTGTAGAATTGAATCTGATTTTTTTTTATAAGTTCCTTTTTTCGATTGAAACCCATTCATTTCCAACTGAAACTTTATCGGATTTTCTAATAGGATCCAATTGAAATAATTCTGAAATGACATTCTTTTCGTCAGAGTCCTTTTTTCCAATCGAATCCTATTCATTTCCAATTGAAACTGAATACAAATTATCCATTCATTTCTGTAGAAACTCATTTCCAATTTATTCCAACACATTTCAATTCGTCCCTTGTGTGCAAATTTTTGGTTTCCAATTGACTCCATTCAATCCCATTCGATCCAATTTAAAGTTGATTGGATGGAATTGGATTTTATCGGTTCCAATTGGAATGTTGAACCAGGGTTATATCCATAGTACACTTCTGAATGAAAGTATGTAAATCAATTTTTATTGATTTACATACGAAGAAAATTATTTTTATAATGTCAACAGTATTTTCTTCGTCATCTCTTCATAAGGAAGTTGTTCCTGAGAAGTACTAGGTTCCACAAAAGTCGCAAGTATTTTTCCTATTATTTCAAAAACAGCTTCAAACCCTGGTTATCCTGACGAATACCCTCTTGTCGTCAAATAACTACTATAATTGGCCTTTAATGATTTCAAGAGTTTTTGTAAGCACCCTCGTTATTCATACTTGGTGCACATTTTTGTGTAGCCCAAAATGAGAGGGCTGCTTTTGATAAGATTCCATCCTGAATAGAATGGTTCAATGAGGAATAGTGATATCGATTTCGAATCACTTTAATAAAAAAAAGTAATACAATAAAGAATGTCTGAAGAACTTCAATAAATTCGTTCTGCTTCTAGTCAAAACAATATACAGGAAGTTGAATAGGTCAAGGAAAAGAGTGGGAATCATTTCGACAATGAATTACAAAACTCAAGTAATTTAAAAAAGGAAACTAGCAATTAACTCAAATTTATTGTTTATAATTATCCCAAAGAAGCTAGTCCGTGTTTTTGACTCGTGTGAATGCTTTGGATCCGATTTTGAACAACCTAAAAAAAAAACCATAATTATTAACAATTGTATTAAAAAATGAAATTGCGTCTATTCTAGGCTAACAACACATATTTTTTAAAAACTTCTGTTACCACTCAGTGGATAATAGACTTTATCTACCAAAAAATATATGATTCATGTTCTTTAAAAAACTTACCATTTTAGCTTGATTATTCAACTCGTTGAACAACCAACGCTTGATATATAAGTAGATACCTCGATAGCCAAGTGAGGCCACCGTGGATCCACGGTGGTACCACTCGGTGGAGCTAGTGGGACCACTGTGGTGCCACTGTGATTCCACGGCGTGGCACCACTGAGTAGAGCCACAGTGGGATCACAGTGGAACGATTTATGAATCAGGGTGGTACTACTGTGGAATCACGGTGAAAAGATTAGATGGGGATTATACTTTTAAATTTAATATTAATTGATTAAAAATTATGATTTTTATCGGACAGTTAATGATTGTTTTTATTTATAAATATACATAACCTTTCAAATATATAAAATTACATGTCAATTTACATCTACTTCTTGCTAAAATTCTGGTATATTCTTATATATTATTATATATAGTTAACTTAAACAACAATTTTTTTCCTAAAAAATAATTTTCTTAAACATATCTTAATGCAGGCTCCATGTATGAAGATTCCATAGCAGCTATTCACGTTCACCTGATGTTCGCGGAAATTCTAAAATTAAATCAATATGTTACTTATCACATGTTTATGTTTTACAACACTTGTTAACTTACCTCAAACACCGTTAGAATTATTTTTTAAAAAGAAGCAAAAGCGGTAGTACGTTATAAATAATCCGGTTCCAGAATCATTACGTTAACCAAAATTCTATAATAGAGTGCTAATAAAACATAATAATTTTAATTTCAATAAACAATAATATAATAATAATAATAGGAATAATCATAAGAATAATAAAAAAAAAAATTTACACACCACTGTTGAACAGTAGTTACACTACTGTGAAGTGTAGAATTAATAATGTCAATAAGTTGTGTGATTGTAAGTGGTATATATGCACTTGTGTCAGGCCCTAAAAAATTATTACATAAATTTGAAACATTTCAGAATAAAACACTATTCAGATCCGAACTTACGTAATTTTATCGCTATTTTACCAATTGCCCATGAAGCACTATTACATACAGATATGAAAGCAGAATTCAAGTTCTCTCCTGGAATTGGCATGAACTCCGCTGTAAACAGAGAATAAATACTTAATGAAATAAATTGTGATTAGTTTTTTATCTTTTAAATAAATTATGTATTCCTCACGTATACATGGAAGTACATGTTGGAAACAAGCTTTTTTGAGGTCTCCAAGCATTGCATGCAAAACTGCTTTGTTAATTTAATGAGAATGGTATTTTAAACACTGTATTTGTTGTTGTGGTAAAGCTCTCATGGCGAGTATCAGCTTCAATAGGTGTATCAATCAACTTCTAATATGCAGTTGGTTTTGGCGATGTTTCAATCGGTAGATCCCAGCGAATCTTTGGACCAGCATGAACAGTTACATCTTCCATCAGCATTTTATTGAATGTCGCTGCTTGGAAGCGTGGTTTAGCAATAACCGGTGTTGATGCTGCACCTGGAGCACCTTCATTTACAGAAATGACTCTGAATTAATATTCTTGACCTTCAATTGAATCTGGAGCAGTTCCTTTGCAATCATTTCCTTACATATTTTTCTTTTATACTTTATTATCTTGATTTTGAAATAAAAACATTTAGAGGTCGGTTTAAAGTATCTAAATCTAAAAGTTCAGCTGAATCTTCACAATTTTTTTGCGAAGCATCAAGTGTGCTCCTTAATGAACGTTGTAATCTTGCGAATCGAACATTTGACATAATGTCGGCAATAAATCTGGCCAAGCAGTTAATTCACCTGTAAATAATCATTTTGTCATGTTAATATAAGTATTAATAATAATTTCAGTAATCAAAAGAGGTAGTTTTTATGAATTTTTTACCTTTTTATGCGATAGTTGTTATTAAAATTCCTACAGTAGCTTGAATCATATAATCCGGATTGCCAAGAGCTGAGAGGCATTCTTGTTTAATAAAATTTGTAACTTCTGGCAGAAATTTATGAAAATGAGTCCTTACATTATTTTCCAAAATTTGTCCAGTGAGTGACCTAGTCGGATACATGCATTTGATTCAGTTGACATATACGTTTCTATGAATATATATTTACTATAATAAAACTCACATGAAATATCGCAAAATCACTCTTCAGGGATTCTTACAATATCAACAGTTATATTAGTATCGTGTAAATGTACATGAATTATTGTAGCGTTCCCATATATTGAGGTTATTACCACACTCATCAACTGAAGCAAAGTCTCTTGGTACAATATTCAATAAGCACACATTTGTTATTTATTCGCGGAAATAACATTCACATCAAATAGTACAATCATAATTTTTAATGATCAACACGATATTAATATTTATACTAATATTGTGTAAATGTGTAAAAACAACACTGTTTTCGCGTGGCCTATCAATTTGATAAAATTGCGGTCTATTGGATAACCTTAAATTCAGACTGTCCCGAAGTTATCCGAACGTGATTCGAACCCACCCGAGAGGTCGTCCCACCATTATTTTGAATAATGCCGATCAAATAACGACACATTTCCACTCAAAGTTTATTATTACAATTGTAATTAAAATATTAGAATTTTTTTAATTGAATCTCTGAATTGAAATACTACATCATCCCATTCGGTCCATCACGCCTTTGTTTTTATAATTAGTCTGACGAATTATAAATAAATTTTATAATGAAGTAGCTGACATCCACTCAAATGTAGCCGATCACGTTTGATTTCATTAAGATTATGATAATTGACAGTTAATTATTCAATACAGGTTACTGATGATCATAATGAAGTTTCTGATATTTTGATCATCATTTGATCATCATCATTTAATTATGGTGAGGTGTAATTGAGAAAACACAATATACATTTAAATTACAATCTACAATTATAATTTTATTCAAAGTTTAACTATATAGAAGCACAATTTGATACATCGCATATTGTAAGGTTGTATTGTATTTTATATGGACATATTTAAATCTATTCCGTCGTCACTCGGATCTTGACGAACAATTTCATCATCACTGGTTTCATTTTCAACGCCTTCCATGCTATTTGGGGTTGATGAACGTTGTGCGTTTGACCGCTCCGATGCTTTTTTCGCCTTCCTTAAACGTTCCTTAGCACTGTTAAGTGCTCTTACAACAGCATCTTGAAAAACGTTGAGGTTCACATTCGGAAAATGATGGTTTCCATCCATTGCGCCTTTAAGAAAAAAAAAATAAAAAATTTTATTATGTAAAGATGTAATGAGAAAAAACAAACCAAGAAATTGTCAGTAGATAAATAAATATCCTTACTCCGTAAAATTTCAAGGAACTTGCTATTTCTTAAAGCCAATTGTGTTTTCGTTCCTTTCCACGTTAATTTTTGACTTAGCTCATCAGTAATGCTATGTTTAAAGTATATATTAGCACAATCGATTGGATTTATGCCACCGAACCATTTCAAATAATCCACCTGCAATCAAAATTCCATGAAGAAAACAATTGTAAAAAAACAATAAACATATATTCGAGTGGATACTCACAAATGAATCAAATTCAGACTCTAATAGATTTTCTAAATTATTAAAATCATGTGTAGTTTTCAAAGGAAGGAAATCGGGCAGGCTGCTTCCACTTTTTCTTTGTGCATTTCTCGATGATGTTACAGCTTTTTCCAGACGACTGTTAACAATAAAAATTATGCATTACTTTTCTTGTAATAATAAATGCTATTGTTGAGAATTCGTCAACTCGAGAATTCTCAATTTGAATGACCAGCTGATTGGAAGTCAGGCGGCCATCTTGATGTCGATTCATTATCGACTCAGGTCATCAATCGATACTTAGTTGGTCTATTGACCCAAAAATCAACACCCAATTTGACTAGCAACTTCCTAGCACTTCCGTCTTCTTCATCTCGCCATTCCTTGCTTATCTTTCGTTCAAAGCACACGCGCTTCGACACGTCATTCAAGTTTCAGTAATCATTTTCATTCATATTCAAAGTTCTGTGATCAAGAGCATTTGCCATCGAAGCAGATACATTCAGGCATCTTGTGATGTGGATTTACAACCCATTCTTGATCAACGAGGTGAAAAATTCAGTGCATTGCACGCAGGTGAACCACCACGTGCACATTCATCATTCAAGGAGTGTACAGTGTACCTCTTCGACAATCGTAACTATTCTAGACATTCATTTAACTAATTCTGAGACAATTCACCCTACAAACTTAGTGACAACATTGTGAAACCTGTAAACTGTGATTGTGATACTAAAAATAAAGTGGAAAAACATAATCTTGTGAATCATAGCTCATTCTCAATCACCTGAACCGTCCATTATTCACCTTGAGACTAGACATTACTCGCTTAGGTATTCAAATGTAAAACTGGGTTCGATTCCCTTTGAGTTATTACTGGGTTGCTCGAATTCTTTACAGCTATTGATGAAAGTAATAAGTTGTCAATTTATGTTTGTTTCTCTTCCAGAACAGACAGTTTCCCTACAATGATATTATTAACTTCTCGCTGTTCATCCATGAATTCAAATACTTTCTCGAAGGAATTTTTGATAAAGGTTGCCAACTCCTTCGACGGTTTTGGTTGAATTTCGATCGCTTTTAAAGTACTTGGACCTGCTTTCTGGATATTTGATGAGTCTTTTAAAATGTCATTTTTTTTCATTTCCTGACTGCGGGGTATTATTTTCACATTCTCCTTCGAAATTATTTTTCCAGCCTGCCATACTTTTTTTATAGGTGCTGATGTTGTTGTAAAGCATTTTTTCAGGTCTGCAACATCAGCTTGGAGTTTCTGATATTCATCGTCCTCATTTGTGTAAGCTCCAGTACTATTAACTTTTGGTCTTTTTTGACTCATCTAAAAATGTCATTCCATCAAAATCTACAGAAAATAAACATGATATAAGCAATAAATTAAAAGATCTATATCTGATTGAAAATTTATTTGATTTCTTGATGTTAGAATGATTACTAATTTTTTAATAGTCTAAATAAGGAATTCCGACTTCAAATTATAATAATATTCATCCCTCCATTTTTTCATTTAAAAGTTTCGATACTATATATTCACGTGGGACAGGCTTGTTGGATGTTTGAGGACGATCTGGATCTCCATATGGCATTTTGAAACATTTGAAATCTACATCATCTAAGCTAACAGTTTCTAACTCATCTGATAGAGACGAACAATGAAAGAAGCCAAGACTTGCTGATTCAATTCCAAAATTACAGAAATCTCTGACTTCTAAGAAAGTACGAATAATAAGGTGATGTTTATTGTTGATGGTAACAATATTTTTTATCACATATATTGCGTAAATTTTTAGAAATATTGTGTCATCACCACTATTTACCGCTAGAAAACATTCTCCGAATTTTATTTTTCGCCATTGGGATTGAATATTCTCTATTGGAGTTGTTAAAGGACCGTTCCGATGGGGGGAAAATACTTTTACCGTATTTGCTATAGTTGTTATTTTTTTGTGATTTTTTCTTTCCTCGCGACGATTTGAGATTTGTTGCAAAAACTGCTGAGGCTTTCTGCATGTTTCTCTTAAATATTGCATGTTATTTTCATATGCGAATGCAGAATAGGAGTCTAAAGAGCCAAATAGTTTGACATCATTAACGATATGTAGCAAGCCATGCACATTATATGTGAGAAATTCTTGCCCATTGATAGATTTAGCCCTTAATACAAATTTTTATCATGCCTGTTCAGCATAACTTAAATGATCTTCGATTACTGTTGAACTAGCCAAAATTCTTATTAAATTATGGAGCAACATAAAATGTAAATAAACTACTTTATTCAGGAGTCCAAGAAATATCATTAGACCAAAATATAACAAGATTTGCCGTAGTTCAGTAGCTTTAAATTTATGGTGTAGATCGAAAGATGCCGGTTTACGTGCAAAATTTGTTGGACAAAATTCTTTAATTAATTTTAACCGCGAATTTAGGAACGTAATATTGGAGGGATTCAGTTTTACATTTGCATTAAATTTGCCATCTAAAATACCTGATAAAATTTTCTCCATAACACCAGTACAAACTAAATGCATATATTCAAATGGAACTTGGGAAACTAAATCTAAATTAAGGTCATTCAGAGGACTTTCGCCCTCTGTATGATGATCTCCGTCGATTAGATTTCTATATCTCGAAGCAGTTCTTACCATATGGTCAACCCCGCGATAAACCATGATTCCTCTACGTATACAATTACCTTGTACAGTACATTTGGAGCATGGGAATGACGAGTTGTGATTTGTATGTCCTAATGAAAATGCACGTGCTAGTGCATCCGCTATAAAACATCTAATAACGATTGGGATTTTTTTGACATTATAGCTTATTCCATCTTCAGCTAATATTTTTCTAACGTCGTCAATAAAAGGACGAATGAAACTATGAGCATTGGGAGGTTTATGCGACCCTTGAAATATACCTACAATTTCAGGTTTACTATTTTCAATATTAGAAATTCTGATTTGAATCGGCCACATTTGAATTTTACCTGCTCTGTCTAAAGTTGCTCCATCAGTATTAAAGTCGATATCAATGTTATTTGGAATTAAATGATTTGGAGTGTTATAGAGAATATCTGATATAGCTGATTCTAAGCCTAAATGTAAATATAACTCATGATCGTTTTCGAGAACTTGAATATTACATGGTGATCATGGGGTATTTAATATTTTTCTGCAGTCTTTTGGCAATGACGAAAAACATGAATGAGTTCGAAGAACGCTCAACATAGCGTTAACTTGAACATGAGTCATGTCGATGTTTACGAAGCTTTCAGCAAGCATGGATTTGAAATTATCAAAACTATCAATGTCAAATGAGTCAGAACCGCTGCTATACTCCAAACTATTGGAACCGCTATCATTAAAACTATTATCTACATCATCACGAATCATATCATGGATAAAATCAAATTCCTGTGCAATTGAATTTTCGTCTGCAATCGAAGTTTCTGCCATTTCTCTATGTTCATTTTCATTGCACGTTTGACATTTCAGTAATGGAGCTTATGGATTTTTGAACTCTGTGTGCTCTTAAACGTGAGTCCAGTCTTCTTCTATAATCATATGCACTGTCGTGGATCAATTTTCGACTCCGCCTGTACTCCATTTCTTCGTAAAGATTCATGCAATAGAAATTTTAAAATAAATGTGTATAGATACCCAATTACATCGCTAAGTTAATCAAAACTAAAAAATAAAATCAAAGCTACATAATAACTTCGCAGGATATTTCTAGCCGGTTATCAATAAACATAGATGAAAGTTTTCGTATTTTGTATGTATCAAAGAATTATTTTTATACATGGTAACTTACTTTTTGATGAACAGCTGATAGCAGTAGACGTTTGAAGAAGTTTTCTTAATCCTTCAATTAGTAATGAACTAATTAATACCGACGTACTCAAAAAAATAACACAGAAACACTGCACGATTTATTACACCACACCTTGACAAATTTTCTAAAGTTGGCTTCAATAATTATTGTCTAAATAAATGTTGATATAATACACAATTTCGCACATTAACACTTAACGATGTATTATAATATCAGTGAAGCAAAGAGATACGAACGTAACTTGCAATATATCACACAAATACTGTACAACCATGTCAAAAGAAAGATTTTGAATGGATACCGAGAGCTACAACGAGACAATGTAAAGAAACGTATTCTCTTTCGTATTTATAGCAGTTCAGACATTTTGGTTACTCCTGCCCGTTTACTTACCTGCAAAAAAATCTGCAGGAATAGGAGTGTCAAAAGTCACAGAATGTACCTGCCCAGATTAGTCAAAATCCTCCCTTTAAAGACAAGGACAAATAACCCACTCAAGGACCATCTAAATTGTCAACTTTATTTAAAATGACCTTTCATTTTCACGAGTTCGGACCCATTGATAATAAAAGGCGAAATTTGTTTATTACTATCTTCGCATTTAGTTATGACTCCAGATGGTGAAGAAGCCCGCGTGGCAGTTTGCGATCGTCGCGGAAAGAGAAATCACCTACCCTATATGAATACGAACTGTAAATTGCACTAAAAAGGACTTTTCAATGAAATTTACCGTTCGAAATAATCCATAAAGCGAAGTAATTTGCCTTAAGGCAAAAAATGGGCTGTAAAATGTTTACAGTAAGATGCGACATTCAAATATATTTGAAGCAGACATCATGTATATTAGAAATGCGAGTCATTAATGAGCAATATAAGAAATCATCAATGAATAAATAATTGATCATAATGATATCTATGAACAATAACAACAATCTCATAACTGCAATCATGGGTTTCATTCCACGTGGTGGAGAAATAGTGAAATTCTGGTGGCTTATTATGATTCTCCACTTGATTCCATCGAGTGGATCCACAGTGGAGCCACCCAGTGGAATTGAAAATTCTCCACACAGTAATTCCACTCCGGTGCCACCGTGGGACCACTCGGTGAAATTCAGTGGTACCATCAAAGGCTATCGGGGAAAGCTAGTAGTGCCCCCCCCCCCCCAATAAAACGGATCGAGGTTTGTGTCCGTGCTAAATTGGTTTGAGTCCGCTCTAAACTACTGACTACTAGATGCTCTGTTCTGCCAACCGAGTTACTGGCAGTCGATAACTGTGGGATTTTTGTACTTTTTTGTAGAATGTCTTTTTTTGTAGAATATCCCTCTATTTTACCGACTTGTCGATACTCAACTGTTTCGTTACTGCGTAATGATGACACAATCCGGTTTTATTGCATTATCTTCGGTCACAAATGATGTCATGAACAAGTTTTAACTTGTTTTACGCATGCTCTTAGAATGGGAATTTACGATATAAAAGTCGGGACCTAAAATAATTTTCATCAGTCCTAAAAATACATCTGTGCTTAGTAAGCTCGTGAAAACGCTGTTACAAAGGTGAGCCCCAAGTGGATAGTGTGTAACATAACTCAAATTTCTTTTGAATACAGAAAAAGCGAATCTATCATAAGTAAACCGATCTGCTACTCTGGAAGATTCCATACTTGCTATCAAAATGAAGGATCTCTCTTTCGATACAACCTACAAAGTCAATGGATTACGACTCGTCGAAACCAAAAAATATAGATATGCTGTTCTTGGACTATTGAACAAAACGGATGACGACAATGTGAACGTTTGTCTGCCCTCACGCATCACTAGAGTGTATCAACGAGACAATTTTGGAGATCATCTAAATAAATTAGCTACAAAAGGCCAGCTATTCCTTAAATATCTTGGTGGCGAATATAATAAATTTAAATTTACTACAATTGATCAATAGTACTGAATGTCCGAAAAAAGTCTAAAGAAATTATGTTAAATTAATCACTATTCGATAATTTTTCCTGCTCTGCGTCACAAACGTGTCCAATCCTGATGGGGTAATCTTCAACAAATCACACATCCTAGGAATCATCGATGTTGGGAAAAGATATGCCACACATTTAATGTAAAATGTTCTACATTCAATGTCTTATATTTAATATGAAATATCTGACATTTAATAGGAAATATCTCATATTCAATATGGAATATCTCATATTTAATATGCAATATCTCACATTTAATATAACATTTTTTTTGTGCAATCGTACGACATCATAAGCAAGATTCAACAAGTTCCAATACATAATTCTTGGACTTTGTTAATTTAATTGGTGGAAAATAATAAGCCTCTAATATAGAGGACTGTCCAGACAGTATTTTTGTGGAAGAATCGTCCATAAGTAAAGTATTTTTATTATTTTACTGTTCTTTTATACCTTTCAGAAATTTCAAACATAAATGTCCACAATTTGTTGTTAAATAATCTTGATGCTTTGTATGACTGTATAGTATGCTACAAACATCGAGATATTTTTCAAGTTCTGGCGGGGGTTTTAAATTTCTAAAACTAACAAAGTATATGACTTTATTTCCACGTTTTTTATATGCCACTCAGTGAGTTCCAGGTCCATCTTTATCATCGAGATTAATTATAGCTAATCCATTTTTCCTGGGTTTCGATTTTTGTAAATCATTCCTCATAAAAACACCACGAAAATATGGAATTTTCATAATTTTTGAATACGTAAAAATATCGATGTTATTCAATGCTCGATGTGGTAGCTCTATGCGTTTTTTTTTGGCCGGTTTCAAGTACAATCCATATCCTCGTTTCCGGCGTTTGAAGCGTAGACCTCGTCCCAAAGCTATCGCTTCCATCTTTTGATTATGACGTTTTGCTTTATCCGATTGGCGTTGAGCAGATTTAGCATTATTAACTGCTCTCGTAATACCTGAGGCTCCACCAGCTGGAGCACCAATCGCACTCAAACCGGCCAATATCGGTATAAGTGGTAAAACACCACTCACTTTAGTGGGTACAGGTAATACTCGTGGAATTCCAACATTCTTTTTTCCACCAATCATTTTTACAGGTTTCCGTGCAGCTATGAATGCCGATTTTATAGAATCGGCACCCGAATTTATCATCAACTTGGCCGAATCCACAATCTGTCTTAAAGGTTTTTTTTTCGACTCTTTTCCAACTTTTTCGTTACCTACTTTTTTCTTCAAGCCCATTCTGAATTTCGATTTGATTTTCATGATATTTGTAACTCCTAATGCAGCAGCTCTCTCACCGAGATTTGCGTCTTTAGCAAACACTCCTTGCCAAGCTTCTCCAGCAAGCACTCTATCAGCAGCGTTCCTCACTTCCACGTATGCAATATCGTGCTGTTTACAAGCTGCGTCTAACGGATTAACACTAGGATCTTTAGGTGCTAATCTTTTTTGTCATTTCGTACCAAGTTCGCAGTACTGATAACTGGGAATATGCAACTTGAATGGCAGTTTATTAACGATTGAATTCACTAAGCCAGCTCCACGTCTGCACTCTGTCATATCGTCTTTAATACTGAAAGTTTATCTATAAAAATCGCGAATTTATACTCCAGCTCGTCAGTTGTCGTCATGATGAGGTTTGAGCAACAGAAAATGCAATTACCAGTGATAAATTTCAACAATGTTATGCCACAAACTGTAAAAATTCAACGTCATGGCAGTTTATTGCCAAGTAGTGTTCGCGGAATAATATGTGGTCCATCGAATTGTGGGAAAACGAATGCCCTCTTGGCCCTTATCATTCATCCGAATGGTTTACGATTTGAGTACATATATTTATATTCCAAATCTATACATCAACCAAAGTATTAATGGTTAGAAAAATTACTCAAACCTGTTGAAGGAATGGGTTATTTTCCTTTCAACAAGCATGAAGAGGTTGTAAAACCTGATCAAGCGAAACCCAATTCAATAATGATCTTTGATGATGTAGCATGCGAGAAGCAACATGATATGGAGAATTGCAATATGATTTATAAAAAAAATATTGATTTATAACTGTTCAGACTTCGAGTCGGCCGGATAAGAGAAAAACAAATTGTGGACTGTAATATAATGTTCAACAGGTTGGACGGGAGAAGGTTTAATTGACAAAGAATTTTGTTCACACAAGAATCACTTTTTCTGAGTTTTATTAACAAAAACACTTAGAACTAGGGTTACACTTAAGAAAATGTCTGTGAGAAGAGTTGTCTGATACTGGTTTTTTAACTAGTGAGTAGTCTGTAATAAATACTGTTTTTTTCAATGTTGTTCAAGAAAAATATTCACAAGACTCCGCTTGTAGTGATAGTCACACTCACACAGGTGAGTTGTTCGATCGTAGACTGTGTGTGTTTTTTTTGCACAGCAAAAAAAGCAAATGCACAGACTACCTGTGAGGCACTATGGCGTCGCCGCCAGCACAGCTTCGCGCGCGATGACACAAAACTGCTTATACTGGACCACAGGAGCTGAAATTCGTACTAATGATACTTCACGTTTGTTACTGATAAGTTATACGAGATGACTGCAAAGTATTTTTTAAGTAATCGATGAGTAGACTGCCAAACTGGGTGAATGGTCCGACAAAAGTTATACAGATTCGCCTGCGTGATTTGCCCGGAGCTAACTGATGCCACAAGTGCTCGACCGCGTGCTTGTTGGCGTCATTAGAGCCGTAGAGTCATCTGTTGGGCCACTAGAGTAATAATAAGTTTTCATTGGCTTAGGGAGTCGACTGAAGCGCCGGTGGACACGTCCGGCATCTAAAAAAATTTAAATATTCTCAGACTGCCTGCCTCGGGCCCTCCAAGTCAGAACAATAACAAAATATAGAAATTTATTTATAAAAATACAAAATTGTAACATTTATTAATAAGAAAATTATAAATGAATTGTTTTTTATTCTTGATACCCCCACGGAAGAGTATCTGTTGAATCGTAGATCAATAGACGTTTATCGTCATTCCAACTTAAAGCTAATTTCTGTTGTACAATGGTTTGAACATCATGTTTTACGCTTCTTATTAAATACTGCTTTTTAACGATATCAATATGATCATTCAAACATCGTTTGAAATCATCAAACGTGATAGTTCGCAATGTTGACTTTTTTATTCCTTTAGCTTTCTTCTTCTCGTTCTTATCTTCTTCATCTTCTTCTTCTTCTCCTTCTTTTGTTTCTTCATCTTTATCTACGTTTTTATTATCTGAAAGTTTAGAGGAATATAGCTTAGCATGGAGCCCAACGAATTCTGTCATGATTTCTCCATTGTTCTCGTCTTTCATCAGACCAAGAACTATTTTGTTCATTAAAGGACTTCCGTAGATGTTGTTAGATGGATAGTTAGATGTGTCGAATTTGCGAATATCACGTTTGATGATTTTATATACATCAGGTACTGTGAAATGATATATGAGACTATCGGGGTCAGTATTCAGAAGTTTGGAAGTATTATTTGAAAAATTTTTCTTAACATAATTATAATGGAAATCACATGAATAGATTTTAGATAAATCTAAAATCGCAAATCAGTGTAAATTGGCTTGTTGAAATTAACTTTAAGTCGTCTCATTTCTATTATGACCATATCTTTGTCAAAAATGGTAACACTATGGAAATTCGGTTTGGAAATGAGAGCTCTAGCACCATATCGGCCATCCCATTGAGTGACTAGTTTGACATCTTCGTACTTTCTTACATTTTCCATAGTCTTACCGAATACAGCGTTGTTCATGAGTTTATAAAAATTTTTTTCGAAATCATTCCTTGCATATTTACGACATTCTGTGTTTTTATCTATATACGGTTTAAGCCATTGAGACTGTTCAAATTCTAATACTCGATGAATTTTTGTACACTTTAAACCTAACCCCAAACACTGCTTGAGATTTTGATAGTGAATTACATGTCTGGTTTTTGGATATAGAGTTGTAGCCAATTTAGATTGTTTGCGGTTCGGTGGAATGAAATGCTCTGCCCTTGTTAAACATTCCGAAAAAATCTTATAAAAAAGAATTTTATAAGAATTAATCAGAAAATTGCATCAGAAATTGATATTGACTTTTTATAAGAATCTATAAGAAAATTCATGAGTATTTTCCCATAAATTCTTATAAAACAAGTGATATTTCTGATGCTAATCTTCTCGAGTCGAACATTTGAAATAAATCAAACATTAGATAAGTTCGCTTCCTAGCAAGTACTTTAGATTTTATTTTATCCGAAAAGAGAACATTAGAACAATTCCTGTAAGAAATTAATGAATTCTTATTGGTAAATAATTTTGATCGACAAAACAACTATTTCATAAGGAACGTTAGGACTGTGTCTTATTGGAATCTATAAGAATTTATCAGTTAATGATGCCGTTTGATATACCGTCTAATTCTGTACAATTCCATTGGAATGAATGTTATCAGAATGAATAAGAACTTATAAGTATATAATTTTTCTTAACAAAACAACTATTTTTATAACAACCGTTAAAACTGTGTCTTATAAGACCCTATAAGAACTTATCAGTCAATGACGCCGTTCGATGTATATACTGAATATGAAATCAACTGATTAATCCTTAGGTTGTAAATAACTTATTTTTAAGATAATTCATATTATTATATGATTATTTATGTATAATTATTCTATATATTATGCTCATAAGATAATCTGTATTGTCATTTGATGATTAAATATGGATATTTCTAAATGAAATGAATAAGAATCAATGAATTTAATGTCTAATTATGATAAGACTAATAATCTATACTACTTATAAATTTCTGGTATCTGTCTGTCTGTTCGCAGTAATCTTCAAAACGGCCAATCCGATTGCAACCAAACTTTGCAGACATGTGAAGGGGATCGTCGGAAAGGTTATAGGCTACTTTTTGTTTATGGAAATTGTTTATAACAATTGAATCTGTTATAAACAATAGAAAACAGGATCAATTTAACGTATTTAAGTTTTTCCAACGCGTAATTTTTTTTTTTTTTTTTCCAAAATGTTGCAAACCAAGTAAATTGTAAGAAAACCTAGTCTATTTGTTCAAAAAAACTGGATTTAGTATAAGGATTATAAAAAAGACCTAAGCTATAAAAAAAAGTAGTAAAGAAGCAGAAATATAATTACACGTTGAAATTCGAATTTTTCTTGTTAATGTTGAAGTACTTGCGAATACATAACGGTGGCACTACAATCGGCATCTTTGATCGGCTTATCATTTGCACTACGACTGTACTATTTTATAAACTTTACAAATCAGTTCATTATTATGTAATATAATCATGCACATTACGCGGATAAAGTCCCGGGAATCTGCTAGTGATTATATACATGTACTCGTGCGTATATAAAAGTAGAATGCTGCCACTTTGGCGGACCCCACTTCCATCCCCATCACAAAGTGGGGATGAATTTGTGTCAGCCAGAGCGGTTTCACAAGAAGTGGGGGTAGGCGTTGCGTGGGGGTAAAGAATTTAAATATAAAAATTTTTATTCGCTTTTAAAAATATGATTATTGAATTTTAATTGATAATTATAATGTAAGTCTCCTCGAATTACCAAATTTTTAATTAGTGGGGCACGCGTATAACGCAGCACGAGGTGTAGTTTGGCTAAAGGGCCTTGACGAGACATCTAGCGGCTGGCGCTGTAGTATGGCTTCCGACGGGAAGCGGCACCTGTGTTACCACACTCGAGAGTAAGAGTGGAGGGGCTAGCGCGTGGTGGGACCGAGTCCGCTTCACGCTGACCGAACGTCGTTTCTAGTGCTCAGTCTTGCCCAGCTAGGACCTACGCACGGGTGGTCTGTTGCTGCCGCTCGCAGCGTGGGAAAAGGAGTCTGAGGAAAGCTGCGCACAAACGTGTTACCGTATTTACGGCCGCTACGCGCAGATATGTATGCGCCAACTTCCTTTTTAGCTACAGGCGTGGTGCATGAGCAGTATATTGTGCAAATGAGAGCACAATAACACTGCAACTAATAAAGGCTTCGAAAAAAGACAGCCATATGTTTGATGCTACACGGCACGTGTATTACACGCTAATGTTTGACGTCGTTGCTCAGCAACGAGCCATGATGGCTGCCACTTATACACGTGCTTACAGCTAATAATTGTTTCGATTTAACGGTATTAAACATGTTTATTATAAATGACATAAGGTGTTTGAAGAATCGCCAAACAAAATAGATGAATATGGATTTATTAAGTTATTATTCCTATTTAAATACAATTTTATTCTTACTCAAGCATATTCGATTAAATTTAAGCCCTTCACCCATAAATGTATTTTCATTAAAGTTCAAACGTATCTTTTCCATAAAGGTTTTATAATATTCAGCGACAATTTCATCGTTTTCGGAATATTTTCTACTGAAGCAAGATAAAAAGTCACTAAGTGGATCATTAATAGACATGGCATGCAAAAACATGATACAATATTGGCTGCACACTTGAGAATCTTCCTGTTGTAGATGTTCGACGAAGTGGCGGAAGTATCGACAATTCTTTCTAAGTCTGCTAAGGTGTTCTGGAATAATTGGTGGCATTCCATAGCTGTCGAAGTAGCAGCCCATGTCATCTCGATTGACGTTCATGGCAACCCAATGTTGTCCTGGTTGTTTGTGGCTATCTGTATTAACTACAAATACTGTCGGTTTCGTCCACACCTTCGGAATCTTGTCTGCTGGATACACGCCTATTGTATGAGCCGGGATGTACTGAAGAGCTTCTATAATTTGCAGCGTATTCATTACAGGCTTTACAGTTATTATCTTCACAATTTAAATTTTGCTTGGCTGTTAGAGAGACCGTAGATTTAATGTACATTGACGAATTATTTTGTAGCCAACTACGGTAATAATAAGCATTTGACATTGAACAGTGGCCTGTAAACACGGTCGTCAGAGCAGAGTGACATGAACAAACGATCTCCACGGTTGACGGGACAGTTAATAGCGGTTTATCAAACATGTCGTCTATATTTATAATTTTTTTACACACAACCGTTTCTAACAAGCTTTTTTGCATGAAACCACGTGTATAATAAATCTGCTCAGCATTGTGTGTAATAGCTCGTTAATTGTTGTATACAGCTTTGATTGATGATGAGCCTTCGTACCATGGTATACCATGTTGTGATGTCAATAAGATATTTGTATGTTGTTTTGATTCCGATAATAATGAATAAGAAAATTCAGGAGCAATTATCCAATAGCCAATAATATTCGCTTGTAAAATAAACAAGGGAATTTCTTTTGGTAGAAAATTAGCGTCGTTATTGAAGAACCCTTGTATATCAATTACAAATTTCATCTTGAGTCGAAATGATGCACACTATTTAAAACGTATTACACGGTAGACGATAAGGTCGATACTGAGCTCTTTGTTGAACTATATGACTCTACTTTATCAAAAATATACTTAGCCAGCAAAATCCACAATAATTTGCCGAGATGAATCAATTTCAAGTTTATTTTCATATTCAGCATAAATAATACAATTTATAGTTGAAGCTAAGGCGTCATCAAAACGTACTTCTAGACGTACACTGCCATGTCTGATAAAATTCCAGTGTGTATTGCTATTTGTGGAAAGATCAGGTGTCAAATAAAAAGCAAATAAACAGTAACCATTTGGATAGTCCATACGACTAATGCCATTTCCTTCATTAAGAAAATGTATGCCTGTTCCTGAGAACAATGTGTGATAACAATCACCATATAGAGAATTTTTAGTAAAATCTGGCTGGAGAGGTTTTGAAGAAATTTGACGACCATCGACATAAAATGACAAATAATTAATTTTATAATGATGAAAATTGAAAGGATTCAATTTTGGATCGTCGTTAAGGGCTTTGTTATCAACAAAACCTACGATTATTCGACGTGGTAATTGTCCCAAAATAACATTGTCGATAGCCTCCCTGTAAACACCACCATGTATAGAAACAGCCTTAACTTCCACACGTGTTAAAGGATATTTAGCGGTAGTTTTCGTAAGAGCTCGAGCATGTGAAAGCAAAGTACTCGGGGATATCTTCACCCGCCTCATTACCAGAGAGGCTTCGATTATTTCAACTTTGCATTCAACCACTAAAGCATTCATTAAACAAAATGAATCTCGAGATTTTGTTAAACGTAGTCGTGTTTCAACACCGTTTATTAAAAAACGCTCTTGATTAGATACATCACAATGTAGATGGCCAAGTAAATCAAAGGTTTTTCTATATGCTAAATATTGACGCCGTTTTTTCAAACCTTCATTTTCATCTGTAAGACTATCTATTTTACCGGGCATATCTTGACACCATCCAATAGTACTCAGATGAGAATTTTTTGCATCACGACCATAATTTAAAAGTGTTTCGATGTATGCTCTATAAGCATATAAATTATTAGGCGGTGATACACATTTTTGATTGAAATAGACATCAACTTGATTGAACAGAGAATGCATAAAATTATTTATAGGTCCAACACTAATATCTGATGTTGTTTTTGGATCACTATCAGCTTGTAATGATTCACGTGCTGTAATTTTGACTTTTAAATTTATCATAGTATATGCAAGGTCAATGTATTCATCTCCCTGACCTTGTACAACAAATTCGATTGGTGAATTATCTGTTAATGATGGAATTGGTTTATAAAAGACCCATTGAGAGCCCTCAATTGTTGTTTGTGTCGGTGGAACAGAAAATAATTCTAGCTCTGTTTTTGCACACTCACAAGAATGAACATGAAGAAAAGCCATTATGCTTATTTAAATATATCGGCTACAGATCGTCATTTTTTGCAAACTTGTTTCTTGATCTTTTTTGTTTTCTTTACCTTCTTTCTTTTAATCTTAGAGGCTTAACGCTTCCTCTTTTTTCCTTTACGGACCTGTTTTTTTTTATTTTTTGGCTTTTTTAACAGCATTTCTTCTTCTCTTTTGAAAACAGATGTTCTCTATACGGCTGTCATGGAGCAACTGTTGATTCAGTGTTGAACCTAGCGGTATATAGCCCGAACCGCTCATCGAGTTATCAATTTTTTCAGTGGCTTTTCGGTTTAAATTTCGGCCAGACTCGAGTAAACGCGCTCGTGCAGATTCTTTGAATGATAGTCCATTATCAAGGACATCGTCAGCAATACTCAACCCTGATTTCAAAGCTTCTTTACGTATAATTTTTGCACCACTTTTCAGAAAAGGCAATACAGACCTAAATAAACCCCCTAAAAAACTGCCGATGCCATGCCTGCGTTGATTAGGTGTTCCAATGTAAATTTGACTAATACCGCTGTATTCACCACGCCGAAAGCCGACTTGGGAAATACCATAGACAGTTTCTTAATACATGTTTATCTTAATTTTTTGAAATGTAACGTTACAGTCAACGTACCGTGTTCAAATGGTATAGCTTGACCAATTTCATCTCTTATATCTATCTCTATTGTACGAATATCTGGCTTCAAAAGAGGGATGTAGCGCATTGTTGAAAACGATTTTATGCGCATTGAACCATACGTATGATTATGCATGTCAAGGGGTACAATGCGTAATAATGGTGTCTGTACATCGCCTGTTACATCATTTTCACAAATATCTGTGTAAACAAATAAGCTACACGGTACAGACGCATATATATTTGCTGGAAGAATCTGTTGAAGATATGGCGATAATTGAACTAGATGAGCCCCGTTACAGCTGTCCTCGCAAACCATTGTAGCTTCTATATAGCCGCCAGAGTTCAGTTCCCATTTTATATGCTCACTCATAATAATGAGCTGATTCAGCTCAACGATCGGATGATCGAGTCTTTGATACACACCAGGAGGCAAGCGGGTCTCATGATTTTCAGCATTTTCTAAATTATAAACATCAGTGACGTTTACTTTGAAAAAATCCAAAAGATCAACATCATGTATGAGGGTGAATAAAACTGTAGCATGTTTTACAGGTAAATTCAAAAAATTCATTGGAATGCTTATTTCTTCTAGAGACACACCCCACTCGCCAGTTAATTTGAGAGGTTGGGATAGCTGTGTAATGAAGTACGTTGTGATGTTATCAGGAAAATAAAGCATGCTACTATTACTGGGTAAAATTATGTGAAACTCGTCTTTTTGTAAGGCCATTTTTTATTTTTGCCGTTTCGATTCTCGACCAACTTTTCATAGTTCTTCTGCATAGAAAATACTGTCGATATCTTGATGATTAAGATCTTGAAGTATGTAAACGGGTGGTCAGCGGCTCGTTGATATGCGAATAATTTTGAAAATTTCTTCACTCCAACCGCTTGTATATCCTTTTGTGAAAGCTGCTTTTGCCTTACTGACGCGAGCGAGATCACCCACACTATATTTAGGCTTTTTTTATGCTTTCTTGAAACGTTTATTGTTCTCATATCTATGCTTTATGTTTGAGAAAGCTGCTAACTCATTGTTAAAATCAATTTCAACAGGCATGAGTTTCGTAGCACAATGTTTAGTATTATTGTAAGCGGCGACAATTTTTTGTAAAACGTCAATGTATCGTTTTGTATGTGCGTATGTAAAATAACGCCACATTCGTTCTTTTAAAGTACGATTAAATCGTTCAACAACAGCTGCTTTGACATCCGGATTTCTTACAGTTCTAAAAATAATTTCTCTTTTATTTAAAACTTTTTGAAAATAAGAGCCCAAAAATTCTCTGCCATGATCTGTCTGTAATATGTGTGGTAATCTTTTATTACTACGCTTGAAAATACGCTCCATTGCTCGAGCGACAGTTATACTTGTTTTGTTATGCAACGGTTCAACCCATACAAATTTACTTGAAACATCAATAACAATTAATAAATAGTTAATGTTATCATTATAAGTGGCAATATCACGTAGATCAACTAAATCTGCCTCCCATACCTCGTCAATATGGGA
Organism: Chelonus formosanus; assembly: GCA_028641665.1. NCBI lineage: Eukaryota > Metazoa > Arthropoda > Insecta > Hymenoptera > Braconidae > Chelonus > Chelonus formosanus. The sequence continues at coordinate 12,744,703 of CM054002.1, forward strand.
AACATTAAATGTGCGTCTTGAAAATCGACGCCCTGATGGACGGTGTAACGTGTAAGCATCTTGATTTTCTAGCCATTTCTTCACATCATCACGATGTATGTTTTTTGTATAATTTAGCAACTGATTTGCGCCAGCAAAACCGGCCGGATGTTCAGGACTGTAATATATCTTTTTGAGAGCGGCCATTACTTAAACGAACATTTTAACCATCTGTTTTTACACTTTCGCTTGGAAATCCCAGAGCCTATTTGAGATCTACTGCTACGCGCACTCAAAAAATCAGCAGCAGCATAGGGCTCGGACTCACTTTGTGATTTCATTGATGAAGAGCCTTCAGCTATTATATTCGGTATGATGAGCCGTCGTCTTCGTGATACACCTGTCGGTGAGGACGTTTCTACTTTTTCAGGATCAAATAATTCTTTATTGCCTATGTACTCCCGTGACTTACAGCGTCATTTAAAAGATCTATGATATTTGAGCCTAGTATAATTCGACCCTCAATACTAACAATGCCTGAGTTATCCCATAAGATAATATTATCAGGCATATTTTTTAAGTGCCTGTAGAGAAGTTTTGCTTTTGATTGGAATTTTTTCGGCACACTGTCAATAACAGATTGATTTATATTATGATCAGTCGATTTATATATTGATTCATCTGTTTCATTGTCGTTTTGAGTCAAAAGCGGACGTACGGCAGGGCAACTTTCATGGTTGATTAGGCGTAAATACGTCTCCAATACTTTTGAGTAGGCATTCCACTTCTCACGTTCATTCTGATAAGCTGTAGAGCATAATATTTCATTCATCTCTTGATCAAGCTGCGTTACAACGGTATCATAACTTTTATCTGACCTGTTCATCAATAATTTTGTGTCTACGACTTGAAAATTCTTTACAGCCTCTTTAGGTATTAAAACCATTTTTTTATTATGCTCCTTCTTTAGCCGTTAATTAGTTTTGATATTAAATCACCAAAAATAGGTGCCAAAAGAACAGGCAAAAAACTACCCTCTCTCTGTAAAATGATTTTCTTCTTCCTGGCGCTACCACGTGAAGCTAGACGTCGTAAAAGAGAAGCGTGGCGCTTTAGTTTACGTTTTTAATCAGCTGTCAATGACACGTTTCCCCGTAAAATATTAAGAGCACATTCACATATATATCGCACCAGTTGAGGATCAGCTTTCCGTAATACAGTGGCGCGTTGTCCTTTGCTTAGATAAAATAAAGAACTGAGAATTGCCGCTTGTTTCTTTCGTGATGCATTCGTAGCCATTACTAACTAACAACTGGTAAATTGTGATTATGGGACCTCTTATTTATAGATTTACGCTGCACATAAACATAGTGCTTCGGGTCATCTGGAAATATACATTTGCGGAAGCGACAATTTTCAGGTGTTGATTGTTTCAAGTCTAGCAATAAGTAACCGTGCGGTTGAGCTATTACGTCATAATATATTTCTTGGAAATAGCGGTTGTTTTCTGGACACACTTGCCGGGCTAAATGTTGGATCTGTGAGCGGGTACGGGGGTTTTTAAAAATTACAATGTAGTTAGCATTTAAAGAAGTGTCTCGTTGGCCTTTTCTCTGATGAAATAAATTTTGTGTTATAAATATAACGCTCAAATTACGATGATGACTGCCCTTCGTGAAAAGGTCAATAATTGTACTACTTGATGATTCACGCATAAGATCATCAATAATAATTAATTTTGGTGTGTGATCGGACGTATAATTATCGTTAGTTGGTAGTCCTTGTTTAAATTGAAGGGGTAGAAATTTCGAATGATTATTATAGCTTTCTTGCCATTCAGAATAATGAAATATAATTCTTGAGAACCTATATATATATATATTTATATAGCACAACATTTGATTAGAAAAGAAAGGAAAAGAAATTAAGAATTTATAGATAGTATTGACACATCTCACCTATGTGTTCACTGACACTACCAAATTCTATAGTTTCTAAACTAGGTTGTTGACTTTAAGTAACATCATGATGTCTTGAATGAGCACTTAGATTCCCTGAGAGATCTGAACTTCTGGTAACTGATGTAATAACTGATTTTTTACTGCTACAATTGATGCACCAACAACTGATGAAGCAGGAGAATTACTCATTGGAAAATCTGAAATACTTTCTACCGTTCTAGTATTTTCGCCAGTCATTGCTGGAGTTGATGCACGTGATGCTGAAAACTTTTTACGTTTTTTCCTAAGTGCAGCCAAAGCTGGTCCTAAAGATCCAAAGGTGTATGACTCTACATAAGAAAAAAAAATTTTTGAATCATTGCATTTGCAACATATGTATAAATATTGCAACATATGTATAAATATTGTCAATATTGCATAATTGACTAAAATGATGATGAATTTTAATAAAAGCATGATATTGAACTAATATTTATTGTATGAAATAGGTATTAATAATAATCAAGAAATTTCAATTCTCACAGCTTATAAAGAGCAGATCTCAGGTGAAATGTGTTCAAATTCAATTACCTATAAGCCTGGATCAAGCTTAAGCAGATCCAATTAAAGTTCTCCATCGTCGTTTTCTGGTTTATTTCGTATGTGACGATTTTGTCGACAACTTGTTGAAGTGATGCTATAATTTCAGCAACTGGAGGTAAACTGGCACTTCCACGTGGTTGTGGTGCGATATTAAAACCCTTCATTGAACATCGTTGTTTTTGACGATTTTTCTTACTACGAGTTTTAAACGATTCTGATGCATTCTTTCTCCATGTTTAAATACTGGTCTAGTTTGGTCATGGTTGAGAAGTACTTTAAGTTAATATGAACTTCTAAAGTGATCTAAAAGTGCTGTAGCAAAATCCTAGCATTATCTTCTGAGTTCCCGGTATAAAAAAATTATGTTAATAAATAAAGTCTGTAAATACTTACCAGATATTCGCATTTAAACTCATGCTCAATAAATGATAATCGTCTGAGCTTCCACGACAGCTCCAAGGCCGTTAAATAGGATCTTTCGAAGATATTGAGGATGGAGAAGCAAGTGCTCTATATGCATTGATACGACTTCTTGAGTGTCTTAAGGTAGTTCTATGCAAATATTTTATTTCGACCATTTTTTTTTAAATTTTGGATATCTATGCAGTATTATATTCTAAAACAATTTGCAAAAGATCAATGGAATAAACCGCATAGTTTATGAGAAAATTACTTTTAAAATAAATTATTTTTACACGAATCTTGTAGGGACAGCCATTTTTACATGCCTTGTAATGCATGTTTTTTTTTTTTTATCCGAAACAAGTCGACAAAAATCTTTCTAAAAATAGTAGTGGCCTTTTAGAACCGGATTGAATTATTCTATCATTATTTACCACGTACTTATGGAGAAAACTTCTATTAAAAGTTGAAAAATCTCATCGTATCGTGAGAGTACACGCGATGACTTACATTAGCAAAATAAAACTGGCAATGTCGCTTACGTCACTCAACATGATCTTTACCGCCAAATTTTCAAATCTTCGTCCTATCAACTCTGAATTGAAATCGTTTTTTAAAGAAGAATAATAAATAAATAAATAAATAATTAAATAAAATTATTCAAAGAAAAAGATTTTTTAAATTTCATTTTATTAATAAAGAAGATAAGATAAAAATTGGCTCAACTAGGTCTTTTAATTCTTAGCATTTTAAACATTATTAATAGATAATATATAAGAAAAACAGAGATAAGTTAAATTCTTTTTAAAAAACATATATATTTTGCTTTGGATTTTCTATTACATTAATGAATTTTAAGTTATAATAATATGTAATATAATAAAAGTTTAAAAAATGTAATCATAACAATCGTTCTCAAATTCAATAATTGAATATTATATAGATTAATACTTTCTTTTTGTGAATTTTATAAAATATTTAATAATAGTAAGAAAATGAAAATTTGAACGCAAAACGAAAATGACTAATTATTTGTTCTGAGAAATTCTATTATTTTATGCAAAATTTTTTTATTCCTTATAACCAAAATTGTCCCATCTTTATTTTTTTTAGATAACAGGTCTATGATAGCATTTTCTCCATCCTGTAGATATATATTTTTCAATTTATTGTAATTTATCCCAGCTTGTGAGATTTTCTCAATCATATCAGACGAAATAATATTCTGAAGAGGTTGGAAAGTTTTTTTTAAACAGTTTTCATTGTGTAATCTTATAATAGATTGTAAAGTAGCTCTAAATGATACCGCTGTATCGAAAAACTTAGTTTTAGAAATGAGTAATGAGCTTAATCGCTGTAATACATTCGCGTCATGCACTGCATCGTGAAAATTCTCGTTAGAATTTTCAGGTAGAAAATCATTCGCTAATGCAGATAACTTGAATACTCCTGGTCCTTCTCGATCAGGATACTTTTTTTTGAAAATATTTAAAGAATCTGAAAATCCAATAATCACACTTTCAAATTCAGATATTAGTGAATGTTTTTGAATTGCTCGAACTAAAAAATGAGAATCAAATGTAACTTCATGGGCTACAAGGAGAACAGGTGTTGACAATGAAGCTAAATAATTTTTAAATTCTAACAAAGCTTGGTGTATCGGTATAGAAGATACTCTTTTACCATGTAAAAATAATTCACCATGAACATTTTCTAACCCAGTGACTGCTGATGCAGAGACTGTGACAGGCTGTGATGGATTTACATAAGTAGAAAATACCGATTCTTGACCAACCGCTGCGATTTGTAAAATATCCGCTGATCTGCCAAATCCTGAAGTTTCCAGATCAAAGTAAATGATGTACTCATTTACTGCTTTCAAAAGGCAAGGTGATCTTTCATCTTCTTCATTAATATTATTTTCAGCAAATAAACCATTTGATAATTCGAAACCACAATTAGATTCGTACATAGTACCTGACTTCTCGTTTTTTTTTCTCAAATCTACTCTTCGTTGTCGCAAATGTATCCTTTTCAATTTTGTTTCTGGTAAAGAAGCTGTTTTTGCACGTTTGAGTCTTTTTTCATCCAGTTGACTTGAAAAAGATGCGGTTCTCTTTCCTGGACTCATATTCAACTGCTTTTCTACTTTAGATAAATACAAATTACCTTCATTTTTTGTACATACAGCACTAGCTATTCTAAAATCACTAGCCTCACTAAGTGAATGACAATCTTTTTGCGGATTCTTATGTGCAACCATATTGTGAAAGCTCTCATTACTTTGACTGGATGCTCCAGTTAAAAACTTCGATGCATTATTTGCATACTTTTGAAAAATCGTTGACAACTCTTTAAAGAGCTCTGGATCGTGAAGTAAAATAGTTTGTGATTCGGTATTGTTATTAGAATCAGCAGAATCTCGATGACACCAAGAATCGCAATTTTCGTGTCGACCATAAACATGATCTGGAATAGATCGAAGTGTAGATGCTAATTTTGCTGTTTGCCCTTCATTTTGAGCTACAGCATATCCAAAGCACTTCTTCAAATGCGGAATTACGTTCTTATGTGCCATTTCTCTATACGTGTTTTTTAACGAATACAAATCACTAACAAAGTGTTTACGAAGATGGTTATAGTCAGCAAACTTCACGATACTACGTGTACTATTCTTGCGTACTGAAGATATTGTTGCACTATCTTCATCTCCAATTAAGACTCGAACATTTACGTTTGCTTCCTTGATCCTTGAAAGTTTTTGCGACAGTCCTGTTTTTTATCAGCGTTTTTTCCACACTGGCGGCATTTTCTGTTTCGTGTTCCATAATCGATTATTTTTTTGGATAGAAATCCAATTATTGCTCCATAACCGTTTAAGCTATCGTAGCTATTTCCTGCACCCCTTTTGGACCACGCCATGTCGTAGGAAACTATGATGTTTACGATGTTAAAGCTACACAAAAAATTGAATTTTTATTGTACATTGATTACATTGTACCATTTGAATTCTTTCAAATTAAAAATTGATTTCATTATTACATATTTTCTCCAAAAAAGAGTTATATTCACAATTAAAACAATGACTATATATCAAAAACTCTAAACTGATTAATAAAAAAAGTAGACATAAAACCATTCATAAAAAATTAGCTTACAGTTCGTCACATAATTTCGTAATATTTCCAATAACAAGACGTCTTTCCTCTTCTGCGGCTTCTTTACAACTATTTTTGGCAGTTTTTTCAATAGCCAATCCAACTTCTCGTTCAAATTTTTTATATAATGCAGGATAAATTATTGGACAATTCACACAAGCTAACATTTTGTTCAAAGCAGTACACCCAATCCCACTGTGTATGGCACCTGTAATGTTAATTTTACCTTAATCATAAAATTAGAACTTATAATTAATCACAAATACATGATCATCATTTTAAATTGTACTTACCAAGAATTAATCTTGTATTAACATCACTTTTCATTGTTTTTTTATCACTTGATAGGTGTGATTTGGTCGTGTATACTTTCTTGACAGCTTGACATTCAGTGCATGCGACTAACAAATTCACTCGTTGACCAACCAATTTTTCTTCTGTTGTATTTTTTAAATGCAACAATTGACCACATTTTTCACATTGTAAATTTTCACTTAAAACTTGTAAATCTATGAAACGCATGCCTTCACACAAACCATGTTTCATGCTACTTGAGATTACTTTTGGAGGTTCGGCTTCTCCACTGGAATAAGTTAAATTTCTAATTTGTTTTTTTAATTTCCCTTTATTGAGAATCTCCACTGCTTTTAAATTTCTTTCGAGAGTTTTCTTTTTCACAAATTTGCTCTTATATCTGGTTCTTTTCATGATAAAACGACTCAATTCTAACAACTGTCAAATTCTCATATATGTATTTATAGGTTAGAGTAGGTTAATTGCTGCGATGTTGCCACGATGCATTTGTCATAGTGTACGTAAAAAATTCTTTTTATGTACACAGCTTTTTATCTGTAGTAGGTACCGTATCGACAAAAGTTTAATTTAAAATAAATAAATTAGAATTATTTTGCATATTTAAATAACTATTTTTCTCTTTATAAACATTTACTACGATGATTATAATAGAATAGTAGAAGTGTTTTTACCCATTTTTGTGAAAAAATGATATAAAATGAATTAAAATCTGAAAGCATAAAAATAAATTTTTATTTCTGAATATGCATAGAACTTCCTTAAAGAGTCTTCCATTCGTGATTTTATACATTCGTCACACCTTTATTATTAATTATAAAAATTAAACATTGAAATAACAAAAAAAAAAGAAAATTAATTATCAACATTATTTCAATTTAACTAGCCCACAACGAACATCATAAGGCATCGGTAATACAAATCCACGGTCTAGAAGAATTTTTATAATTTCATAATTATTCCGGTGTGCAGAAAGTATCAGAGGTGTGATGTCTGGTGTAAACGTGGCTGTGTCTGGATGAAGTGCTTCCCAACTCTATTATAAACAGTCATATATTTAGCAAGATTATATAAGTTAAAGAAGACATATTTATCGAATAATAATTTTAAAATACCATAAAAGAGCTAATTGTTAATGTGCTATTTTCGGTAGTGAAGATAATGATAAAACGACAGATGATAGCAAAATAGTGTAAAACCCTTCATACATGAGCCTCGCCATTTATATGAAGTGTCTGTTCGTGCTCAAGAAGTACTTCTACGGCTTCGACAAATTCTTCTGAGATAGCATAAAGGAGTACATCTTTTGTATCTACTTTGTACTCAATCAAGAATTCTACCGAACCGATTGAAATACGATCAGGATAGGATCGGATAGGATAGGTACAAATTGAAAAAATCATTTCTCCTGTAATTTTAATCAAAAATAAAAAACAAAATGTATCAATATCTGTATCAAATTGTTTCAAAATAGATTAAAATATGTTGTGTATTGAATTTTGTGAAACAATAATAAATAATTTTGAAGAATTTATAAATAATTGAATTAGTCTCATTAGTTTATCAACCACAATATTTAAGTTTTATCCTTATCCTTATATATAATGAAATTATTTAAGAGCATTGCGTTAATTGTTATATTATTTTATATTTATAAATAATTATATAAACAGTCTTTCATACATCAGATGTTTTCTGATTTACATTGTACTGGAATAAGACGTAATATAGATCCAGATTAGATGTAGAAGCAACGTTTTTTTTCGATCCATTACTGGTCGATTTTTTGCACATCCTAATCATCGGTTTACAATCGTTTTCCGATCAAAAATCATGAGTCGACCATAAATCAACTCTAAAACGACTGAGATCGAAAATCGACCGTAAATTGATGGAGAATGGAGGTCGTGCAAATCTAAGAGGGTAGATGAGGTTTGAGGTGTGGTACTAATGAACCCCTTTTTCCGAGTTTCTTTTTTTCGATATGTTCATACACGCCCTTGACAGCATTACATATATACTTTCATATGTTATCGTAATTGTATAATATGTAACATTGAGTAATTTTTACCTCTAATTTTCTCCACCATGATAATGATAAATATCACAATCTTATGAATGGAGCATTCATTTCTAAGTAGGCGACGCTTGTTCCATTTAGACCTGCCTGCATTTCCACTCCAACGAAAACCGTATTGCTTCATCATGTCCATATGAAGTCAAAATATATATTTTATTTTCTCCACTATCGATCAGTTCTTATCTAAGTTCGATTTTTCAGATGTCTAGATGTTCATCATGCTCTTTATTAATTGCAACAAATACAATAAGTATTAAAAACAACAGTATAAATTGCAGTCATGCATATTATGTTCTTCAATTCCAACATCGTTTAGCCTGTAAGTCTGTATAAATAAAAATTATTTCAACGAGTGATGTTTGAAACCGTGGTAATCTAGAATACAATGACGTTCCAAATACATTTTTCGATTTCAATTAAATTTGTCAATCGATACGACCAAATATATTACAGACTTACAGTTTCCAGAGCGCACCACGTGGAGGTAGATGTTGTGATTTGATCATACAAAACAATAATTTGTAGGATTTCAAGAATAATTTATTATAATTACTGTAACTTTTTTACAAACTAATGCTATTATCATATAATAGAGTTAGCAAATAATTTTGGAAACCAATTTTTATTGCTTGCATAATCGGTAAGCGCTCCGCACGAGTTTTGGTTTTTCTAACAAGTATAAATTATAATTTAATGAAAAACACGATATAACTGATAAAACAATTTTTCACCTACTCGTGCTTGATACTTACATACACTATCAATATCTTATACAATAATGAAACTTTCTACAGTTAATAGCCATTTCTTTATCGAATTGAATGTCATTTCAATGGCATCAGCATGCAGACTTTGTTACATCCGACCTAATTTTCTTATTTTTGAATATCACATAGAATTCGCTAACTTCATAAAATACTAAAAATGAAGAAATCGTAACGAAGCATCTAGAGTCATCAAAGCTTATTCAGCACTACTCAGCATTTCGCAACCATCTCCCAACTTATTGCAACTTTGTCCTAAATTTCCCCTAAATTCCCTCAATCCATAGGCCAATAAACTGCTATAAAAACTGTCAAAAAATATCAATCTTCGGTTAATCAGCAAACTAGACGGTGAAACGCAGGCTCGATTGCCCCGCGCTCGCTGACCACGTCGCGTTAGTAAGTTCGAGAATTCTATTAAGATTTTCCAAGTTATCCTAACGAAGTGTTTGTTAACTCAGACTTCTAGGATCTGTTTAAAGTCCGACATAGAATCCTCTGGGTTTATGTGCGTACTGAGACGCCCTCCAAAAAGACTCAACCGAAATAATAAATCTCTTCTTGAGTTTTATTTCTTTTATTTAGTTGTAATTCATGACAAATTGTAACTCGGGTTTAAATAAAGTGAAATGAACGTAAAGAGTATTTAGTGCGTCAAAGTCTTCTTGAGGAAGCACCTCTATCTACCTTGTCTAAGCTCACTTTCAACCAAACTCGCATCGATTGTCTACGTTCGATCAACAACTGAAGTTGCTGATCAAATCAATTCCTACATCGTAAGCCGTTACTCCTGTACGGTAAGTATTAAAATAATTAATATCATCATATTCATCTCATTAATCGAGGCGTGGGTTCTCAATAAGATAAAACCTTATTGCGACAATTCTTTTAAATAATAAATTCTTCTAGTATCACAATTATATGTTAGAAGAGAAAAACCCTGTTAGTCCAAGATCCCTCGATTAGCCTGTTGGCCGCTACCTAACTAATTGGTTAATTCTTTAAATCAACTAATAAATATTTTCGGACATAACAGTGTGTTTTCTGGTGGCAGCGGTGGGATTGTCGCTTGAAAAGAATACTCTTTTCAATTTGAGGTTTTCTCTTCCATAGAACCAATACCTCTACTCATCTTTATTTATCATTCTTTTAGTTTCTTTTCTCTAATTGTCAAATTTACATTTTAATTATTAATCGTCAAAATTATTCAGGGAATTAAATTATTATATTTCTTGAGACAAACATATTATTGACAATAAAACTACGCGGTCAGCATATTTTTCGCGACCTACATTCCTTCCGGCGGTTCCCGTCGATTACTCATAAGTCACACCTTTGTAATCGACATATTTTTCGGTGTCAAATTTCTTGCGTTAAAGAATACCTCTTTGCTTCATATTCTCTCCTGATAACTTTTAAATTTTACGCGTAGTTTTCGAGCTATTCTATCTATTATTTCTATTTTTTTATGAACCCCGGAACGGAACCCCCAGTACTACCCTTAAGAATGGCTCATTCTAATAGCAACAATATGTCTTCACAAGATATTTCCATAAGCGCCCTGGAGCGATCATCTTTCTCCGCGAAGGATTTTGCATCCACTCTTCCGATTTTCTCGGGAGAACAGGGGTGCGATTATGAAACATTCGTTCGAGCTGTAACGCGCCAAATGCACATGATACCCCCAATTAATAATGAATGTTATGTTGCGCACGTAATAAATAGAATCACGGGCATAGCCAGGAGATATTTAGAAGATAAAAAATTAGACAACGTCCAAGCTATCTTGGACATCTTACGGAAACATTTTAGGCCTAAAGATCCTATAGGGTATCTTATGTCAAAATTACATAAATTATCACGAAAACAAAATGAGACCCCCGAACAATTTTACTTTCGAATAAATGATATCCTAGTCCAGTTTAAGGGTTACTCACGCGGTAATGACGTAAATAAAGCATTATATGAGCGAGCATGTAAGGATGCTGTGAAAACCTTGTTTTATAGCCTCCCTGAATCACTACGTGTAGCCATAGAACAGTGCGAAGACATCGATGAAATGACCCTTGAGTCTCTACGTAAAAGAATCACAAGGGGACTGGGTTCACTTGATCGCCGAGCTAGGGATTATCCATCTTATCACTACCCAGAGAGACGTGATCACTCTGGTAATCGATACAGTGACAGACGCGAGTCTCGGACTGACGAACGAAGACAGGACCCTTATCGATACGACGACGACAGACGTCAACAATCACGACATGATAACTGGGATCGATCAAGAAACGACAGATCATTTCATGGACATAGAAATTCGCGAGATCAACACCAACGTGACAATTATCATGACCCTTATGATTCAACACGTGCTTACGCCTTCTCTCCTTTACCTGAACGGAAACAGATACGCTTACGATCACCTTCCCCGTATCAGGATAAAAAGACGAATTTTTCGAAAACAGCAGGACCCACGGACCGTGACTCGAGGAGCTCTAGCCCTTCGTCTGCTAAACGAGAAGTGAGATTCGCAAATCCGCCGTCTACATTAGCTCATAATCAATCTGATGAACTAACCTTACCCATGGATCATCTCACAAAAATTTACAAAGTGCTCGAATCAATCTCGACCACCATGGATGGGTTAACCACCCAACAAAAGGGTCTTAATACTTCTACTCCATTTCAAGATACTAATATCGACTCCTTAGTTAACACCTTCGTAGACCGCGTTCAGAAGAATTTAAACTACCAGAACGCTCGACGGCAGGGGGGAGCCTCGAGCGAGAATCTATCGACCCCCCAGTCATCTGTGGCCGATATCAAAGTAAAACTCGCGAAGAAGAAATCGAACGAACAGTAGGTGGGGGCCCTTATATTACTATCTGGAATTCCAAATTTAGTCATAGACCGATACATATGCTCGTAGATACGGGTTCGACGCATAACTTCATTTATCTCGAATGTTTGGATCGTGACGTACTCGTTAAACCCACGAAAAAGGAGTAAAAGGACTCACGGAAGATCCTGTTGAAATTCGCGGTAGTATTACATTGAAATTATGGGACTGGGACATTGATTTTTGGGTTACAACTACTTCTTTGGGTGAATTCGACGCTATTCTCGGAGATTCATTTCTTGCAAGAGCACGAGCAGCTATCTCTTTTCATTCGAAAACAATAAATTTCATTAATCGGCCAGTTCGTCTCATCCCTTTTAAAATTTTTAGGTCCAAAGAAACCAGATCCTGTTTTATCGAGCCTGGACCCCGCGTCTTTGTGAAATGTGAGGATCTAAGAGGCAAAGAGCAAGCTTTTCTTTTGGATACTGAAGGAGATGTAAGTCTCCTCAGTCTCGACGCCCTTAAACCACACATGCACCAAGAAATAGACACGTCGTTCAGACTTCAATTGAAAGGGATTTGTAGAGATTATCTTAGTACCGTGGAAACTGTAAAACTAGAAATCATGGGAATTAAAATTAGGTTTCATGTAGTAGATTTTGACCTTCCCGTAACGGGGGTTGGGATCATTGGAAACGACGTTTTTATTAAAGAAGCTGCAGAAATATCTTATTTACGACAGACTATCATCTTTTCCGGTAACCCTAATGGCAACTACCCCTTTTCACTGCCTTCAAACAATAGATACAGGACATCTTGGAAAATACCTCCTAGAACGCGAATGGTAGTGGAGTTTCCTATTACCAACCTATCACTTAAAGAAGGATTTCTGCCTAAGACTAACCTCGGTCCTGGGATTCTCTTCGGTAATGCTGTAGTCACTGCATTAGAAGGGATGGCTAGGGCTTTGGTGATTAATGTTCGAAATGTACCCCAGGAGGTCACCATTCGTCCTCAAGAGCTAGAAGATTTTGAAGTTTATCATGATGATCGTACAGTCGATTTTAATGATGACTCGGACAGTGACTTCGAGGAGACTCCCTTGTATAACTTTCGAGATCGTGTGACGGAGATCATGAAACGAATAAATCTTCAATCTCTTTCTCTCGAACATCAGGCCCACGTTATGCCCTACGTGAAAAACTACCCTGATATCTTTGACTTACCAGGAGATGACGTGGGAGCATTTAAAGACTCTCATTGTCAAATACCAACGATTGACGACAAACCTGTATTTATTAAACAGTACCGTTTTCCTAAAGAACATCGTCAAGAAATTGAGAAACAAATACAAGCACTCCGTCAGCGTAAAATTATAAATTCCTCGCGATCACCTTATAACTCACCACTTTGGATCGTTCCAAAAAAACCTGACGCTCAGGGAAGAAAACGCTGGCGACTAGTAATTGATTTTCGAGCATTAAATCGTAAGACTATCGGAGATGCGTACCCTCTCCCTGATATTGAAACTATTTTAAGTCAGCTGGGGGGAGCAATGTACTTTAGCGTATTTGATTTAGCCAGCGGCTTCCATCAAGTACGTATGGACCCAGCTCACAGCCATAAGACCGCGTTTTCATCACCAGACGGTCATTGGGAATTTATACGCATGCCTTTCGGGTTACAAAACGCCCCCGCAGAATTCCAGAGAATGATGGACTCTGCTCTTACAGGTTCAAAAGGAACTGAGTTGTTTGTTTATCTTGACGATATTATCTTCGCTAAAACGCTCGAAGAACACGGTAGAAGACTCGGCAGATTGTTCCAACGACTCAGAGAAACTGGAGTCAAATTGCAACCTGAAAAATGTAAATTCCTTTGTCATCAAGTAAATTATCTGGGCCATGTTATTACCGCGCAAGGAATCAAACCTGATCCTGATGAGGTTTCAGCTCTTCAAGCTGCTTCCCAGCCTCGTACACCAAGGGATGTCAGGAAATTTCTCGGTCTTGCAAATTACCTACGACGTTTTGTCCCAGATTTTTCTGAACGAGTTAAACCATTAATCGATCTTACTAGCAAAACTCGTAAATCCGAATGGAGCGAAAACGCAGAAACAACTTTCAATGATATCAAAAAGACACTCTGTGAACAAACACTCTTACACCATCCAAACCCTGACCTACCTTTTATCTTAGCAACCGATGCTTCAGAGGTAGGGTTAAGTGGTGTCTTAAGTCAGGAAATCGAAGTAGAAAACCCAGAGAGTGACGCTAACGGTAAAGTCAAAGAACTGAGGCATATTGCATTTGCTTCTAGGGTGTTACGCGGTGCAGAATTCCGATATTCACCTTAAGAACGTGAATGTTTAGCTCTTGTATTCGCAATAGAGCATTTTAGACCATATTTATACTCTAATCCCTTCATTGTGCATACAGATAGTGGGTGTATCGCGTGGTTACAAAATGCTATACAACCTACCGAAAGACAGATGAAATGGAAGGGTTTGTTAAACAGTTATCAATTCAAGGCAGTTTGTAAGAAGAGGGTAGGAGACTTATACGCCGATGCGTTGTCTTACAACCCTCCCATTTGCCCAACTGATGATGATAACACCTCAGTAGTCCTTCCATACTTAGCAGAACAGACTAACGTACCTAAAAAATTACGTGGACGGCCTCCAGGAAGCAAAAATAAACCTAAGGTAATACCTGTGACAGAGACAATCGCTTCTCGATTAAGAAGTAGAACAAACCAAGACAGCGAGACTTCTGAACCAAAGTTACAGTCTCAACAAGACGTAGGAAAAGTAACTTCGACAGTAGGGACTAAGAAGACCAGAAGAACAACTCCTGGTATAATAGAGTTACCTCGAGTCAATAATACAGACTCGACGATGGAGACTATCCCGGAAGAAAAATCCATGGAGATCGAATCTCCAAGCAAGTCAATATCGACACTTGGTGAATCTACCCCAATGGATTCGACCCCGGTGGTTCCTTCGCTAGAAACTCAACCCAACGCTCCTTCCCCGATGACTTTTCCTCCACGAGAAATCAAACCCAGACGTCTTACTCCAGACTTCATTAAAGAAATAAAATCTTCAATTGCAAAATTTGACCAGACGATAAAAGATAACCCCCCGACTGACGATACATTGCTTGAGGAAAATAATGATGAAGAGGAAATAATCGAAGATGAAGTTGACATCGACAACCAAGAAGAAATAGACCATGACTTGGACGCAGAACTCTCTGACGGGTCTGACATCGACTCAGAAGAAGGTGAGACTGACGAGAAACAGCCTCCAAATCATTTATCTATTGAAATTCCTCCCTCTTCACCCGATATTCGGGATGAATTTAACCTTACTCCTTTTCAGGACATGTACTGGGATAAGGGAGCTTACCAAGTTCTTGATTCTCCCGTAATTCACGATCCTTTACATCCCTTAAAACAGAACAAACTCCCTTCGACGGCCTCTTTACCTCCTTTTGATTCTAATATACTCCCCAAGGCTAATTCCAATGTTCTACCCACCCCTAAGGAACCTGAAATTGTTCCTGACGTTCCTCTCACAAGGGAAAAAGATATACCCGTGGATCTACAACCTTCCACTGATATAATTCCTCCTCTCCTGGAACCAGGGGGGATCGTAATCTCACCCGAGAACACGAGCTTCTCTCCTGAACCCTCAGAAGAACAAGTACCCTGTCTCGAGGAAGTCTCACCCTCTACTGAGCCTCTTTCTATCTCAAAACTGTTAAAAATCACCGAAACACGAGACGGACTGACCTATGCTCGTGACAATATAGCACATTTTCTGTCAACAGATTGCGAGTTAATACAACCAGTCTCAAAACTCCTTCAGGCTCTGAAATATATCTCAAAAGAAGATCTTAAAGCTGAAAATCCTTCTCCTGGTGATGTTTTTATCACACCTGTAGGGAAAAAGCGTGTGTTTACTGTTTTCATAAAAAAACATCACTTTGATAAAGCCACACCCGAACAGATTACTGGGTCACTAGAACGTCTGCGAGCTGCGTTAGCAAAATATAATATCCAGACGCTGCGAATGGCGGCCAACGGCGATGAACTTGGTGAAAACATTAAACAATACGTCATCAAAACATTCGAGCATTGCCCTATTGAAATTTTTCTGACTCAGGGGAAAGTTGAATACCCTGAGGTAAACAAACGTATCGGAATTATAAAAGAAAACCATTGTAGTTTAATAGGTGGGCATAAAGGTGTTGTAAAAACATACGAAAGAATTCGAGAAAGATTTTATTGGCAGGGCATGAAGGAAGATATTTATAAATTTATAGAGGGATGTGAAATTTGCCAAAAAGAAAAACTCTCGCGCATAAAAAATCGCCCTCCTATGATCATTACTGATACTCTTTTCGAACCCTTTGAAAAAATTTCAATGGATACTGTTGGGCCACTGGATATCACCCCTGATGGTAACATTCATATTTTAACCATACAAGATAATTTTTCAAAATTCTGCTGTGCCATCCCTCTTCCAGATATTCGAACGCAAACGATTGCAGAAGCCCTCGTTAACCATTTTATCTGTCTTTATGGATGTCCAAAAGTAATTTTATCGGATAGGGGGACATCCTTTACTAGTAAATTATTAAATAAACTCGCGAAAATTCTCAAAATAGACAGGGTGACCACATCAGCATATCACCCTCAATCAAACGGAGCCCTTGAGAGATCTCATCACTCTCTCGTCGAGTATCTTAGAGCGTTTATTACCCCTTTTAATGATTGGGATAAATATTTACCTATGGCAATGTTTAGTTATAACTCCTCGGTCCATAGTAGTACAAAATTCACCCCCTATGAATTATTATACGGTAAACTTGCACGTGCTCGTACAGCTTTTCCTGATTTTTCAGAAATAAATACTTACCCTGAAGCTCTGGAAAAATTAATTCTTCGTTTAGCAGAAACGCGTTCAATCGCAAGAGAAAATCTCTTAAAATCAAAAAATAAATCTAAGAAACGTTTCGACGAAAAAGTTCACGAGGAGAAATTTAAAATAGGTGACTTCGTTCGAGTCCAAAAAGAGCCTCGACGTAACAAATTAGATCCTCATTACATTGGCCCTTATGAAATTGTTGACATTACAGAACAGGGTAATTTTATCTTGGAAAATCAGGATGGTAAACGTTTTATGAAGCACCCTAGTAAAATCAAAAAATTTTTTCTTTTCTCTCCCCCAGTAAAATAACCTAACCAAAATTTTTTTTTTTTTTTTTTAAATTTGAAGTTTAAAGAGAAAAATGATAGGAAATGGTTTTCTTCTCTCTTTAAATCAGTTAACTCTAAAAATCAAAATTTAAATCCTTTAGAATCGGGATCAGATCCCCAGGAAAGCTATTCTTTTCCTGAGGAAGGTACTCCAACAGCTCCATCGACCTTCTATGATTCGTTAATCGATCATCAGACACCCCCCACTTTACATCGAAGGGGTAGGACCACAATTAATCTGGGTCCTAACTGGGCAGAAATGGAGACTGTCTGGGGGGATAGCGAAGATCATGGAGGGTTGAAGGTGCTTACTAGAGCTCATGTATTACATGTAACCTTGTTTTCCTTTTCTTGATTTTAACTCCCTTTTCTTCTACTTGGATTAGAAGAATTAAGGGTATGTTTTCACATTTAATATACCAGAGAAAGAGAGAGAGAGAGACTATATTCTTCCCTTTCAATTCTTTTATTCCTCTTTAACAGCTATTTTTACTTAAAATTCATCTTTGTAAACAGTTTTTGATTCCAGATGGAGTATCCTTACTTACTCTACCTTTTAGCAGTACTCCCGCTCTTTATGGCGAGCCCTTACTATAAAATTGAAATTTTTAACCACCACCCTGGGATTTACTATGAAGAAAATACTAGCATACATCTAGTTCGAAGAACGTGGAAGATCGCTTCAACCCTGGACGTCTCAACGCTCATCACAGCTCATCAACATGACTGGATGACCTTTCAAGAGCAATATGCAAATTGTACAAGTTTGTTGAATGACAACTGGTGTCGAAATCTTTTACAACCAGATTCTATTGTTCCTGAGATCCTCCAGAGAAATCAATTATCGACCTACCTCCGTCAGCTGATCGAGCGTACCCTTTTACACACCCAGAGGAACAAAAGATCACCTTGGTTTGGTGTAATAGGCACTGGCCTTAGAAAACTCTTTGGAACCATGGATTATAATGATTTCGAACACTTTTCCCACGAGGTAGATAAATTATATCTAGACCAAGCCAGTATCATACATCTTGTCAACAATTCCACTCATATTATCAGAGCAGAAGTCAACATGCTTGTTGACAGGGTCAAAGAAAACAACCACGTAATCAACAATTTGATGAAGGACATTAATGAGTTGAATGTGGACCTCACAAGCTGGAAATCGGTGTACAATTTAGAGCAGATCTATACCCTGTTTGGGATGAAGTTCTTTAGAACTTTGCAACAACATAATTCGATTATGAAACAAGTCATTTTAGCTGTGGAAGAAGCCAAGAGAGGAATCCTCAATCCTATCACCATCTCGTCGGCTCAGATGATTCAAGCATTGGCACACATCGGGCAACAGCATCCAGATTTAAATCCTCCTCAACCATTGGATCATATTGACCGACAAACCTTATCCGAGATCTCAGAGGTTTATGCCACACGACTTGGTCAATTTTTCGTGACAATCATCGAGATGCCACTTCTCGATCAACATCTCTGGAGAAACTACCGTCTACTTCCATATAAAATCCCTGAACAACTGGGCAATACTGATTCAGCCCTCACTATTATTTCAACAACAGAATATATTACACTCTCGGATGATGGAGATCACTACTTCCAGACTACTCAAGATTATCTAGAAGAGTGCACGCCGGCTGGAAAAACTCTTGCATGTTTTCCTACAAAAATAATTAAATCTTCAAATAACCGGCCCATTTGTGAAGTAGAACTCTTACGTCATCCTTCTAATGACACCCTCAGGAAATGTAAAATACATCTTACAACTGACACAACGACCACCTGGAGTGCATTATCTAAACAAAACTCTTGGCTATTCTCAACTATTAAACCAGAGAGCTTTCATATTATCTGCAACAATCAGATGATCAAAGACATCGAGTTGACTGGCGCAGGAATCCTCCATCTTAATCCTGGTTGTACAGCTGAAAACCGATATGAGTCAATTTTGAGTCTAGGAGAATATAACTCCAACGTTACTGGTGTCTTACCTTTGTTCTCACTGAATTTATTTCAACTATCACCCTCTCTTTCTCTACTACCAGACTTATCAATCTTAGTATCGAATCAAACTAATTCCAAATCTGACAGTTTTGATTCTGCAGGTGCATGGGGGGACAGTTTAGACCGATTGGAAGACGAACTCAATCAGATTTCCCTACATCACCAAGAAGTCCAATCCCATAATATCTGGAAGTGGAGCATCACTGGCTAGGGCGGTCTTTCCCTCCTCATCGTGGGTTGTTACTTCTTTTATAACAACCTCTATCGCTGTAAACTACCCACCTTCAGAACCAAAAAGAGCTTGAGACAACGGCGAGGCGGTGAAGCCCCTTTGGCTATCATAATTCCTCCAAACGACACACCTATCGCCAGCACGATAGCAGAAGAAAAACCAGCTGCAAACACTGAAGATCTACCGAAAGCTACTCCTAGAACAACCGATGGGTTTGTAATTGCTCCTAGTCCGGGTTTTTGAACAAGAATCTATCTACTACCCAACATATACAGATATCTATCGTTTATTCTATGTTTATACCAATTATTTCTTTAATCAATGATTTTATGGGAAAATAATAACATATTTTTGTCTGAGACTGATGAGGAAGTAAGCAAATATTTAAAAATCCATTTAAATTTGACGTCACATCACCTAGTGACACAGTGAATTGTGCTGATGCTAACATTCCCGAGAGTCACATAACTCGCGAGCGTGTAAGGTATCACAACAATACACTCGGTGCTAAAACTTTTATGCGATTAATTCCTCATTTCTCTCAGTTTCATAAATTCACAAGGGTATATAAATAATACAACAATAATATAAATAGTAATAAAAAAAAAAAAAAAAAAAAAAACCCTAATTAAAATAATCACATTAGACTAATAGTTTCGGGAAGATTTTTACATCTCTATAAATATTCACTCAAGGACTTTATATAATTACACATATATATCCTCTATTTTCTTATACTTTAAATTGTTAAAATAAAACTCAGAAGGAAATTTATTTATGAGTTTCGCGATAATTGACAAATGTCATACTACGCGGTGGCAAAAGGGCGCAAAATTGGCATTTACCCCTCATGGTATCATTGCCGCCCCCAAGTTAATAATTATCCTAATCCTATATTCAGTAAATTCCAAAACTTATCTGATGCCCGTAGCTCTCTCATACGTCGCATACATCCTTCTTTAGACCTCCAGACCCTTATAAAAACATCTCTATTTCCTCGAAATAAAAAGGGACAAGTTGTAGTCTACGCTGATAGAGCCTGCACAGGGAATGGTACGTCCGAAGGCAGAGCAGGAATTGGTGTCTATTTTGGGGAGAATCATCCCGAAAATATCTCCAAGTACATCCCCTGGAAATACACCAACAACGGAGCTGAAATCAAAGCCATCATCCATGCTCTACGAGTCCTCACTACCTTCCAACTACACGACGTACTCATTTACACAGACTCACAATTCGTTGTGAATAGCATCTACGAATGGTTACCTGGGTGGCATCGCCAAGGGTGGAAAAATTCCTCTGGTCAACCAGTCGTCTACCAGAAGGAAATAGAATACATTGACACCATCATCAAACAATATTCCATTATCATCCACCACATACGGGGTCACCAAGGGACCCCAGGCAATGAAAGAACTGACCAACTGGCTAAGGCAGCGTTGACGAACATTTAAGGCAGAATTGTTTCGATTAAATAGTGAGAAGACGATGTAACCAGGATGATCCCATCGCCTTGGGGGGAACTGTTACATCTGACCCAATTTTCTTATTTTTGAATATCACATAGAATTCGCTAACTTCATAAAATACTAAAAATGAAGAAATCGTAACGAAGCATCTAGAGTCATCAAAGCTTATTCAGCACTACTCAGCATTTCGCAACCATCTCCCAACTTATTGCAACTTTGTCCTAAATTTCCCCTAAATTCCCTCAATCCATAGGCCAATAAACTGCTATAAAAACTGTCAAAAAATATCAATCTTCGGTTAATCAGCAAACTAGACGGTGAAACGCAGGCTCGATTGCCCCGCGCTCGCTGACCACGTCGCGTTAGTAAGTTCGAGAATTCTATTAAGATTTTCCAAGTTATCCTAACGAAGTGTTTGTTAACTCAGACTTCTAGGATCTGTTTAAAGTCCGACATAGAATCCTCTGGGTTTATGTGCGTACTGAGACGCCCTCCAAAAAGACTCAACCGAAATAATAAATCTCTTCTTGAGTTTTATTTCTTTTATTTAGTTGTAATTCATGACAAATTGTAACTCGGGTTTAAATAAAGTGAAATGAACGTAAAGAGTATTTAGTGCGTCAAAGTCTTCTTGAGGAAGCACCTCTATCTACCTTGTCTAAGCTCACTTTCAACCAAACTCGCATCGATTGTCTACGTTCGATCAACAACTGAAGTTGCTGATCAAATCAATTCCTACATCGTAAGCCGTTACTCCTGTACGGTAAGTATTAAAATAATTAATATCATCATATTCATCTCATTAATCGAGGCGTGGGTTCTCAATAAGATAAAACCTTATTGCGACAATTCTTTTAAATAATAAATTCTTCTAGTATCACAATTATATGTTAGAAGAGAAAAGCCCTGTTAGTCCAAGATCCCTCGATTAGCCTGTTGGCCGCTACCTGACTAATTGGTTAATTCTTTAAATCAACTAATAAATATTTTCGGACATAACAACTTCATTAGTACAACATTTTGTTTATAATTATTTATTATAGTCACTTTCATATTTCATATAATGTGTAACTAATCTTCATGCAGTCTATTTTGGATTTATGCCAAGTTCAATATTTTTTTTGTACAATATTTTTATAAGCCTTCAGCATGCAAAAACTTTTGAAATATTTAAGTCCTTTAATTATTTAATATTGTCATTGTTATAATATACACTGATGCATTACATTTTTTACCTGTACTTTATAACTATTTTTAAAATTTTTTTAATATCAATTTACATACTTTATTTTTGTAATATATTGTCATTAGTCTTGAGCATGCAGACCAATCGAAATGCTTTGCTTTTCGATATTTTCATTTTTATAACATATACTCATGCATTACATTTTTCGTTTTTATTTAATAATTTAGTCCGTTATACTTACATTATTCCAAAAAAACATTATTTATAGCCAGATACTGCACGGTTTCTCACCGTTTCCGATTTCAATCATCAAGTATTTCAATTGTTTCCAATTGATCACTTGGTACATCGGGTAATTTACAATGTCTTCTTTCTTCCCATAAACATTTTCTTCCTATTAAATTGAATTCATGTGCTACTTTACTTGTTTCTTGGTCATTTCTAATAGCTTGACTCAAAGAGAAAATCACTATGTGTTTGCTTGTTTTAAATAATGGAAAATGCTCGATGGTTCTATTTCGTAAGATTTTCAATACGTGATTCCTTATTTCACTGTGATGATAAATCATATCTTGTGGATTTAATCCATACAGCAAACTTATTGCCAAAGCAATTGGAAATCCACCACATAAATGACCATCATTTTGCTGTTGAACCTTCGGGAAAATCACTGGTCTTTTATTAAAATCGTAATATGGATGTAAATGTTTCAAAAAAAGTCTTGTTTCCCGACTTAATCTATTTATAGTAGCTGAGTCATAAATATAAATGTTTTTAGTGTCATAAAAACTGCAAATCCAATGTCGTCTTGACTCAATATGTAAAATTTGAATATTCTTCTTCAGAGGACATGCAGCTTGTATCCGAGATAAAATTTGTGCTTTGGCAGTATATTCAAGCTTATAAAATCCGTTGGAATTTGCTTTCATTATTCTTCCAAAATAATCCATGATGTCAGTGTTGAACCATGCTTCGCTTTGAAGAATATCAATCATTTGTTGGGACAAATCCCTGACTGAAAATAATATTTCATCATTGTATTCAGTTTTACTGTCATCCCTTTTGACATCTTCAAGTTCATTTTGATTATCAGCCTTGTTTTGATCTCTATTATCCCTATCGTCACAATTTTCATTGATTTCATTGTTATACGTATTTGTGTTGTCGTCTTCATTCTTATTGTCATTGACATTTCTGTCATTCTCTTCATTATTATTCCCACCAAATTTACGATCATGCATATCTACATTGTTATTTTCAATTTCGTTCTCATTAATGTCTTTGTTGTTATCGTTCCCTTGTTCTTCATCACTTTTTGTTTCATCTGTAGTATATTTATACAGCCCTTTATTTACGTTTTTACAGAAACTATTGTAATCAAGAACTGCATCCATTTTCTCTCGGACTGGCATATTGCGCTTACTTCTACTATCGATAATTTCTGGTAATAATTTTTGTTCATAGAAAAACTTTAGCTGATCCCGCATATTTACTTCCCAAAATATACGATTTCGTTGAACACGAACACTCTTCATTCCTTTTTTGGTTTTTAATATAAACAAAGAATAGTTTTTATCAGTAATTTCCATAGCACCTATCAATTTATAAAATACGTAATTTTTTTCATTCAACTCTTTACCATTTTTGTCGAAAATTGTGTCAAGTTTACCCATTTTCTTTTCTATTGCTTCATGTGGAAGAAAGTTCTTTGCTTTATGGGGACATTCTATCATAATAATAGTATCATTCTCTTTTTTAGTTGAAGTTGTTGCATCCGGTCTACTCCCAAGGTATGGCATTTGCTTATGTATAAATAATCCACATTCATTGACTACCATCTTTTCGTCCATCAGTGCTTTTAGTGCTGATTTCTTTTCTTTCTCTTCATATTTGTCTTGTACTGTTCTTCGAATGGATGGAAATAAAATTCTTTGGACCATTGAATTTCCAGGATTAGATGCTCTCATACGGCATATCTCACCAAAATATCTATCCATTAAAATATTTCTTTCTACCATAAATGTATTTTTGTTTGTTGTATACGATACTCTCGTACAATATTCAAAAACTTCTCTCATTTCTTGTTTTATTTGTAACTCTTGATAATATTTGATAACTCGATTTTTAAACTGTTCTTCACTCATATCAAGCTTTTGACAGTTTTTACCATAATCTTTATTGCCTTTCTTGGAATTATTTCGTTTCTTCACTGAAGCTTTTTCTTTCAACTTTTTATCTCCTGTATCCTCCTTATCTTTGCTACAAACGATTTCATATTTCCGTTTTACTGGATTAACTGCTAATTTCTGAAGATGTTTTTCATGTTTTTCTATTCGTCTATCTCCCATTGCAATCAGTGCTGTCGGCGGGTCATAATGAAGGAATTTATTCAATTTAGACCCAGCCTTTCTTGTATTTATGTGAACTGTTGTTATAGCTATTGCACTATTATAAGCACCTCTCTAAATTATATTTTTCCGTTTACCACCTATTCTTTTGCAAATCGATGAATTAATTGATTCGACCATATTAGTATTTTCGTAATTTAAAATACTTTCGGCTTGATAGCTTATATCATCTAAAACGTTCACTATTTCATCAAATAAACCAAGTTCATACATTTCACTTACTAGATTCTCTTCATCTTTCTTTGGCTTTCCATCACAGAAGTATGTGGCAATATTCCTATGATCTCCAAATACATGGTAGGGTACATTTCTTATGTCATTTTGAAGTCTTAAAGTTTTATCCTTTGTACGGATATTTTCTTCACTTACTCTAAATTTTGCTGCTTCTTGTATGTCATATCGAATACGACAAATATTTTTTAGAAGTACTTCTTTACATTTTTTTCCTTGTTTTCCTATTTTTGATTGGACAACTTTTTTCAACTGCTTCCCCATGTTTCATAATAAATGGGTTACACAGTCGAGCTTCTCAAAAAAACATCTTTATATGGATTCGATTCAAGTAGTCTTAAATATACACTGCTATCGTTATCACCAATTATTTTTGAATAAATCAAGCCATGCTGCTCAATACTCTTTCTAAATCCCTCGACAGCGATATCACTTTCCATTGCAGCTGCACTATGATCCCAATTTCTATAGCATACATGAGGTTTGGGAGCTACATTTCTATTTTCAGCTTCATGACATATTTGACAATACGTATTTCTGACTCCGTAAAATAATATTTTATTAGTGTTTTACCAACAATCACTGCAGCACCAGACTTCGATCTTCCTTGTGCTCCGTAACTTATTGTGCACCAAGTACCGTCAAATTTAATTACGCATGACGGATACTCCCCTTCTCTAATATCATCTTTTTCTGCAATTGTTCGTTCTTCTGCACCTGCTATTTTCATTTCTTGATTTGCTACTCCTTCATACGCACATTGCAAGAAGGATTTTATTGGATAGAATAGTTTCTCCGACATGCAAGAGATTCCCATGAATCCTAAAATTTCTTCTAATTCAATGAAATCTGTCCCTGATGACATAGTTCCTGCAACCGCGCATGTATTGATATCCATAAATTGTTCATCATTCGATTCTGATAAAATATTATATTCTTCACCACAGGAATTGCAAAGAAATAAAAATTTTTGCGACAGACCACTATTTTTCATTCCACGAAATTGTATATTATCACTTGTACAAGTTTCTAATCGATGCCATTCTTTGCCGAATACCCGTTGTAGTTCCGGAATAAAATATGACGGATTTATAATACATCTTTCAGACGGATCTACTGGATCGATAGCATCATTGAGTGAGTTTTCATCTTTATCATCAACTGTTCTTACTTCAAAGTCGTAATCTCCATTTGTCTTATCAGTATTTTGAAAATAGTCCTTCACTATGTCGTTTTCTTCACTCTTCATCGTTTCGCCTATTTTTTCACATGTATGAAACGCTTCTTCGTCATTATCATTTGCAGTAATCTTATCTTCGGGTATTTCAGAAATATCTAATATTTTTTTCGGACTATTATTAGAGAATATTTCATGCTCAAATATTTCACTATGATTTAATTCTTGGTTTTTATGAATTTTAGAAATAATTACATGCTGAAAGATTTCATTATTATTATTTAATTCTTGGTTTTTATCATCAATCGGAGGAAATTCATGTTTAAATTTTTGATTACCATCCGATTCGTTTCATTATTATTTTCATAAATAATCTCATGCTCTAATACTCTTAAATCTTGTGGAACTTTACCTAGTGGAAGATGAATATCAGAAACATACTTACTACCTGCGGAAACCGAGCTGTTGGTAGGGGTTACACACTCGGCTACTTGACGTCTTTGAACTCTCGTAGACGTTCGTCTGCAATAGATTATTTGAAATACAGGGCTTATTACTCAAAAGATAGCAATTTCATATTGAAGTTTACACAGCATTAGATATTAGAAAAAAAAATTACAAATTCGATTTCAATGCTTCGATCTCCGTGGATCGGTGTGGATGCATTGAATTTTTATATCACTGAGATCAACAAAGTTCACCGTAAATATACTATAATTATCGTCATTCCCGCGCGGTAAGTACACTTTTTCGTTAGAGAAGGGTTGAAATTTTCGCACAGGTACGACGAAAAATTTCATTTAGCCCTAGATAGGATAATTAGATTAGCTTAACCCACGTGTTTACCACCCTCGCCTTCGGCTTAGGTTGTAATTTCACACGTGGTTTGGGCGAGACTACTTTCCCATGAGGTCTATCTGAATGCGTATGTTCTAATGATAGGTGTCAAATGCTCTAGCGCTAGTGATATTTACATACCTTACTAAAAAGTAAAAGAATGAGTGCATTAACTCGGACTATTTTATCAATCAGAAATTCTCAGAATTCTGTAGTTTAACTTTACTGTAAGGTACTGTTTAATTCCATTTGCTCAGAAAAAATATTTTACTTTACGATAAAGTGCAATATACGCATGAACAAGTTACTTAGTTCAGAAACTAAGACAAAAATGGCAAAATATTTTTACTTTAATTATAAAGTAAAAATTTTCATACTGTTTTATAGTTAAAAGTGTCATTCACTTTACTTATAGAAAAATTTTTGATATCTGAAGTGTGGATAACTTTATTCTTTCACTATATTTCAGATGTGAAAAATATTTTACAGAGTCAACAAGTACACGATACGTAAGGTTATTTGTACTTTAAATTTAGTGTTGATCACTGTAATTTTCTTACTATTCCTGTAAAGTAAAAATTACAGCATTCATTTTTCTCCGTGTAAAGATTATTATAGTTCACAATAACATGTTAGTTTAATAACTTCTATGTGTAATCGAATTTTCTTAACTTCTTAGCAATATTATAATTCTTATCTCTCACAATGAGTCAAGATAACTCCCTAAATTTCTGATTCTACTTCTGTGGAGGCTTCCTATCGACTAACTGAAAATTATTAAAATACAAAAGTAGTTCTTCGCAAAAATATTACTACGCTTGAGAAAATTAAGAGAGAAAGTTGCACTAAGCCTTGAGACAGAGGCGTAAGAATATTCATGTCAGCGTGATTTTCATATGTCAATGGTATAACGTAGCTATGGTTCAACACTATACACTGATATCACTAGATATATATAAATTAACGCAAATCTACTTTTGTTTGGTTCTTTAGATTTTAGTAGGCCAAAATAGATCAAAAAAATGGGAAAAATGTAGATCTCTTTAGATCTATTTTATTTTTTCCAGAATGTGCGAACAAGCACGTTAGTGAGTTCCTTAAATGACATACATAAAGACGGAAACGGATCAGTATTTAGTGCTGTAATAAATACTTATGTTACTAACATTCTTTGTTAAAAATAATAATGTAATTACTTTTGTGTCAGCGTAAGTCTTGTATAAATAACATTTTTTTTTAATATTCTCATATAAATTTTGATTTTATGAATTTACAAAAATTGTTTTTCTGAAAATTCAATAAATCGATAATATCTGATCTGCCCTAATTTAACTGTATTATCCTAGTAAGAATTATAAAATTACGCTACAAACTGTATAGAATTTCTCTCTCCGTACACGAAAATTTTCATTGACAGACAATTCAGTGTATGAAAGATTTTTCATTGGTACAGTTAAGAATCATGCTTTCATTTAAATTGCATTCAACAGAAAACAGTGGTTACACTGCATTCTTTAACAAATGTATTATTAAGAAAAGCCTTTCTACTTTGCTCCACAAAAATTCATTTTTGTACGCTTCCAAGTAACACGCATGATTCCTGTATTGAAGAACCTGCCCTCCTTTGATGTAGAAAGAACGTCGTTCTGTCATAAATAGCGTTTTTATGACAAAAATATAATTTATTTCAATTCAAAAATGAATGCATAACACAAAACAAAGAACATTATCGCATGAGAAAAGTATGCAGTATTTAATTCTTGTCATAAAAAAAAACAATAGTCAAGAAAAGAAATGAAAGAAGTAAAAAAAAATGGAATTATTCATCATTGAAAGAAAAAAATGTTGACAGCTACATTAACTATCACCACTTTTTTATTTTGTGTCTTTCTCTGATAATAAACATATCAATGTCGGTAGATTACTTAAGTAATAACAATTGTAACAAACGTATTGGTGATAACTGCATCAAAATTGAAGAATAAGTATTCTCTGAAAATTTAAACATGCTACAATTGTTTGAAATTCTTCCATAGACAATTAATGTTTTTTTATAAAGTTCATTCAAATGGTATTTAAGGCTACATTCAACCGGAAAGGTCAAAACAGGTTATGATTCAGACAGTGCTTAATCGCTACATTTCATTGCCTGTTATAGATAGGCATACTACTACACAGGTGCTGTTGTATTTACTTTTTGTTAAGAATTTAATTGATATGAAAAATACACTTTGTATTTGTCATCGTTGTCCTTATATAAACAATGAAAAGTAAAAGAAGGCATTGTACAGCTTATCATCACGACATAACAAATTTTATCAATAATTTCTGAGAAATTAATATTAATTAATTATAATTAATTTGTTAATACATTATCAATGTTTTGTTTGTCTACAAAGTTAGATCACGTATGATACGAGGTTAAAGACTAGTGCTAAATTTTATAAAAAATTGTGTAAACAAATATCCAGCCAATCCTATGATATATGCTATTATTTCACAGCACTTATTGCAGAATGTATATCACATCAACTTGTCCAAATTAAAAAGTAGAATTAGAATTACTGATGAAAAGTATTAACACAATATAATCAAGAACTATTTTTCTTAATATTTAATTAATTTTTATTTTGTCAGTGCTGATGTAAATCAGGACTGAAAGCTTCGGTTTAAAACAACGAAATGTTTATCCCGTCAATGGTAAGTGCACTTATTCTTTCATGAAGAAATGAATCAAGTAAGGTAGGTAATACACGTTACTCACAATGTAAATTGAAATATATAGATTATGAAAAGTCGATATCTTCAAATTTTATAGAACTACATGAGGTGATACTAATTGTTATTGAACCAACTGATGTATTTTATAAAACTCAAGACATGTCTTGGATGATGTAGTATGTATACACTACTGAAAGTGGTTATAAAAAAAAATTCATGTTCATTAATAATGTCATTAATGTCGGCAGGAAAAAAACTTTAATTGTAGTTCATTGAAATAGATTCAAGAGAATAACAAAGAAGAACGCATCTTATAGGCAAACTCATAGTATGCACTCTTTTTCCTGTCTGTACTGTATTCTCATTACATCAGCGTTTTGTTTTAAATTTTAGAAGAAAAATCTTTTTTCGTCATACCTGCGCGGAAAGTTCACTTTCCCATTGGAGAGGGGTTGAACTTTCCACTCAGGGATGACGAAAAATCATATTCAGCCCTAAGGAGGACAATTAGACAAGCTTAAACCACGTGCTTACCCCCCTCGCCTTCGGCTCGGGTTGTAATTTTACACGTGGTTTGAGCTAGTCTACTTTTCCTCTCTAGGTGTGACATATACTATATCCATGTTTGTACTATATTATCAAAACGAACGAGAAAAATTCGATTCTATTGCTCTTCAAATAAACATATGTTAATTGTCTTTAAAATTACCCTTGTACGGAGGTGATCTCTACTTAGTTCTGTTGTTATTGTTTTGAATACTTTTTTCGCAAGTTTAAAAATGTTTCTAATAGTTTTTTTTACTTACAATGAATTAGAAAATACTTTCGAATGAAAAAAGTGTTAAAAAATTATTTATACTAAGACAGAGGAGTCCTTCTTGAATCTGGAAGAATTCATTAGTCATATTGCGTACTTTCCACATTCATGAAAGAAATTAAAAAATTGAATAAATCTTGGATGAAAGACATTAAGTTGAACATCAGAAAATTTCGGTTCAAAATAATGTAATTACAGCTAATATTGATCCATACTTTACTTTACTGTACTTATAAACTTGTAATTGAATATGTAAATTGAATATTATGTATTGGCTTTATATATGCCAAAAAAAATCTTTTTCAAATAAATGTACACAGATGAATTTATAGATCAGAAATTACCAAATTATTGCAAATACATAAATAACGACTTGTGACTTTACAAAAAATTGGCATTTGATGAGAAACGTTCCATTGAGATACAATGAAATTTGATTTAAAATGTAAAAAATATGACAAAATATTTGACAACACTCACTTACAAGTTTTAATGATAGCAATAGCTAAAGTTACAGAATTATAATTAAAATATAAAAACAATTACTAATGACGAAGCTTTTGATAAAATTACAAATCAACTATGAAAAACAGATAAGTAAAATTTTATGAGATTGTTAGATTTCATCCACTATACGTGGTTTGGCAATTTTTACTCCAAATGTTTGAAATACAAAGATAATTCTATAATTATCTTTATATAAAATACGTATATATTAGCTTTCAATTTGATGTGATGATGTATATGAAATAACTATCATTTTTTTGAATAATCATATAACTTAATCATAAGAAATTTTAGTTTAAAGGGAGTATTATCATCAAAACCATATTGTCCAGCATACATTCCTTCTACAAACATATGATTATGTTTTTATGTAGATCGTCACCTGTATATTTATACACTTACAGTTTTTTTTTTTGTAACGAGAATTGAGGTTTCTTTTAGTTTAAAAATTATGTTGATGTTATTATTAATGTATCAATAAAAGAATGTTCAGTTATTAAAAATAATGAAACTCGTAGCATCTTGAAATTACAGAAAGTAATATCACTTTCAGTATCAGATAACTACTATTCCATGTTGATTATCTGTTGAAATCGAATGTTACATATGTGACATGTCATTGACACAAATGTTCTGAAATTAATATACATGTATTTCATTCTAAAAAACTATTTTGTAATTTGTAAATTCAATCAAATCTGACCAATATAGAAAAGAAATAATTATATTAAAAGATGAATCTGCACTGGAACATAGTCTTGAACTTGTATATGTTGAAAAAAAAAATGAACTTATTGGGAATTTAGTGGCAATCGTTTAGTGAGTAATGCGATTGAATACACACCATATTTTGTATGAACTTTACCGAAGAATAGCCTTCTATTTCCGGTTAAATCGTGGAGTAGATAGTCGTAATTTTTTAGTATTTTTTAAAGAGTCTCGACGATAACGACGTTCCATGGCTATTTGATAAAAAGATATGTTAACAATTGTGTACATGGATTTTTGTAGATTTATTATTCATAAATAATAGGCCAAAAAAAAATCACATTTACCTTTCAATCAAATGTAGTATAGAAATAGAATCCAATAATTATGATAAATTCCGATGTCAATTGATAATTACAACAAAATATCATTTTATTTTATACAAGCATATAACACGTATTTTATATAAGCATATAATGATAAATTGCTACATCAATTGATAATTACAACAAAATATTATTGTGTTTTATACAAGCATATAACAAGATACAAATAATCCCGAGTGTACTAAATATCACTCGATACGATGCAAATACACGTGACAAACAAAGTGGCGCTACTGATAATTACTGGAAATAGTAAAAGGATTGCGCGGGATTTTCATGCACTGTAGTCACTGAATTTTCTTATGAATAAATGTTATTGTAATAAAAGAACGTATGGCAGAAAAATTTTATATTCATTTATAAGAAGAAATAAAAGAAAAAATTTTCCATAAATTGAGAGGAGAGGTGAGTGAACTATCCCATAAGAGCGAACCAATCAAATTTTTTATAAAATCGTAACCGCTAAATTTTGTTATCCAATAAAATCTGTTCGATTGATGACGTATGCTAATGTACATGTATATGCTAAAACGAAGTCAGTTCTTTTATAAGCATCATGGCGGAAAGTATGTTTGATGGTTTGATGTGCTTGTATTTATCCATAAATATATATTAATAATTTTTTATTTTGCTGAAAAAAATTGTTACAGATAAAAATATTATGCAAAAACTTCTCGATAAAATATCGAAATTGGTGAAAAAAGTGAAGGAATGTAAAGGAGATAAAAGAACAGAAGAAAAGATGGAGGCGATACCACCTGATGCAGCGTCTCATCATAATTTTATTCAACATCCTATGCCACGGCCAGCTATGTATCAAACAGATGCTTTATATACATATGCAGCTGGTACGAGTATGCCAATGCAGCCAATTCAACCACAATTGGGTGCAACACCCTCGCCTGTTTATCAGCAGCCTGAGCAGCCGATACAATATGGCCCAACATCTCAACCTGTTGGTTATCAGCAGCCTATACTGCCATATCCTCCAGTACGTATTGAATTGTTATATTCATATTTCCTATATTTTTTACATAATATAAATCATAAATAAAACACAGTACATTTTTTGCAGGTATATTATTATTATCCAAGTAATCCCGGAAGCCGTGGGAGACGAGGAAGACGAGCATGGCGGCCAAGGCCCTACGGTTATCAATAAAAAGAAAGATTGTAAAACGGTATCATAAGTGTCTTCATGATTTAATCAAAGTTTGTGAATAAAAGTTTTAACAATGAAAAAAAGAGTCGCTCATTAGCATGGTTTTGCCCCTTTTATTTATTCATTTTTTTCCATTTCTATCATAATTAATGAAAATTAGTTATTGGAAATTGAATACAAGAATGATCTGGCATAAATATAAATATTTTTGTACGATAAAAGCAACAACACAAAGCAAGTATCTAATATATAACATGCCTTTATATGTATATTTATTTTTTAATGGTATTTTTAAAATAGAATATTGAAAAAACCAAAAATAAAGATATTAGAAATGATACTATCAAGTAACTATGGGTATAATATGATCAATATTTGACAATTTTGATTACTCTGTAATCGAAGGAAATGAAAGGTTTTTTTTCAGCCATCTACTTATTTTATAGTAGAAATAATTTTATTGTAAGTTAAAGATTGAAAAAATCCTATATCGTTCTGAGTATAAATTAAAAAGTAAGTGGCAGTAACTTACAGTAGGTCATCTGAAATAATGATGAAAGTTAGTTACATAAATATAGAGTAATAATATCCCCCACAATGTCATGCTGAAACATGTAAAGCTACATAGTAATGTAATGAATAGTCTAAAAATTAATCTTTATGAAAGGGGGAAGTCAATGTATGTACCATCATCTGCACTAGCGCTAAGATTGAATAAAAAATTATAAAAGACAATTTTTGGTAATTATTCGGATTACCTGTCACAGGGTCAATGACCTTGACCTTGAAATATGTTATTTTTGAGGTCTTTTTGAACAACTTCGTCCATGGACATATGGTGCGGAAATGCTTCCTTCACATTTTTTTTTTATGTTAAAGTTTGTTATTCCTTAGATATGACGACAGGCATTTCTCCGTAACATGTCATTATTGTACATGTGATTGACGATATTTTTCAGCATTAGCAAAGCAGATTAGTTGGTTCTGCCCACGAAACAGCCCCCCCCCTTCCGCCGCTCTCTGGTCGTTTCATGACCAATTTGGTAATCTTCATGAACTTAAATTACTGCCTGTCGTATTTGCTGCTATTCTAAAAAAATGTAAACAAACTTATACATTTTACACGCTATCAATCGGCGAATTCCACAACAATTTGTCATTCCACACTCGTTAGTTTCTCTTACATTCAGTCTCTTGAAAGTATTATTAACAGAAACATGAGGTCGTATCAGTTTGCGCGGATTGTAGATAATTACGATGTGTTATTGGACTTTTTAATTCATCACCATGTTTTGCGGAGTGAAATGTTATGCCCAAGATGTGGCTCAGCTATGCAGATGAATCGTCAAAATATGAGATTTCGGTGCAACACTGTGCGAAGAGTCAGGCGTTATCACCGCAAAGCTCGCCGGGAATGGTGTGCATGCTCCGTATCAGCGTTCCGCGGTACATGGCTCCACAATGCCCGCCTGTCGCTCCAAAAAATTTGCCGCCTCGTAGCGTCATTTTTAAGCCACCGTCCTCCGCATCAACAGCAGATTGAGGAGGACTTAGGAATTGGTTCGGAGGGTGCTGTCAAATGGATAGGACGCTGCCGGAAGGTATTTATTTACATTTTTTATCATCGGTTCTACGTTCTCCAGTTACCCTCATCATTCTTACTCTTACCTAGATTTGTCAACATTGGGTCCGACGTACTACCACTCGTATCGGAGTTGTTGGATCCACCGTCCACGTCGATGAAACGAAGATCGGGGGTCATCGAAAATACAATAGAGGGAGGATGCTCGGGGGCAATTGGGTGTTCGGAGGGATCGACACCGTTAGCAGGCGTTGTTTTATGGTGCCGGTACCGAATCGCTCCGGCCGTACACTCATCGCTCTCGTCCGCCGCTACATTCGTCCCGGGACGACCATCATGTCAGACTCGTGGCCAGGATACAATAGACTTCGGCAGCACGGCTGGTATCATCTTACGGTGAACCACCGTCTTAATTTTGTAGACCCGATAAAACGGGCCCACACTCAAAATATTGAACGCCTATGGCGGGACTTGCACGATAACATCCCGTCATATGGCGTTGTTAAGCGTCACTACGAGCAGTACATCGCTGCTTTTCTATTCAAACGTGCCTTTTTATACACGGAACGCATTGAACAGTTTTTTAGGGAAGTCGCTCGATGTTTTCCTGTATCACGTAATGATGCAATAAATTTCGTAGAACCGTAAACGTTGATGTTTTCTTTCTTTCACCCTTTCGTCCACTCCTTTCCATTCATGATTTCATTGTTGTGTATGTGCTGCCCTCTGGTCGTTTCAAACTTTGGTGATTTTCATGAATTCGAATTATGGCCTAATGATGGTGATGATGATGATGATGATGATGATGATGATGATGATGATGGTAATGATGATGATGATGATGATGATGATGATGATGATGATGATGATGATGATGATGATGATGATGATGATGATGATTCCACTCCTCTACATTCATTTATTGTCATGTATGTGCTGAAAGGAATCATTTCCCCCACCCCATTCATGCACCAACGGGTCGGGGGTGACCTCAAGGTCAACATATTCCAAGGTCAAGGTCGTTGACCCTGTGACAGGTAAACCGAATAAATTCCCAATTTTTTGCTTGGGAAATAAGACTTTTTGTCAGTTTCTCCCTGAAACTCTACTAAAAATGGAGGTTTACAGTCTATCTTAGCTATTTTTCATTATTGGCTTTACTATTAGTATCGTTATTGTTATCAAATACTTTCTATGCAAATTATATACAGTTCTAGAAACTCTATCCTCAACAGGTAGACATTTGTCGAGCTGTCATAGCTGTCGGTGTGAGGACAGCCTCCCTCTCTTTAAGCATCTCCTCGGACACCTACAACATATTCAATTACATGTATCAATGAGAGAAACAAAAAGCACTGTATTTGATATTTATTAATTAGAAGAAAAATATATTTATTCTAATTGGACTCATTCGCTATTTTGTATCTTGTAATAATTAAATTACATACATTAACGATTTTAAAAACTTTATAAAGTAAACCTAAAACCATTTATTCTCCAGATTACGTCACCGATCGTAAATTGTTCATGGAGTGAATGATTTTAATTAACTAATGATACTCTATTCATCAAGGAAACATTAAGATTATAGCACAGCGCTATTTAGATACAATACTACGAATCTAATTGATGCTTGACCCAGGTAAATTAATGAATTAATGATAATCAACTGGTTATCATTAATTGAAGACATTTTCAGGTTTTAAAAATTGGTATCATACCAACCAGTTATCTTGTGGTGGTACAGATAACTCAGCTAGAAGATCAAAAGTTAGATCTTCAGGGCGAAATCTGTTTGATCCTTAATGCCGTGTGTTGATCTTCTATGCATCTTCTATGTTGATCTTCTAACATCTGAAAGTAAAAAAACATAAGCTGTACAAAATACAACATTATATAAGATTGTTCTATGTACAGAAATATGTAAAATTGGAAAATTAGTTCAATTCCTTGTCTATTTTTGTAAATATTGAAAAAAAATCTTTCTACTTATTATTGCATTATCATAATCATTGTTATCGTTAATGAGATTTACACATAGACATACGATAATAAGAACGAAAGATAGTGAATTACATTTTAACATTTGGTAACAATAAAAGAAAATACAGAATGTCTTATGTAATGTCGAAATGTCCCAAATAAATTTTGCAAGTGCAATCTATTGATAGAAGCTACCAAGATATTTTATCAAATAATGAAAATAATGTAGATATGAAATTCCATGTAAACATTATACTACGACATTGTAAACGTTGCTTTTATTAAAAATGACATAAATTGATAAAAATTAAGAAGTAAAGGAGTGAAAATAATGCTTAAAATTAGCAATAATGATATTACTGTGA
This sequence comes from Chelonus formosanus, assembly GCA_028641665.1. NCBI lineage: Eukaryota > Metazoa > Arthropoda > Insecta > Hymenoptera > Braconidae > Chelonus > Chelonus formosanus. The sequence continues at coordinate 12,781,832 of CM054002.1, forward strand.
ATGACATTGATTAATAAACTCAGTTATGTATTTATCGCCATTATTATAAAGACTGGTTTTTGACCATTGTATAACCAATTGAATGATAAATATCAATTACTTCACTGAAATTTTTGATAAAATAAAACAAAAAATACTATCATAATGTCATAATATTTTAATTTGAAAATTAATGGAGAAAAAAAATGCTTTATATTTACAAATCTGGACTTTTTATCCCTAAATATGGATTATTCTCCATATTTGTATGTTCCCGTAATGAAAAATGAGTGAACACCATTGAAATTCATTTTATAGTATCAATATTTCTCATCAGTCATATTAAAGAAAATAGTAGCAACATAAGTTGCTATTGCAGCTTCTTTTTCACTCTTTACTGTATCTTCTATTCATGTGCATATTCATATAGCACTCTTGCAACGACACGTTCAATGTCTTCAATTCCATTTATAAATAACAACTCTCAAATAACTTAAAAAATAAGAAATCAATTTTTTATGATAATTGTATCAAGAAATTTTATGTTATGATAAAAATTGTTATTTACTCAAATGAACATAGGAATGACATTTTTAGATTATACCACTGTTCCATGATGTGATTCTTCAACAAGATGTGCAATAGTTCCTTGTACAATTTCTTCTATACAAACTTCATCGAACTTCATTTTCCATTGACGTAATTGACGCTCTTTGCTGCAATTTTAAATTCAAATATGAATTACTGAAAAGAAATATATATCATTCATGAATAGAAATAGCTTACTCTTTTAATATCTTGGAATGCACACATTAATAGTCTGATCGGATAATAAATAGCACCATGCTCCCATAATGGTACAAAATTAGTGTGACAATTAGTTAGATTTCGAATCAATCCAATTAGTTATTTTATCATGGTTTTAATTTCTTTTCTTTTCAAATATTCATCACAATTATAAAAATACATTCATTTCTCTTTGAATTAGGAAATCGAAAAAATTATTTTCTTTACTTTTAATTATTTAGAAAAGTTTTATTTCACTTGCACTAATGTTTAAGTTATTAATAAACTTTTAATTGTAAAAAAGATGAAAAATTAGTATTAGAAATAAAAAGCCGGTTGTTTTCATTTTGAAAGTGACAATTATATCACATAAATTTGACAGCTGAGGAGAGAAACTTCAGGGCACAGAGAAATATTGCTACGTGCTGATACAGATTGTTTTCGGAGTATTACAGCGCTATGTGTTTAAAAAACAAGAATTACTTTAGAGGATTAATCATCTCAAATTTTTCTCGCAAAATTATACATTATTTATTCGTTTATTTACTCTAAAATATTTTTATAAATATTCAACATGATGGTATACAGGGGGGATGATAACATTTGAAAACATAAAGAACTTAATTATTTTATTATAAATAATTATTATTTGGTAGCTGATGACAGGTAAGACCGCCATGACATCCAAGTATTGTGGTAAGTTATTGCATACTCTATTGTCTAATGTTTAAATATTTTTTTAATTATTACAAATTAATTAAATAAATTAAATTCTTAGCTTCCCCCCTGTAGAATTCAATAAGCTTTCAATTAAGACCGAAACCTTAAATTAAAATCCTTTTTTTTAAACGTCATTTTGCGAGAAAAATTTATAGTTTTTTTTCTAGGGGGAAATCTAAGGAAAGCCCAGCCTTAAGAAATATATACAAAAACGCCTGGTCATCAACATCTTTTTGTTGACGCTTAACATAGGTCTTATCATCATCATGGTCATATGATCTTTGAAGAAGGTCTCTGAAACAGCGTAAATTTTTTCTAGATGATTAATTTAATAAAAGAGCATTAGTAGCGAAAAGTCTTTCATAGCGGTCAAAGCAATAAAGCACCTATTTGAAATGTTTCAGTTTGTGATAAACATATTTTTTAAATTTATAAAGTACATTGTGAGGTGTATGTGGCTAATGTTCGATATTTGCTGTAATGGATAAACGGTGATGAAATATCAGCAGGAGTTTAATCATTTTTTGGAGAGCTTAGCCATAAGAAATTTACGTAAGTGTGAAGCCTTTATTTATCGTGATCTAGAGTGTAATACCTTAACATGAAAAGGTTAGTTTTGTAAAGATCATGAAAAAATACGGAAATTAACGCATGACTACTATCATTTCGCTCGGAATTTTCCATTTTTCACTTGGAATATTCGGAGAGGTGAAGACTTAACGAATGTTAAAATTACAGCAATTGAATGCGAACTGGCGATGTGAGAGGTGTATGAACACAAATTTAGATTTAAACCAGATTATGGCGATGAGCAGTGGAAGACAGTGCTCAGGCACGGACTCTATAAATTGAACGCTGCGCGTTGTAAACGTGAATTCAGCTTGAGTCGTGTATATAACCGTCAAGATGGACGTGAACCGATCATGCAGCATCTTCATTTGGATCCTGTCAAGGTAGCCGAAGATTTTGATGATGTTTCTATCTGGGGACCGTCTGAAGAAGAGTCGAAAATTGGCCTAGACAGGAAGGCAATCAACAAATATTATTTTGACTATCACTTATGCACCTATAGTAGTGATAAAGGTGCTGTAGTTAAACGCTACGACCTTCAAATAGCCCCTGAAAACTGATTGTAAGCATGTGCTGTTTACTATTTAATAATTGCAATAAGATGTTAACAAAAAATTTATTTTCCAGTTATGACGGCGCCGATGACTCAACGAGGGCCCACCTAAATGCTTTGTATTGTTATAAAATATATTGTACTATTTTTAAGGTTTTTATTAAATGAAAAATTTGCGTACTCAAGACCCTATTACTTGAAGAAACACGTTACTATCCTATCCGAGCCAAGAATAAGTTTTCATTGTAGCAAACGCCAAGCCTACGTTCAAACAGACAAAAATGCTCATGTGGTTGAGACAGAAAAGCCGCGTAATGTTGTTGAGGTAGTAACGAGTAGACACTAACAGCTGGCGCCACACTCGGCTCTCATTTCTTGATATGTCACAAGAGACTACGCCACGAAAATTAAAAAGGTGTTATTAAAATATACTTTTAGATCATATTTTCAAAAAAGCCACCTGAAATTAATAAAAATTAAAATCTCAAAAGGTGTATGGATAAGGTGAAAAATATTTTAATTGACATTTTATTATCATAGTACAGTTTGATACATAAATGTTTGTATGGAAATTAATTGCAACAATTTTACCCTTGGTATGATAAAAATATATAAAAATTATTAAAGCATCGCTTCACTCACATCGTGTTCATTAAAAATCTGGCACAATTCTTGAGCGATGATCTGGACGTCCATAACTAAGACAAACGTTGATGGTTTGTAGATAGGTTCCAGTTGTTCAAGAATTTTTGTCATTATTTCCGCTCGTTAAAGGTAATTGGCTCCAAATGTATATATTGAATCAACAGGCAACTGTATAGTATTGATAGTATGTTGAATTGCGGGTATTTCCTTTGTTAGGGCTGCGACCATCAACACTATGCATTTAGTGATCACAGGTATGATTGCTTGGAGCTGCTCTAAGCGTTTTTGAATTAAATTCTTTATACGTACAACGTGTTCCAGACTACCTCTTTGTATGAAGAATTGGCAAGATGCATTCTGCGATGAGTTGTTAGTAGTATCTTGGATTTTCAGCATTCGGTTCCCGTATTTCGTTCCTCCCAGAACCATAAAAGTATATGAATAATCAGCACAGCTGTTCTCTTTACTGATTAATTTACGGTAATTAGAATCAGAGTTGTCAAAGCACTTAATCAATTGTGGGAGATTCTCTATAAACTCTAACCAATTTTCAGCATTAAAAAGTACGCCTGAACATTGAGTGTCAACGATTGATACACAAACTTCGAAATTACTGCTGAGGTGATTCAAGCGCACACCCGTAATTATTGCTTTTGATCGTGATGCGTTTAAGCCATAAGTTGTTGAAAACAGGAACTTAAAGATTTCTCCACGCGGTGTATATTTTTGTGATGATGCTTCGGAAGTATCCATCTCATCCTGTTGAGCGGCGATTGTCGAAGATTCAAATTGTTGCCTTGGTGACGATGACATGTTATAACTGTTGACTGTTCCACTATAAACGAGACGTGTCTAAACAGACTATTCGTAAGGCTTTGTAAATGACTATTAGCTGTTTCACTGTCAACGATACGAGACTAAATGAGTTGTTCGTAAGGTTTTGTGGTTTAAAACATTGTAGCCCCTCCCCGTCGAATATATAACTCAGACCTCTGAAAAACGCTGATTTCTACAACATCAAGCGTTCGCTGTAAATAACCTTGAATATGGTTTTTGCACACGTAAGAATTTTAAAAATGTATTATTTTATGTCTATTTTGCTAGTGTAAAAATATTTACCGAAGATTTTTATAATTTAGCATTCGTAAGATTTTCAGGGAAGAATATTATATTTCTTTTCTTAAGAGCAACAAATATGCACGATATGTAAACAATTGCAGATGCAGTTTCAAATTTAATTCTTCAATCGTCAGTCCCTGAAGAACTTCTAAGTGAGCACATTCTCTTACTTTTAATCAGTTGTAAAAGTGTATTTTTTAATTATTCAACATGAATAATTCGAACGCTATGCCTTTCATGATTGCTTTGTTAACGCTTGTGCGTTATCTCCGTGATCGATCACCAGCGATTGCTCGGTTCTATCCCGAGTCTAGACTTGAACGATGGAATAATTTATCGCGCTCGTGTTTATTAAGACTATTTAGACGTATTATTTTACTCGTGTCATGTCACTTATTAGCCCGTGCATATACACGCAGTTTTTTAACATCGAATTTTACGATTATGTATGAAGCCGCTGAGGTGTTAATGAGCAGTATTGAAGGAAATGCTACTTGTGTTTTGCCTTTTCTCAGTTATTATGGTAAGATGCTCTTAATTTAATATGGTAAGAAGCTCTGAACGTTTATGTAACAGTTAAATGATGTACATTTCTGAAAGTCTTTATATTACAGAGCGGCGATACAAATATATCCTCTTAGCTTCTGATTCTGAAACTGAAGAAGAAGCAGATAGTAGCACTAAGGCTAAAAAGATTAAAATTGAAGAAGACATACATGTCGCTGGAATTGAAAATCCTCAACCATCTACTTCTACTAACATTATTAACATTGATCAGCCTCAACCATCAACTTCAACGGCAACTGGTGTCTCTTATGATGATGTATTAGACAATTGGCTTTAAGTACGCGGATACTTTTGGGGAAAGCGATGATGAAGTACAGGATTTCGAAATGGACACGAATGCTGATCAACAGCATGAACCAAGATCATCATCCACAGAAAGTAAATATCCTTGAATTTACTTTTGTTCAATTTATGTCTATTACAATGCTCAAATTTGTGTAGGTTTTGAATATTATGCTTGGGGGCCACGTGAAGAATAATGCTGTTAACAACTATCAAAATTAATTATAGATATTCATCGTTGTGGTGTTGTAACCAGATCTACAGCAAAAAAAGTTCTCGACTCAAACGTCAAGGTCAACTTTCCACCAAGTACCTCATCAGACAACTTTGCGGCTATCTATCCACCATGGCAGCGTTTTGTTATCGACAGAGAGCCGATAAAAAATTTCAAAAAGTTTCAAATTACAGGTAAAGAATGTCTAGTAAAAATACCACCACCGCCCTAGAGTCAAAATCATTTAGAATGGTTTAAGGGCGCTTTAACTGATATTACCACCTACATTACACAGGGTTGTACAACGCGTGATAGAATAGCTTTTACTATTAATTATGAAAAGTTGACAAGTGGGCCAATATGGTCTCGCTTTAGACCACCACAACAATATAAAATAGGTCTGAGCACACTTTGTGCTTACACGACGAACTTCCCATTATTAATTATTTATAACAAATTCATATTGTTATAAACAATTTGTATTTGTTGAAAGTCATATTCCATCATTATTGATATTTTTTCGTTAAGAGAATTCATATCAGTGCAAAATTTGCATTAGTTAATTTATAATTACAATTTTCAATTGTTTATAACAAATTCACATTGTTATAAACAATGCATGATCGTTGAAGGTTATATTTAGTTGTGAACAACAATGTTTAGTTAATATCGAGTTATTAACTTCCCAGTGGGAAGTTATTGTAATGGCTCTGATTTTGCAAATTGGAAATTTTAACATATCTCCACGTTTCAAGGTCTTTAGAGTCGGATGGTATGGTTTTTAAGAGCATGTCCGTGTGTGCACATGTATGCATGTATGGATGTATGTATGTTCGGATTCAATTTTCACCTCACGTATCTCGGGTACAAATGATGATATTACGATAGGACAAGTTTCATTCAATGCATAATTATGTAACTTAGACCTCATTTAATTTTGAGCAAAATCGGTTAAGTCGTTTTTTGTGCCGAATAAAAAAAAATGAGAAGAAGAAAAAAAGGTAATTTTCATGAATCGTATAATTGTTATTCTTTTCAATTTTATGTAGTTTTAACTTCATCGGGGGTGCAGGGAGCGAATAATAATAATAATAATAATAATAATAATAATAATAATAATAATAATAATAATAATAATAATAATAATAATAATAATAATAATAATAATAATAATAATAATAATAATAATAATAATAATAATAATAATAATAATAATAATAATAATAATAATAATAATAATAATAATAATAATAATAATAATAATAATAATAATAATAATAATAATAATAATAATAATAATAATAATAATAATAATAATAATAATAATAATAATAATAATAATAATAATAATAATAATAATAATAATAATAATAATAATAATAATAATAATAATAATAATAATAATAATAATAATAATAATAATAATAATAATAATAATAATAATAATAATAATAATAATAATAATAATAATAATAATAATAATAATAATAATAATAATAATAATAATAATAATAATAATAATAATAATAATAATAATAATAATAATAATAATAATAATAATAATAATAATAATAATAATAATAATAATAATAATAATAATAATAATAATAATAATAATAATAATAATAATAATAATAATAATAATAATAATAATAATAATAATAATAATAATAATAATAATAATAATAATAATAATAATAATAATAATAATAATAATAATAATAATAATAATAATAATAATAATAATAATAATAATAATAATAATAATAATAATAATAATAATATAATAATAATAATAATAATAATAATAATAATAATAATAATAATAATAATAATAATAATAATAATAATAATAATAATAATAATAATAATAATAATAATAATAATAATAATAATAATAATAATAATAATAATAATAATAATAATAATAATAATAATAATAATAATAATAATAATAATAATAATAATAATAATAATAATAATAATAATAATAATAATAATAATAATAATAATAATAATAATAATAATAATAATAATAATAATAATAATAATAATAATAATAATAATAATAATAATAATAATAATAATAATAATAATAATAATATAATAATAATATAATAATAATAATAATAATAATAATAATAATAATAATAATAATAATAATAATAATAATAATAATAATAATAATAATAATAATAATAATAATAATAATAATAATAATAATAATAATAATAATAATAATAATAATAATAATAATAATAATAATAATAATAATAATAAAGAGTTTTCAGCTCCGGCTGAGACGAATATACGTGCGAAAGAAGCGAGTAAACACGAACGCTACAGAGAGCTCATGGAGGTCATAAGATATGTCTATCACGAATATACAGCGCACGTGATAGTCTTGGTGATTGGTGCCCTTGGAAGGATGAGAGACCGTTTTCTGACACAAATACGAACAATACCAGTCTGCCGTAGTCAGGCTGAGATTCTCGCGGCTCGTATGCAGAAAGCGGTCATTCTTGGGTCCCTCCGAATCCTGAGACGTCTAATTTAATGACTGAACGGCTGCAGTCCTGGCTCACCCTCAAACCTGAGGGAGCCGGGTGCTTGCAGGATAATTGCGTCTGGTCAGACCCCAGATGTGTCGGAGCCCTGGAATCCCTGGCCAAACATTCTTTGACGAATCGCAAGATGAAATAATAATAAAATATCAAAACATATGATATTTTTTTATCCTTTCCACTAGGAAGTTGGTCGTGTGGACCTCTCGGGTCGCACCTAGACCACTGCAGAGCACTGATATTTTTTAAATAAATTTGTCATTATTTTGCTTGAAAGTATTTGAAATAGTCAATCTTCTTTATAACAATATCTTTCAAAAAGATCTTGGTTGAAATTGATATCTCGATCCGTTCTTGAGATATCGAAAACGAAAGAAATGCTGATGTCCGTACATACATACATGCGTACGTTCGTACGTACATACACACATCATTCTAACAATTGGTCAGTATGCTTGCATATATCTTGAAACGTAGAGATCCGATGAAAATTGATATTTCACCAATCGACCCGATTTCAATAACTTCCTAATGGGAAGTTAAAAAGTAACGATTTGTGGGAGCTACTTTGCAAAATTGCCCAAAGTGCTGGTGGTTTAAATAGTGACGATAATATTGTTTTGATGGTTCCAATTGTTCGTGGAGTAGAAGGCCGTGGTCGTAAAAAGCTGACTTTCGAAGATATTTTCAAGCGCTCTATATTAAGTATCAAGAATAACGATGATTTATGCTTTCCACGCTCACTTGTTGTCGCTGATCTTTATGCTGAACGCGGCAAAATTCGTACAGGTAATCGACAAAAACGTTGGAAGATAATGTGTGATTGGCGGTGTAATTTGCAGCGTGAAGCAGCCTTAGAACTAGTAAGCAGAGCCGGAACTGCAACACCCCGTCAAGGCTGTGGCCTTGATGGAATCAATGGTTTCCAACGATATTTTGCTCGCAAGGGTACGGCTATTGTTGTGTTCGAATTTTACACCTTGGGAAAAGGAAGTCTACCCTTATTTGATGGCTGGCGGGTCGTTGAGAAGTATTATGGTTCTATCAGCAAAACCCTATTTATTCTATATTATCAGCAAACACAACATTATGAGCCTATATTAAATCTCAGTGCGGCAATAGGTTCGCGTTCTTTTTGGGCGGCTTGCAATGAAAGTTATGCTACGGCCCCCGCCTTACATCGTTGTGTTTCTTAATGTCCGCGTTGTGGTAATGCACCTGTTTGTGAAACTGTAAAACAACGATTGTGTAATGAGTGTAATAGATATTTTATAAGTGATAGCTGCTATGATAACCATCTATTAAAAGGGTCTGCTTCACTGAATGGCAAAGATAAAGATTTAACTATTTGTAATCTAATAGAAATTTGTAAAAAATGTTTTCATTTAAAAATATATAGTACATCTGAAACGAAACAGCACGTGTGTCATGAATCTTTTTATCGTATTTGTAATTGTAGCCGACCAATGAATCACCGCTGTTATATGAGCCCTCTTGGACAAACGAGGCCTCAAAAAGTAGTATTTTTATTTTATGATTCCGAAACACAACAACGCGAACATGTCAAAGGTGATAAAATGACAAAATTACATGTCCCTAATCTTTGCGTTGATCAGAAAGTATACGTTTTTTGTGCTGGAAATAATAATTTATTACAAAACTGTGCATATTGTGGTAAACGTGAATATGTGTTTCATGACAACCCGATCGGTAATCTTGTAGATCTAGCATTTCAGATGAATAAATATCCTACTAAAATAATATGTATCGCCCATAATGCTCCAAGTTTTGATGCACAGTTCATTTTTCGTTATTTGGTAAAAAATAAAAAAACACGTATTTCAAACCTCATTTTGAACAAGAGTAAGATTATTGTCATGACAATAGAGAATGTTACATTTTTAGATAGTTTAAATTATTTACAAATGCCTTTAAGGGCTCTACCTGAAGCATTTGGTTTTGACATTGAGATAACTAAAGGCTTTTTTCCACATTTATTCAACACTCCTGAAAAAATCAATGATGAAGGTCCTCTTTCTGATATGAAATATTACTCCCCTGATACAATGCATAATAAAGAACGCGAGTCTTTCATAACATGGTATAATGAAAAGAAACAGGCTAACTATACTTTTAATTTTCAAAAAGAATTCATTCACTACTGTCAGGCTGATGTTATCGTGTTGAGACGTTTCTGCATAACTTTCAGAGATATGATACTAAAATGTGGTGAAGTTTGTCCTTTCTCTGAATGTTGTATATTAGCATCAACATGCTCAAAAATTTTTAAAAACTAATACAATTGGCATTTTACCGCCACGCCGCGCATATCGGTGGTCATCCAATCAATCATCAATAGCGATTTTATGATCAATATTCCAGGAGAAAAAGCGTGGTCACATTATAGATCATGCTGCACGCCGTAAAGAGATCCGGTTACTTTGTGGTACTTGAGTCGATGGTTATTATCATAATCCAGAAACTCAGGAAAAAGTTGTGTTCCAATTCCATGGATGTTATTGGCATGGCTGTACAATGTGTTATCGCGTAAACAGAGATCAACAACTTCGTACAGGTGAAACACTTGATCAGCGCTTAGAATTAACACGGGCCACTTTAAATAGAATACGTTCAACAGGATATACTCTTATTGAGGAGTGGGAATGTAACTTCCGACAGTTTCTGAAAAATAATCCTAGTTTGGAAGTATCTATTAATTCTCACCCCTTATTACAAAATACACCTCTTGAACCGCGTGATGCTTTCTTCGGAGGCCGTACAGAAAACTTTGTATCATTACGTGATGCTAATGAATTTGAAAAAATTAAATATGTTGATGTATGCTCACTTTATCCTTACGTGTGCAAAACAGGTAAATTTCCCATTGGTCATCTTACAATTTATGTTAGCAATGAATGTGATGAAATTCTTAAAAATAAAAGAAATTTTGATCAGATTGAAGGGCTTGTAAAATGTACTATCTTACCACCCTGAGACCTTTTATATCCTGTTTTAGCGGCAAGATTTCACGGTAAACTCTTATTTGTATTATGCAGAACATCTGCTGAAACAATTAATCAGGGTAACTGTTATCATAATGATATAGCTGAGCGTGTAGTACATAGTACATGGGTCGTTGACGAAATACGTAAAGCTATCAAAAAAGGCTATAAAGTTTTGAATGTATTAGAAATATGGCAATATGAGATTATTCAAAATAACCGTGACACCGACGTTCGAGGTCTTTTTACTGATAATATTAACACTTTTTCTAAAAATTAAACAAGAAGCAAGCGGCTGGCCAAAACAATGTGAAAATAATTCAATTGAACAAAAATTATATCTAGAAAATTATGAAAAAGCTGAAGGCATTAAATGAGAAAGAGAAAAAATAACACATAATCCTGGTTTGCAGTCAGTTGCAAAATTATTTCTAAATTCGTTATGGGGTGAATTTGGGCAGCGTGAAAATCTTACCCAAACTGAAATAGTAAATAATCGTGTTAAGCTTATGGAGTTACTGACAAATCCTGAGATCGATATCACCGGCTTACACGGTGTTAATAATGATATTTTGTATCATAGCAGCTTACACAACCGCTCAAGCCCGTTTGAAGGTATATTCTTATCTAGAAAAATTAGGCGCTCGCGCTTTGTATTGTGATACTGATTCAGTAATTTATATTTCTAATAAAAATAGTGCAGATCTTGAAACAGGCAGCTACCGGGGCGATTTAACTGATGAGTTAGAAAGCTATGGTACAGGAAGTTACATAAAATCTTTTATTTCTGGTGGCCCGAAATTTTATGCTTACATTGTACAAAAACCTGACGGTTCGATAGCTGAAGTATGTAAGGTAAAAGGTGTAACTTTGAATTATACAAATAGTCATTATATTAATTATGAAAGAACACGCTCGTTGATTACGGGTGAACGTACAGTGCCTATAGTAATTTTGTTTGATGCAATTAGAGGAACACCCTTCTATCAAGTTGTTACACGCCGTGAAACAAAAACAACCCATATACAAAATAAAAAACGGCGTCGTAAAAATGCGTTTTCAACACTACCATTTGGATATCGAACAAGTGATTAAATATAAATCTTTAAATACCATGACGCTGTATTTTTATAATTTTTACTATGTGTTTTTGAGGCATGATTATCTTAGAATAATGTAAATATATAATGAAATATTGCAATGAAAAAGAAATAAATATATGATTTTATAAACAATAACAGCGTGGCTTATTATATTCAATTACGTTTGCATGGGAAAAATAATTTGCTATGATCACGTGTATATGCGTCGGCCGTCATGCCGCGTCGCTAAGCAACGACGTCAAACATTAGCGTGTGATACACGTGCCGTGTAGCATCACACATATGGCTGTCTTTTTTCAAAGCTTTTATTAGGTGCAGTGTTATTGCGCTCTCATTTACACAATATACTGCTCATGCGTCACACCTGTAGCTAAGAAGGAAGTTGGCGCATACATATCTGCGTGTAGCGGCCGTAAATACGGTAACACGTTTGTGCGCAGCTTTCTTTAGACTCCTTTTCCCACGCTGCGAGTGGCAGCAACAGGCCACCCGTGCGTAGGCCTTAGCTGGGCAAGACTGAGCACTAGAAACGACGTTCAGTCAGCGTGAAGCGGACTCAGTCCCACCACGCGCTAGCCCCTCCACTCTTACTCTCGAGCGTGGTAACACAGGTGCCGCTTACCCGTCGGAAGCCATACCACAGCGCCAGCCGCTAGATGTCTCATCAAGGCCCTTTAGCCAAACTACACCTCGTGCTACGTTATACGCGTGCCCCACTAATTAATAATTTGGTAATTCGAGGAGACGTACATTATAATTATCAATTAAAATTTAATAACCATATTTTTAAATACGAATAAAAATTTTTATATTTAAATTCTTTACCCCCACGCAACGTCTACCCCCACGCCTTGTGAAACCGCTGTGGCTGACACAAATTCATCCCCACTTTGTGGTGGGGATAGGAGTGGGGTCCGCCAAAGTGACAGCATTCTACTTATAAATGTATAAATATATTTCCTTCGTTACTAATCCAATTAGGCACTGGTTTAACCAGTGAAATTTTACTATTTTCTACTGGATCACTGAAAAGTGCTACAAATCGTAAATATTTACTTGGAATTAATGAATAGTTATTAATTTTTCCGTAGAGAGCAGCCAAAGAAATATTTGCTATTGAAAGAAAATTAATAGGAAAATATGAATTTTAACCGGAATTGAGAATAAATATTATAAACCCATAGAATTCTGATATCTCCTATTCACGAATTTAAATAGGATTATAGATATTTATAAAAGAAACTCGCAATGAGATCAGAAATCTGAAAGTACTATAGAATATTAGATTCAAGTTTGAATAGGATTGAAGTTTATTCAATCAGAAAATATATTTAAAACGATTGCCGTTTAATTGAAAGGGAATGATAAAATATATTTAAATAGGATTAGATATTATCGGTTTGTTTTACCAGGGTTACTTTATCTAATTATATATTTTTTTATAGAAACCTAAACATTCGGATAGGGAAGCAAACGGCGTTACTTACTTATTACATCCTATAGGATCTTATTTAGAACGGTCTCATAGGTTCTTATAAACATAAGTGATATGTCGACGGAAATTAATCACCAATAAGTTCTTATACAATCTTATAATATTCTTTCTTATAAAATCCTATACATTCAAATAAGAAATCAAACGGCGTTACTTACTTAATCATTATTATTGGATCTTATTTCGAACGGTCTTATATTTTTCTATAAATCAATTCAGATATTGAAAAATATTATTTGCTTATTGCTTCTTATAAAGTCTTATAGTTGTTATGTCCGAGTATTTTATTATTGATTAAATTCAAGGAGAATCGAAACAAAAGGATTTTTGGGTTGAGTAGGTAACGTGGGAAGGGTTGGAGGAGTCGGACAGGAACAGGTAGTTTTGGAAAGAGAGGAAAAGGACCTCTCTTTCCTACTTATTAAACTTAAATGTTCAAGGGAACGTTAGAAGAGTTTGAATCATTCTCTTCTCTTGCAATATTTCGATTAATGAGATTTAAATATTGGTGAACAAAATTAACTTACCTTTTCCTCAGTAAACGGGAGAGAGAAGAATAGCAAAATAAAATAATCCCCTGTGGGTGTTCCTCAAGATGGGACGAACGGGTTGCTGTTATCCGAAAAAAAAGTTGCACCACAGTTTGAAACTTTTATTTAACTTTGTTTCATTCAGCACTCACTAGGGTGTGAACCCTTTTTTTTGTCTATTGGCTATATATATAGTATATAGGCATTGTAGATTGATATGATATAAAATACAAAAACTTGGATAGAATGATTGATAATAATTATAATATTGGTAGTGTCAGTACGGTAGAACTTGCTCTGGTGAGCTTGACCTCGGTACTGAAGATTATTACTTTTTATTCACGCGATGCTTGATACGCGGGCCGTCTTGACGAGTCTTGACGAGACTAAGGTCTTTGACGAAAAGCCCAGATAAAGGCTATTTTGTCTACAAAGTGGCCGAGTGTAAACAGAGTCGCCGGAAGTAACGCTGCACCGGTGTGCCTGTTATCGTCACACATAAACAGCGAGCCAACAAAGTATTACTCTGTGTTGAGTCGTCACTTATGTGTGATTTATGATGATCTGGAAAGTTTCTCAAGCTGACTTAGCTGGGAAACTTTCCGTTCATCAAAAAGGATGCACCGTATGCAGTTTTAGGGTTTGGGGTTTCGTCATAAAATGAATTTGTTTCTCATGACGAAATCCAAAGCCCGATTTCCGACAAGAGGCTAGGGAAAGAGCTGACCATTCTTTAAAAATAATGGTCAGCAGTCTAAATTTAGATTAAATTTTAGTAGGGAGGAAAAAAAAGGAAATATATATTTTAATAAAAAAAAAAAAAAAAGAAAAATTAAATCGGACATAACATAGTCGTTATTCTTGTAAAATCTTATAGCTCGGGATAAAATGAAAAGTTATCACTTTCACCAATAGATTCTTATTGTATTTTGTTATATTTTTCCGATACATTCTTATAAAACTAATTCAAAAACAATGGAATATTATTTACCGATTATTTCTTATTGAAACTTATTATATTGTTCTTATTCATTCTTACATATACTTATAAAATCATCGCAAATTTTTTTAATCTTACAAATTCCGATTAATTCTTATTGAATGCTTTCAAGAATATTTCTGGTCTTCTTATAGACCCAATACGTTCTTATTCATTCTTATAAATTCTGTATCAGAATCTATCGGAAATTATGAGTTTTTATCGGTTTATTTTACCAGGGTGGGCACAAGGGCAAATCTTTGTGAAGATCATGAAGTTCTTTCGGATACTCCAAATCAACTTCAACAATATATCCAATATCATCATCACCACCAAAAAGATCTTTAACAGTGATTTGCTCTTGCACCCATGCGAAGGAACTCTTAGGTAATGGCATGCTCATTGCAGCACCATATAAATTATTTACATCAAAATACATGAGATATGATTCTTCTTTGCTTTGATCATAATCATCTCTCGTGTATCGATTATTAGCTGCAGCATAACGATTTGAGCATTGTGATGCGCCGCCTTGGATGCCTTTCTCAATGAATAATACCATTTCTGGATCTGTTAAAAGCTCAAGCTTAACATTCGTAAGTTTCAACATTGCATCAAAAGCAAGCCCCGAAGCAGTGTCATGATAGAGAGGATCTAAATCGGATGTTTTTTGGTAGCTATGTCGGAAATTTTCAAAAATATCGGCAAGTAGGAGCACATCTGTTTTGAGGTATAAATCGGAGTATTTACCGAGTGTTTTAATCGAAAATTTATTTCGAACTTTTAGAGCATGATTATAGCTTTCACCAGACACATTTCCATCATTAAGTTTAGAATAAAATTGCTCTTTCGCTGGTAAATGATAATCATCTAACTTTTCCATTGAATCGATATATTCATATGGGAATACGCCTCTTCTTGTAACCTACTCGAATTATTCAGGATCTGGATAATAAGATTTTGTAATTTGTTTATCATCATTGTTGAGATATGAAGCTAATTTTTCAATACTAGAGGCCATGAATCTAAATGAATCGATAAATCTAAGGGAAACTTTTGTATTATAAACTGATTTTGTGAATAAAATGTAACGTTCTTCGTTAATAGGTAATAGAGTCATTGGTCCTTCAAATGCTGTAGCTAGAGATTGAGTGATAAAGTGGAAATCGTAACCGGACAGATTGTGAAAAATAATTGGAATTATGTGAGATTGCGGATAATTCAAGTTGCGAGAAATATGGGCTGGACCTCGATATTTGCCCGTGAAATGACAATGATCATAGCGTTAATCATTGAGAAAATGAATTTTTTTCCCACATATATGGCAGATATTTGATTGATGGCGCTTTTTTTCTTCATTATTCAGTAGTGTCATTGGAGAGGGCGTTCTAGATAACTATCTATTTCAGTTGCAATATTCTTCAACTCTCCCATAAACCATTGAATACATGTGGATGATCGATTCAATTTAAACCGTGATAAATTATTATTATACGTACAATGGAGGTAAAAAGCTACACTGTGTGGGACATGCTTTTGCGTCTCATCTTTTTGTAGCTCTAAAGTACACTCAAGATCGGCGTATACTGCAAATGCTACAGGGTCTTTACATTTGAAATTTCTAAAAGTAATAATCTGATCTTCTTTTCTCTGAGGAAATTCCATCCGAACTTTATTCATTTTAAAACAATCAAGTTTGGGACTTCATATGACTTTTGCAATTTAAAGTAATTTAAACATCGATCGCACAGTAATGATTTATATTTCGTTTGTTTTATTTGACAACCCACTAGGCGTGATAGATTTTTGATTAAAGCAAAGTGGAAAATAGGATAAAAATTCTCGTCATCCATCTGTATTTCAGCATCAACAGCAAGAAGATGAATGGTTGGTATGTCTGATTCAAAATTATTGCAAAATATGCGGGCATTACTACACTCTTTTCGAATTCTTTATCGATAAAATTAGACTCAATACCATACACGTTGATGGCCAAATTATTCATAGCCTCGAAACGTAAAATGTCTTTTAATGCAATAGGAAATCGTGTAACTTCATCGAGAAATTTTGATCGTTAGATTGATGATTTCATTCAAACTCCACCCACTGTATTTGTAATTGAAGTCTTCGAGTTTTCTGAACAATTGAAAATTAATTAAAGTTGATGTATGTACATCTATTGCACACAATCATTGTAATCTATTTTATTTCGACCCGGATTATCCTCTTTTTAAAGTAAGAAATGTTGATTAAAATATAAACATTATTACCATATGGATCTGGTATTGGACAGCTCGCTGCATCTACATCAATATTTTCCTGTAAACCTTGTATTTCAGCGGGAAGATATTGGTAGTTGATAGTTCCTATAATTAATATGTTTTGAATATAATGAAGATTTATAGAAGTTTTATAATAATAAAGATTAATTTCAAATAAATAAAATCAGAACAAAAAAAAGTATTTACCATCTTCTAACTGAACTTGGAATAATACTGCTCCATTGTCATCCACTGCTGGGTTTCCACTTTTATCATGAACAATATCTAATATCCGAACAGACATTTTCTATGATAATATAAAAGTCTGATTTGCTTAATCCAAACTTATTGTCTTCAATAATGGGAATTAAGTTATAAACTGTAATATTAAAAATTATTATGATCAACTTTTAATTACTTTATAAAATAACATAACGGTCACAATTTCACTTACATTGAATATCAAACAGAAGACACTGAAAGAAAAATATCCTTGTTATACAATGTAGAACCAATCAAAATACCTTTAACACTGAAGGGTAAGAAAAGACTAACTGGTCGAAATAGAAAATATAGTCTCCTTTCATTTTCAAGGAAGAATTTATAAATTCACATATTTAGGATTACATATTGCTTGAAATCTTGATGATAAAAAAATTCAGTTTGCTACCACATGAATGAATTGGTGAAACGAAAGATAAATACATACTCCACGTTATGACCTGAGCAATAAACCAATACCCTTTGTACAGCAACTGTTAAGGATTAAGTGAAATTCTTTTTCCCCCTCATTCACATGATAATAGACCATTTTTTCTATGCGTTGGCAAGCAGGAAATTTTTTTTTTCTTATGTGAAAATAATTCGTGTGACATATATGTTTACATCATGTATGCAAGTAAAGTAATATCTTCTGATAGCACTATTTGTAAAATAGTTACTGACTCTATTTTGTTACTAGAAGTTCTTTAGTACCAACTGTCAACTAGCTCCAAATTATGTAGAATTGTCTCATGTGGATAGTAGCATACCCCAATCCGTGGCTTTCAGGCAGAACCAACTGTCAACTAGCTCCAAATTATGTAGAATTGTCGTACTTCTAGACTGAGCTAGCTAATTACTATACTAAAATCAGATAAAATATTCCGATCAATGATTGTATCATCTGTTGTACAATATGAAAATATTGGAATAATTTTAAAAAAAGTATCTGAAAAATTGTTTTTAACATTGTTTTATTTATAATTATTAAAAAATACAGAAAAATTATATTATTCTCATTGCTACAAATGATTGGTGATGTAAAATTATTGAGGAATCCTATAATATACGTGTTTCGAAATTTTAAAATTTGAACCTCGATATCTCGAAAACGAAGCAAGATATCGAAAAATTTTATTCTTCATTTTCGACTTATTTTTCGTCGATCTATCTAAAGACACCCTCAAATGGCGGCGCCACGGAAACCGTAGTCGTGCCCAATTTTGCATTGTTTATAAGAAATTCACATTACTATAAACAATTTATAATTGTTAAGAGTTATAGTTCATCATTAATAATATTATTTTGTCAAAAGCATCAAAGTCCATGTGCTGTCTTGCCCTTAAAAGTATTTTAAATAAAGACAATGATAATGAAAACAATCGAAAATTGGGAAAAAACAATAATAATGTTAATTTAGATAATAATAACAATAACAAAATTGATGGAATTGAAAATAATAGTAATAAATCATTTAACTTTAACATATCTGTAGAAGAATGTAAAATAGTATCTCTTCCTCAAACATATTTAAATGATAATCACATAAATTTATTCCAAGAAATCATGAATAAAGAGTTAACATTGCAAGGAAAGTTCAATTTAGCACAAGATGTAGGTTATACAGGTGCATTCTCTGATAATATACAATCGATACCTAGGTCGTACACAAATATCAAAATTTCATATGGTGGTGAACTTGGTGTGAATAAAATAGGGCATTGGATATGTACAAAATATGATGGTAATGGAAATGTCTACATATATAATAGTTTAAATAGAAATTGTTTAGACAAACGACAAATTCAATATTTAAATGCTTTATATCAATTTGAAAAAAATTACATATATCATAGAGTCCAGCAGCAAGATAATGGTATAGATTGTGGAGCATTTGCAATTCATTTTGCTACATTGTTATGTTATAATGAATTACCAAAATCATATGAACAATACGATGTATCGATAATGAGAGATCATATAGTTTGCATTCAATTAGAAAAAAAGTGAATACCATTTCCGGATTATGATTATTAAAAAAATTCTTGTTACAGTGAATAAGGCTACTATTGTATATAAAAAATGCGTAATTTTTAAAAATCATATTTTATTATTGATAATATTATCTCGTCGGAAGAATCCAAATCGGTGCAAAATTCGCATTAGTTAATTGATAATTACTATTTTTAATTGTTTATAACAAATTTACATTGTTATAAACAATTTGTATTTGTTAAAAGTCAAATTCCATCATTATTAATATCTTCTTGTTAGAAGAATTCAAATCAGTGCAAAATTCGCATTAGTTAATTGATAATTACAATTTTCAATTGTTTATAACAAATTCACATTGTTATAAACAATGCGTAATCGTTGAAAGTTATATTTAGTTGTGAACAATAATGTTGAGTTAATATCGAATTATTTTCAAATAAATTTGTCATTCTTTTGCTTAATAGTACATTGTGTATCAAGGGACCTAAGTACCCTATTATTGTCTCGGGCCGGTGACGTTAACCGACGCGTGCGGCGCATGAGCCGTAGGCGAGTGCGTACCCGCGCGACTCGTGCGGACGTCATCGTGTCCGAGGTGATGATGGGTTAGGTCCCGTGGTGCACCCGGAACTTTATATAAAAAAGGTTATGATAAGCGTAACTTATTCTCGCCGTAGAGAGGAATCTAAGTACCCAATTAGCGACACGGTAAAAAAGGTTCATGTACAGTTTTTGTAAACAAACAAAATTACATAACGTCATAGGATTTTTCAACGATTTACTTAGTCCGTCATTATTTGTTCTAAAAACCTAAAAAGAATTTGGTGTTTATCTGGAATTAATCATTATTACGTTTTCGCGTACTTAAGTAACTAGGAATTTAAGTAAATATTACTTAGGTCCCACTTTACTTCACCGGTCGATAATTGGCAGCTTAGGTCCCTCTTTACAGGCATAACAAGTTACGTTTATCATGCCTGTGTTATATAAAAGTATTCTAAATAGTCAATCTTGTCATTTATTTATTATTAGTTTTTTTGTTATAAAAAAAAAATGGTTCCACCGAATTTGTTCAAACTTCTTTCAGATCTTTTTTATAACATTATCTTCCGAAGAAATCTTGGTTGAAATTGATATCTCGATCCGTTCTTGAGATATCGAAAACGAAAAAAATGCTGACGTCTGTACATACATACATACATAAAAAAAAAAAAAAAAAAATAATAATAATAATAATAATAAATAAATCCACTTAAAATTGTAGTAGTATACACTACATACTCTGTTTATTTACTTAGTGTTTATTATTCTAAGACAATTATATGACAATGGCAGTACAGCGTCACAAAATCGGCACAACTGTGGAAGTACATCATCACTTCGCCGTCCCTCTGACGGCCTAAAATTAATAATAATAAATAAATCCACTTAAAATTGTAGTAGTATACACTACATACTCTGTTTATTTACTTAGTGTTTATTATTCTAAGACAATTATATGACAATGGCAGTACATACATACATACATACATACATACATACATACATACATACATACATACGTACGTACATACACACGTCATTCTAAAAATTGGTCAGTATGCTTGCATATATCTTAAAACGTGGAGATATGATGAAAATTGACATTTCACCAATCGACCCAATTTCAATAACTTCCTAATGGGGAGTTAATAATGGGAAGTTAAAAAAGAAGACAAGAAAAGAAAGTAATAGTAGTAGTAGTAGTACTAGTAGTAGTAGCAGTAGCCGTAGCAACAATAAGAGCGGTAGAAGTACCAGCTTGAGCAGTGATGAATCCAGCGATACCAATTGATTATGATATCTTTCTGCATTTTAATATAATCACATATTTTTTTCAATTTTCTTCTCAAATATATAATCATTTAGGATATTATCATTATATATTATTGAATTATATTCAATAAAAATAATCTTCTCATTTTCAAATAGTTCTTATTGATTATATTTATATTAAATAATTAATTTATTCATAAGTAGCGTTTTTTATGGTTACTATTAATAAATAAGTTCATATTATAGCAACCTAGTAATTATTTCAACATTCGTATAACTCGCTTTAAAATTTTTATACTTCGCGACTTTTCGGGTTTGTTCGAGGCTGTTCGGCTCTGCACCGTGCAGGCCGTGCGAGCAGCCGAAAACGACAATTGTAAATGATATAATAAGTTAGTTCAAAAATTAGTTCTAAGGGATTCAAAAACGAGACTGTCTAAGAGGGTTTTTATCATTAATAAACCTAATCATTAATTTTTCCTCTTAAATAAACATTAAGAAATAAAAGAGACTGATAGCATTTGAGGATATATATTTCAAGGCTAACAAAATATTATATATTCTGACAACTAATTTTTGTATTAAACTAGTTAGAGAATTGAAATTTCACGAGAACTGATCCATTAGCTAGGTAAGTAATTGTTAATATTAAGAAAATAGGGATGTTTTTATAAATTCATACAACACAAGAAATTTATGGAATTCTGTTGTAACCTTGAAAATGAATATAAATCTGATTTGAGTGGTCTTTAAGGACAGTTTTTATGAATACTGTATTATTTGAGTACATCTATATATCAAATCATCTGTATAACAAATTGTACACTGCAAATCCAAGCTGTAGACACTTTTAACACACTAAGCCTCTTAAATGTTGAATGTCATAAACAAACTATAGATTTTTCACATAGTATGAAACGTGTAAAAAGTGACTACAAATAATGCATAGTTTGTTAATGGACATTTTACATTACTAGAGTTCGATGGCGCGCTTCGCGCTCCTTAGTAAACATATTAAAAATAAAATAAAATTCAAATAAAAGCTATTTACCGCCAATCAATACAACGACCAATCAAATGACGAAAAAAATGATAACAGATATGACGCAATTATGACGACATCCGCCAATCAATTTTTTAGAAAAGGAAACACACATTACGCGTGTTATTTTAACACGTTTGTGAAATCTTAGGATTTGTAGTGTGGACAGAGGTTCACTGTAATTACATACGCTGTACTTGCTAGGTTATTTCTGTTTCTTCAACCGTGTGACCCGCAGGTCGTGCGGGAATTTTGAAAATCGAAAGAGTGATTCCAATTCCCTATCCCCAAATAATACATTAAAGCTGTTTATATATTTATAAAAATTACTCTTTGAAACATTCTCGATTAATCTATTATTATGTAACGTAATTTCACACGCGGACGAAGTCACGGGAATCTGATAGTCATTACATAAAAAGACATTCATGCATTTAAGTTAATTTTCCCTTTTCACGATAAAAAGTATACTTTATAATATTCATCATAGTAAATTAATCATGTTTCCTCTTAAATATACTTAAATTGAGTTTTTTTAAACAATGACTTTCGAAAATTATATAATCGAAAGAAGAAGATCACGATGGTCCTTTTCTGTCTTATCAAGTTCAGTCAATATGGTAAAATGTACAACTATTTATATTTCCGATAGTAAACAGATAATAATGTTTTTTGAAAATTGTATTTCTGATAATGTAGAGTGCTCATTCGTGCATTCCTTACCGAAGACAAGAATAATAATACTCTTTCGTTCATTTGAGTTTGCATATTTATGCCAAAGTCTATTTAATGAAGAGACCGTCCTCCTGTTACGTTATTTATAACTTTATGATACTAATTGTACTTTTTCGTGCATTCTATAAATAAACTAGTATGTTTAAAATAACTCTTGTCTCCACAATTTCTTTGTGAACTTTGCCAGAAAATTATTTCCATACGGGCAATAATCTTTAAAAATTAACCAAGGGAATAAACGAATAAAATATATTGATCTCTAACAAATTAAATAAAATCTCATGATAATTAAGTAGTTTTTAACTTAAACAAATGAGTTTTACTTGCTGCAGATTGTCAAAAATTCTTTTAATTAATCTTTGACAGGTTATTATCATGGTATTAAGCAAGCTCAACGATCACATCAAAAACGGAAAAAAACAGAATAATTATCAAATATCAATCAAAAAAAGTCTGCTAAAATTGAATATTATTTACTATAATTTTTGAATAATTTATAACAGCTTTAATGTGTTAAATAAATCGTTTGTTATGTATTTTGTTCAGATGTCATATGAAGTGAAAAGATTATAAACAAATATTATGAGTATATAAATGTATATGAATTTAAGAATCGATTCAATTTTTTCTATCTTTCCAGTTATGGTATTTTTCGATGAGATGTTTTGTAGTAGGAGATACAATGTTCAATGCTTCTTCAAGAAAAGCAATCGAGTTAATCGAATGAATATTCGATTCTGATGTTTTTGGAGATCTTTTTTTTTTATCCATGTTTTCGATGTATTTTCTTGTTTGATTCATCCAAGCTTCTTTACACAATCTTTTGAGATCAGATCCAGAGTAGTATTTGGTATTTTTAATTAATGAATCGAATTTTTCGAGTTCATGAAGATTTGATGCTGTATAATATTTTAAAATTTGCTCTCGTGTACATTTGTCGGGAAGATCAACTAATATTTGTTTCTCAAAACGTCTCAATAATGCAGTATCAAGATTCCTGTAAGACAATTGAAAAACTATGCATTCGTGATTACTGTTTTTCTAAAAAAATTATACTATGATGTTCACCATGGAGTGTTGGTAGCCGCCAATAATGTAACATTGTTGTTTTCTAAGGAAATAATGCCGTCAAATCCAGTCAATAGTTCAGCTCTGAAACGTCGCGTTGGTTCTGAGTTTTTTTCACAATTTGTATCACTTCCAGTTGTCCAATCAATTTCATCTATGAAAATGATAGATGGTGAATAATGCCTCGCTAGCTCACACAAAATCTTGAAATAAGAATAGAATCACTGAATTAAAATATTTAAGTATATAAAATAAAGAAGAATTATCGATTACAACCTATTATCGGCGCGTAAAGTACTGGCCCCTCACTTTGAATGAGCGTAAAAAAAAAACTAAGCACTCGATGGAGTTGAATCAAAAGTACATATTAAGGTAAAGCGATTCTACATTACGTGTCCAAATTTGAGATTAATCGGTTGATAACTTTGCCCGTTATCTGACGTGAAAGGTCAAAAAATAGCGTTTTTGTGATGATATTTCAATAAGGGTAAAATCAAACGACTGTAGCGTCATTAATATTTGATCAATCGAGTTGCAAATTTTATCATAGTTTCCAGTAACGTTTCTCAACAACATCGCGGTGGAAAAAATCATTTATCTCAATTAGAAATCTATTTATCAAATTAAATATCCACGAACACTATTTCGAGAATGAAAACAAATATGAGAACGAAACACATTCGAAACTTAAACAGTCCATCGTGAGATCCCAGAACTTCATCTCGAGAACTTTAAAAATTAATATCTTTATTATTTATTGATATTAACAAACAAAAATTGCTGAGAGGGTTTATAATTGTATACTTAACAACGCGGAATAATTAATTTTATTTATAAATAATATTTGACGTCCCAAAATAATTTTTAAGAGCGTCAACTTGCCCAAGTTGGTCCCAGACTTTCATCTCGAGAACTTTAAAAATTAATATCTTTATCATTTATTGATATTAACGAACAAAAACTGCTAAGAAGGTTCATAATCGTACACTTAACAATGTGGAATAATTAATTTTATTTATAAATAATATTTGACGTCCCAAAATAATTTTTAAGAGCGTCAACTTGCCCAAGTTGGTCCCAGAACGTGATCTCGAGAACTTTAAAAATTAATATCTTTATTATTTATTGATATTAACAAACAAAAACTGCCAAGAAGGTTCATAATCGACTACTGAAATATGCGAAACGATTTATTTTATTTAGAAATGATATTTGACGTCCCAAAATAATTTTTGAGAGCGTCAACTTGCCCAAGTTGGTCCCAGAACTTCATCTCGAGAAAAATATTATTTATAAATAAAATTAATTATTCCGCATTGTTAAGTGTACAATTATAAACCCTCTCAGCAATTTTTGTTTGTTAATATCAATAAATAATAAAGATATTAATTTTTAAAGTTCTCGAGATGAAGTTCTGGGATCTCACGATGGACTGTTTAAGTTTCGAATGTATTTCGTTTTTGCAGTTTGTACATTTTTCGGGCCCCTCTGAAATTTTTTTATTCCCACGCTTTTTCGTGTACATATGTTTTACCGAAGTGCACACATAAAATTTTTTTCTATCGATAATCCTGTCTTGTGTCTACATCGTTAATGAATAGGCTTACGGGCGTTAAGCTCTAACGGTAATGAGTGTCATAAACACCTGCATCATTTTTTAAAACTCTGTTATTTTCGCGAATTTTATTTTTACTAATTTTTTAAATTGTGGATATGGATGTTAATTTTTTTCTTCGTCTATTGGACTTTATCTCGTTCTCATATTTGTTTTCATTCTCGAAATAGTGTTCGTGGATATTTAATTTGATAAATAGATTTCTAATTGAGATAAATCATTTTTTCCACCGCGATGTTGTTGAGAAACGTTACTGGAAACTATGATAAAATTTGCAACTCGATTGATCAAATATTAATGACGCTACAGTCGTTTGATTTTACCCTTATTGAAATATCATCACAAAAACGCTATTTTTTGACCTTTCACGTCAGATAACGGGCAAAGTTATCAACCGATTAATCTCAAATTTGGACACGTAATGTAGAATCGCTTTACCTTAATATGTACTTTTGATTCAACTCCATCGAGTGCTTAGTTTTTTTTTTACGCTCATTCAAAGTGAGGGGCCAGTACTTTACGCGCCGATAATAAGCAATGTAATAATATCAATTTAGAACGTAAAATAGAAGGTAACAAGATTTCATTTTAAGTAAGTAATAATTTAATGTCAATTAGGTTTCAAATTTAAGATTCAAATCATGCTTCTTAACTTGGTTTCGACCTGAAACAACGAAAAGAAAAAACAATAAAAAAAAGTCTCAATAATATCATTTTTTGTTCTCTGCAAGTTGACGCATTAATTTAATATATAAAAAAATAGAATTATCTTAGCGAACACAGAATGTAAATGTGATATAACAAGGAAGTAACAGCTCACGTAACTTTTTTGACTGATGAGTGATATAGGTGCAAATCTCCCTGTAGGGAGAAAATTCATTTACGATAAAAAGTTAAATTCGATTTTAAACGCACAAGAATGTAATAAAATGGGTGTAATTTAATTATATTATCAACATCAATCGTTACAATTGTTTTTTTGTACAATATTACGAGTATAACACTTTAAAATCACAAAGTAATATTATATTGTTGAATAACTGAGTAGAAAATATTAATATTTATGTTACATTACTGTAAAATAAGTATGTCTCATTAGCACCATAACATCCATATTACATAGATATAACAGTATTTACTGGTAATGCAGCAATTTTTTCAGCTATCAGTAACATCAAAGTGATATTTTCCTGAAACGTGATAATAACATAACAATGTTTCATCACATTGCTACGTTTATGAGTGAGAATCTGTAAGTTACATGTGACTCACATTTCATGTAACACGTGACATAAAATTTACAGAACGGTGTTCACTAGAATTAAGACTTAGTTTTTTTTCTTGTAACAAATCATTATTTTTAATAGTTTAAAAAATAATGTGGACATTAATTTTTGTTTTTGTTTGAATATATTTTTTCCGTTTTTTTTTTGTTATCTGCAGAAGCAAATTTTTAGAATTTCTAATAATGAATGATATCGCTTTTAAAAGAATTGGAAATAAATTGTGGGTTTTTCTTTGAAAAAGTCTTGAGAATAAATTATTCACTTCCAGTTTGGTCCATGAAAATATTATACTTAATAATTGAATAAATTTAACTGACCTTTATGAATTTTTCTGAATCTCCGCGCCATTTGCTTACTAGTAAACTTGCTGTTACATTGAAAAAAGTCCACTTGCACTCAGTTGCAACGGCTTTGGCAAGCATAGTTTTTCCTAAAAATATTTAAATAGTTAAATGATTATTGGTGTAGCGCAACGTACAGTCATGAAAATAAATAAAAATATTACCTGTTCCAGGAGGTCCATACAAAAGAATTCCCTGCCAAGATGTGAACTTTGTATTGAAAATTTCTGGATACTTTATTGGATACAGGATAGTTTCTTGTAAAATTCTTTTACATTCCTCCAATCCATAAATGTCAGTCCAAAAGATATTCAAGTTAGTTGAAATTATTTCCTACACACACACGGATGAAATTTTGTCTATAGAAATTTTCATATAAAAACGAATTTATAAACATTCATATACTTTTATAATGATTTGAGCAATATCGTAAAATTCAGAATTATCTGGATAAAGGATTTTAATTGATGAATTTATTTTACTCCTTATGTGATCAGTTTTATTATACTCTTCTGTCATAGAAAGTTGGACAAAAGGTTTTTGAGAAATCGGTGTTATCGCAAAAGAATCAGAAATTGGATGGATAGTATTTACAGAAGATTTCTTGTTCACTTTTGAATTAGATGTGCATTTGATGTCCGAGTCAGAACTATATTTACTGCAAAAAAAATTTACTTCGTATGATTTTATAGTGGTCAATCTTTCTTAATAATGAAATAATTGTTACCGCGGGCATTCGTGCTGTTGAAATACTGAATTTGGAACAGTTTTTCGAATTCTCGGCATTTTATTGAATTTTGCAACGTAATAATCGATGAAGTGGTGTAGAATAATTTCAAGATCAATGTTATCACATAACTGTTCATCAGAAATTAGCTGAGCTTCTTTTTTCAAACATTTTGAAGTTTCTATCAAACTTTTGAAAATGATATTAATATTTTCTACCATTAAATATACAATTCATGAATGAGTCAATTTTATTGTTACCTACTCAAATCAATCTTTATAAATCACGTACACCCAACATCATTAATACGGTCCAAATTAGTATAAGAGAGTACATGGAAACTGTATGTATAACTTTTAAACAAACTGGACGGTATTAATAATACAAGGTGTATGTATCTACATGATGTGTCAAACAGTTGTATTAATACAAATTTACATACTTGGCTTGTTGTAAAAAATCAAAAATAAGATAAATTAAATCTCGTCGTAACCTTTCTGATCGTTTTCCACTCGCACTACAATAAATTTTGTATAAAAACTTTTGATTCCTGATTGAAATTGTTATACTTAAAATACGTACTTGATCTGCATTTTTTGCAATTTAATAGTTTTGCGTTGAAGAATAAGGTTAACGGCCTCTTCAAAAATCTAACGTCAACACCTTGGAAACAATGTGTAAACAACGCATCTCAAGTTTTTGAATAATACGGAGAGGAGATAAAACTTTTAAGGTAAAATTTACCATTCTTTCAGATTTCCAGACATTTACGATGTACACCCGGGTCCATTAATGCCTGGGGTGCTATCTTTCGAGCCCGGCTTATGCCCTTCGAGTAATAACCGACTGCAGAGGGAATTTTTTCGTGTGGAGAGTTTCCATTCTATAATTTTTTAAGTCTATGCTACACCCAAACGCATAAATGCCTAGTTCATATGTACCTTAAGAGTAATTACCGACTGAGATAGATTTTTTTTTGAAATAAAGTTTCTAATCATAAATTTTTTAATCATGGGTCATATTTAAAATGATGAACCTGAGTAATGAAATTACTAAATTTAACAAACTCATTATGTTTTATGAGTGGTAATTACTTTTTTTATAATTAGAAAATCAGCGAATACTGGTTAAAGTAAAAATTATCTACGAAATCTTGATAAATTATAAATAATTATTAATATAATAAATAATATATAATAAATATATATAATAAATAATTGTTGTTATAATCAAAAAAATTGCGAGAATTTTTACGATGAAGATTTATCAACAAAAGACTGGAAACTCTCTACACAAAAAAATTCCTCCCGCAGTCGGTAATTACTCGGACGGCATAAGCCGGGCTCGAAAGATAACACCCCAGGCTTTAATGGACCCGAGTGTACACTCGTGTTCATTAATGCCTTCCCTATATCATAAGAGCAATTACCGACCGAGAAAGTTTTTTTTTTGTATAAATTATTCCATCTATTATTTTTCAAATATTCTATGATTAAATTCCCCTCCGGCCCTGCCCCTACTAAAAAATACATTTCCCTACCCCTAAACATTTTATTTCCCCACATTTTTGACAGCTAATAAACAATTTTGTTTGAAAATAATAAACAGTGTATCTTCAGTATATCAGTGAATTTATAAAGTCAATGACTTTCAAAAAAAAATGTCAAATTTTTTCCTTATTGTGTAAGTCACAACAGTTTCAACTTTCAATCATGAATCCATAATTGATCAAGAATTAGTAAGTATTACATCAAAAGTTTTAAATTAAATTATAAATTAACGTGTAATGAGTTATTGATTATTTAATTATGTTTTTTTTTAGAATCAAAATAATGATAATGACTCAACTCTTTTGCAAAAAACAACAATCGTTTGAGGTTATATTCCATAATTATGGAATAAAGTTTTAATTGGAAGAATGTCATAATTAATTTCTATGTGTATAACGTTATAACGGAAATTAAAAAGTTTAGCTTTTATTAATTTTGTTAATAGAATGCTACTTTCATTATCAGCTATAACTATTTATAACTTTTGTATATTTTAATTTACATAATGATAAATGGTTATTTTAGTATCAAAAAAATTCTATTTTACATTCTGGTACAAATAAATGTTGTCAACGTGCAATAACCCTTCATTTTAAAATGTAAATTAATAACGGTACATTTGTTGTATAGTAAATCTCTTAATCATATTTCTTATTAATTTTCTATATATTTCATTTAATAATTGTGGGGTTATGGTATTTTTTATTAATTTTACTTTAGAAAATTATATTTCACAATGAATTGAAATACTATAAATTTATTCATTTTTCTTTTCATAAACTTTTATTTGTAATAAATTATTTGGTTATATTGTAATTAATAGCAATTCAATATACAGCTAATACAAACTAAATCTCAATTTATTTAGATGAATAATCATTGTTATTACTTGTTTTTCTATCATTCAATTGTTTATTACATTTATTTATCATAACAACACATCAAAAAATATTTCTTAAGAGTAATATAACGAACAGATCCAATATATATACTCATCTATTTCCTGCTCAAAGAGGAATGATTATTGGACTTTTGGAAGCAGGTAAGAGTGTAGCAGAAGTATCCGCATTACTACATTGCAGTACGAAAACTGTGAATTTATGGCAAACGAAATATGAAATTGGTAATGAAGCATTATTAGAGGACCATCGAAAAAATAACCATCGGCCTAGAAAAACAACTCCTGATGAAAATCAGCAAATGATTGCAAATCTTCTCAACCATCCCTCAGAAACTTTAGCAGATATCGTAGTTCAGACTGGAGTAAATATATCTGATTTGACTGTTCGACGTAGGTTCAAAGAGGCAGGACTGATGAGCTGCAGAGCTGCAAAAAAACCATCACTTACAGATAATCATCGAAGAGCTAGAATACAATATGCTCATGATTTTCTAGGATGGGGACAAAATCGCTGGGCTCAAGTAATTTGGTCGGATGAAAAAGTATGAAATGACTTAATCCTTTCTCTAATTTTAATTTACAAAAAAAATGTTTATACATTTCAGCTATTTTCAACATCAATGTCTGGAAAATTAAAAATCTGGCGACCTAGATGTGACAGATTAAAACCACAATACGTATTTCCAGACACTTTTAGCAACCGACAAAACGTTATGTTCTGGGGTTGTATGACCAGTTATGGAGTAATGGCATTACAAGAGGTGTCGTCAAGAATGAATGCTGAAGTCCTTGAAGAAGTAATGTTGCCTGCTGCCCGAGAGGTTTTTCCAGAAGATGATTATCGAATTCTCTCGTTTGTGCAAGATAACAGTGCAGTACATACAGCAAGGATAGTTACAAATTGGTTTGATAGACATCCTGAAATTCTTCTCCTACCTCATCCTGCAAAATCCTCAGATCTCAATCCTATTAAAAACATCTGGAGTAATTTAATAATATTATCCAAATTCCATAAAACTATTTTAATAAAAATTTTTATGTAGGTTACATGAATCTGAAATGGAGAACAGGACAGCTTCCAAGAACGAGAAACGATCTACGAATACATGTTCAACAAGTATGGGCCAGAGTTTAGCAACGTCTTGATATCACAGTAAATTTATCCAACTCCATGCATAAACGATTACAAGAAGTTATCGTAAACAATGGCTATTGGATAAAATATTAACTAGAGATCACAAGACTGGAAAACTTAGTACGGCAATATATTGTTTTGTTTCAATCATTTATGATAATTACTATCTAAGCAATTTAACTTTATCTTTCAATTTATTTTTTCCCATTACTTTGAACTTACATGCTCTAGGATTTCACCACTTGTTTCACTAACCTTCAACTGCTGATATCATCAATTCATGTATTCTATTGCTAGATTATTACTAGTCAATGAATCGCTAATTTTGGATATTTTGATGTTTAGCCGGGGCTTATATGCTATTCTTGGCGTATCAAAAAGTGTCAACACTAATACCATTAAGAAAGCATACAGAAAATTAGTTAAGGAATTGCATCCAGATAAAAATAAAGATGATCCTGATGCCTCACGAAAGTTTCAAGATTTGAGAGCCGAATACGAAGTTCTTCCGGATCGAAAAGCATGACCGAGAAACCCCACGAGGAGATAATCGTGTCATCGATCTATTTGTAACACTTGAAGAATTATACAGTGGTACTTTTGTAGAAGTAAGTATAATTGAAAAAAAATATTAGAAACTATTGATTTTCGATTACTTTTAAAATATATCTTTCAATCAAATTTCATTTAATCATTTTACTTACTTATATCAATGAAGACCTAATTAATATTACAATAAGTATTATACTTTTAATATGACAACTTATCTTATCAAATATTATGTTATGATTAATGGCCTAATATTCCAATAAAAGTTAAAATTTTGTCAGATAGTAATACTATAATTTTTTACAGGTAGTTAGAAATAAACCAGTAATTAAACCTGCAAAAGGCACAAGAAAATGTAACTGCAGGCAAGGGCTAGCGACAAAGAGCCTGGGAGTTGGAAGATTCCAAATGTCGCAACAAACAGTTGGTTCTAAATGTCCTAATGTTAAATTAAATGAAGAAAGAATACTTGAGGTTGAAGTAGAACTTCGAATGGTTGATGGCCAAGAAACGAAGTTCTTTGCTGAAGAAGAACTTCATATTGATGGTGACCCAGGAGACTTGATTTTAAAGTAATAATTCTCATTTCTTTCTCAACTCTTTATGAGATTACTTATATTTCAGACATTTATAATTTATTCAGTTTTCAAATATAATATACTCATAATATTAGAGTGTCAGTACAATCATATTTGTCCCCAGCTTGAACAGGTTCTACGATTTCTGTTTTCGAAATAACTTCTAATGATCTTGGAATTCATCCTCGTGTTAATTCTGACAGAGTTTCTGGTATTTAGATTTTCTAAATATAAAAAAAAAATTAATAATGTCGAATATGAATTTTAGTTTATTTGAGTGTACTATATTGTAGTAAATTGTTTTACCTCAAAAAACACAATGAGAGTATTCTCATCTGGAGTTGCAAATCCTTTCAAGTATTTAATTTCATTATCTTTTTTGAATTATTATGTTTTTCTTTTGTTCATTTAAAAAAAAAAAAGAAATTATCAAAACAAAAGGAATCGATTTGAAGTGAAATTTATGGAAAATACGTTAATTGCACAATTGTTTCAAAGAAGATTTAAATATGTAGACCAGAAATAAGATGAAGAAGTTGATCATGCTACGAATGTATCGGTATCGATCTATGTTTTGTAACGGTTGCTTCCTTGATAAAAAAACTTTAAAGAAAAATTTAATTTAACCCCGCAAAGAAATTTCAAGAACATGAATTACGGTATCATCTCAATTATACTATTAATTACTTTGTTAATTATTGAACGGGAATGCAGTATAATTGACTACTAGTTATTTCATTTAAATAAGTATTGAACAGCAAGTATGAAAAGAAGTATTTTTCATGCTTCTGGGCTCAGCGATCCAGGGCTCCTCAAGGAAGCTTACTCCCTCCCAAATGAAACAAGACTTGGTAATTAGAGATGCTAATTACCCCAAAAATATTAATTACCCCCTCAGGAAATAACTTGGTGGCAGGTTTTCTAAATTATGACCAAATTTGTTACGTGAACAAATAATAAACATTTATTAACAAATAAACACACACTCTTTTAATCAAGCTATTTACAGGTTTTGAATTTGCCGCCTGAATGTTGCAGACTTTTGAAATCAAAGTAACGGTCGGTAATATAGAGAATATTTTAACTCGTGAATAATCGATCGATTGGTAAAATATAGTTCTAGATAATCGGTTTTCAAGAATTTAAACAAGAATTTGAAATTTGAAAATCCCGCTTCAAAATGGCGGACGACCCAAAAATAACCGTGTTTTTAAATAAACAAATATTTAACCACGTGCTTCTAGGTTAGATTTAAAAGTACATCAGCAGTACGGTTTTTAACTAGTAACATAAACAGCGGTTTTTAACTGAATTTATATAAACCAAACTAACAATAAATAAACAACTAGAGAATTTATATAAACAATATAAGTGGTTTTTTTTAAACCCGGAAAAATGTTTCAAGTACTTAAAAAGTCTTAATACTGGTCAATTGCTTTAAATCGCGGCAAACACACACAACGACCGAATGACCGCGATCACTCACACAGTCAGACAACGAAAGGGTGAAATGCTTACACCCTTCGTGTATTTTTGTCTAGATATTTGAGATGGTGAAATGCTCACTCACCTCAAAATCCTAATCAAGTAGGTGAAATGCTCACACAGGCTTGATAAACGTGTACGGTTATCGCAAGCGAGAAAAAGATGCCCTTCAGCCACACAAATTTTCGTATTTATTAACGTTTTGGCGTAGCCCAGTTGCGAGATTTGGTTCGCCATTTGGAGGCGCGGCGCGAACTAAAATATTACATGCCAACTATATCTATATAGTGGCCGAAGACTAGAAAACAATACTTAGACGTGTTTGTGAGCTAACCCTCACAGTTTAAAAAGGAAGGCTTGTTGCAGGTTTTCAACATTTATTTGCACAATATGAAAGTATGGCAGTAAGTTTTTTATGAATATTATATTTAACACTAATTTAATATTAAGATATCTTATTAATAATATTCGTGCGTCAAATACTGTTGCTGTATTGATTTCATCTGAAAATAATTTTCTTTCATTTTTTAAAAAAATCATACAAGAAAAAAAAAACATCTTAATAAATATTTATTAGATTTAATGTATTGTAGAATGATTGCGAATGATATGGGCGTTAAAGAGATCAATTGCATTGACTGCTATCTAAAATATTATGAGCTGATGCTTGAATTTGAGAGAAGTTTAAATTTGTTTTTTTGTTTATTAAATTTTAATGTTAAACAATTTTTAGACAATTTTTTTTAAACAAAGTTTAAATATAATATTTGAATATTTTTTCGGTGCCTTTTGCTAAAATAGAAAAATTCTCATTATGATGAGTGTCCACAAAAGAATTTTTTAATTAGATGGAACAGAATTAATGCCATTACGGTTAGCTGATGACCAAGATGCTCTAGGAATCGATGAAACTGTTAATCCATGGACAAAAGACCTTTGGAGTAAAATAAGCACTGAATTTAAAAATTATTGAAGAACAATTCAAATAATGGTAGTGGAATTATAAAACGTGGAAAAAAAGGAGAACAAGGTGATATGGGATCACCTGGTTATCCATGTCGTAAGGTAATAGAAATATTTTTATTATTAATTTATCACAATAACGAAGAATGAAAACAATTGTAAATAGATAAAAAATATTTTTAGGGAGTTCGTGATAATGATGAATATTTTGGCCCCGATGGTTTCCTAGATTGGAAGGATTAACAGGGTTAGCATCCGGTGAATGTGGTCATAATGTGATAATATTTTTTCATCGTTCATTTTATTTTTTTTCAATTTATTTTAAAATTAATGAATTGTTTAGTATGTATTTTTTTCCGATAAATAAATAGATCCTATAATAATTCAAAAATTAATATATATTTTTCTAGAAAACTTACATGGCTGTCCTTTTTCTCCCATATTTCATAGATTTTATTTATTATTCGAGATAGAATCTTGCACGAGAGCATATGCATACTCACCTTCATAAGCAGAATACATCTTAGGAACGACATATTTGTGATGAGCATATTTCAGATCTACAACCTCTACAAGATTCATCATTTATTTTTTCACTTTCGGGAACCCTCAACATTGACAAGACAAAGAGGAGTCTTTGTATACCGAAGAAGCTCATCAAAGAATAGAAGAGCTCGATCGACTCAAAAATGTACGCTATCTTCTTGATGCCATTTCATTCACTGAATAAGTTTCTTTGCTAAAGGATC
The DNA here is from genome assembly GCA_028641665.1 of Chelonus formosanus. NCBI lineage: Eukaryota > Metazoa > Arthropoda > Insecta > Hymenoptera > Braconidae > Chelonus > Chelonus formosanus. The sequence goes on from CM054002.1 coordinate 12,817,996, forward strand.
CTACGCAGAAATTTTAAGCTTATTAAAAATTATTTTTAAAAGATTTCAAATGCTGGGCTTAAATAATCGATTAGGTAATTATTATAAATAATAAATCACATATTCAAAATTGGCTTAAACTTTATAAACATAATTTAAACTACGTTCAGATAATTCTTATCGGAATCATAATCATACAGGAGTATTACATTGCTGTTCTTTCAGCGCGCGTAGTAGAAAAAATGAGACAACGTGTGCTTGTAAAAGAACGATGCCTGGTAAATATTTTTATTTAATAAAAAAAATGAAATGATGGATAAAAAATTTACTTGATAAATAATGTTTCAAGATGGCCATAAAGATTTAGGTCATGGACACCCCGTGCATCTCAATGTTAAACATTGGTCTTGCTGTGGATCAACGAATCCTAACAGTTTTTGTTCGCAAAAAGGTCCATAAAGACCGATCTATCCTTTTACATTGTAATCACTATTGTAATTACAATAAATTAATTATAATTAATTTATTTAAATTCAATATCCATTGTAAATTATACCTAACAATCCTTGTATTTTCTTTCAATAAAGACGTCTTTTATTATTATTTTAATGACATTTTCTAAATGCATAATACTATTCTATCAAAGTTTAAAACAATTATTTAATACTTTAATAACAAAAAATTAAAATAAATAAATAATTAGATCAATTAATGAGTAATAAAATATATAACAAATGTAAAGAAAAAAAGAATTGTTAATTTCTGTATAAGATTTCAAACATTATATAAGCTGATTATATCGTCATTAAAGTACATTTTCATTTATGTGTTCAAATGATCTTCATAATTGATTCCGTGTTTATTTTTAATTAAATGATGCTATGAAGAGCTTTTAACTATTTCTCCTCGTCCGAGAATTTTCATTCGTACTTCTAAAGGATCAACCCATAAAGTATAACCAAGTCGCAGACAAACTGTATACCCTGATGGATTCATGTCAACTGTTAAATGAGAGTTGCAATTAGGTTAATAATAAACTTAGCGTTTACTTTGAGTTATTTTAGGATTACTTTACCTTAAAATAACTATTAATTGACTATAAATCAACCGTTAGAATGTGTGATTTATTAACTATGAGTTAACTATTCATCAACGGTTTCTTGAGAGTTGATTATTGGTCAATTTAACGTCATATCAACTTGTAATGAACGTATTAGTTTATTAACCTATCATAGCGACTTCGAAGGTTATTAACCTTAAGTATACCCTTGAAATGGTGAATTTAATGTTAAATAAACAAATAGTCAGTTATTATGGAATAACTATTGATTAATCAGTCAATTAGTTTAATGAAAAATCTGGAAACAAGGACTAAGTAAAAAATAGGAAATGAAAGATACAGTTATAATAAACTAATAAAAAATATATATTGTAGATTATTTACATTGAAAAAAATGTAATCAATATATTAAATTACATTTAATCTGTTTCCCAAATATTAGAAAGACAAATCATTCTCTGGCCCATATCAGTTTCAACAGTTATAGCTGGCGTTAAAACTTTTTTGCGGAAATAAACTCTATTTTTTAATTGTACATCAAATATATAATTAGTACTGAAAACTTTTTTTTTCTTGATTAAACGTTTGACAAAGAAGCCATTATACAATTTTTTATTGATAATAAATTGGACTATCGAGTAAATTTTTCCGAACCCTATATTTTTAGCAAAAAAAAAATGATTGCACAATTTTTTATTGTTTTTTTTCACAACACTATGAAATTCAATATTATTTAACAGAACTTTTTTGAAGACTAAAATTTTTCTTACACGAAAACCTTTAGAATGTAATACTTCTCGTTCTTTTGAATTAGGTTTGCGATAAATTTTTCTTCCAATACCTTTGAAATGATTTTGTTTATTCACACAGATATATTTACTATTTTCTAGACTCGATACAAATTTTTTTGTAATAACGTGTATGTTTTTTTTGTATGGGATGGATTCAATACATCTATTCATTATGAATCGTGTTGCAAGTTGCAGAGCTCTGCTATTAGGGCTGGAGATGGTTTGGAGAATCTTACGATTCCATGATTCAAAAATTGAAGCATTATAGCTCTATAAAGGACCCTAATTTCTAACAGTACTGATCACATGACGTAGAAAATGAATATTGAATGTCATATTATGAACTCCATACAAATTTTGAAATACTTGGGTTTTAAGAATCCTTCTAAACAAGGCAAGCAATAATATTGAACCCAATTCCGAAACTCTGATCCTTTCCACTGTTTAATGCAAGTCAAACTTCTAGGTGTCCGAGAAATGCGGCTACGTAATTTTATCTCCAACAGACGATCGTCAATAGCAGCTAAAGTTTTTGGATCTCCAATATAATATTTTTCATCTTTATTTTCTTTTTCTATTAGTAATAATGTGTATTGCTTGACAACTCCAAGAAACAATTGATGTAAAGGTTCTACCACCATACCATTTACCAAATCGAATTCCGAAAGAAGACATAAAACAGAAAGGCCTTTCACCCCAAATTTTGGCGCATCATTTTCAACAGCACTTTGTCCGTCACGTATTATATCATCATGTGTACGCATTCGTACCCTGAGAATTGTATTTCCATCTTTGACTGGATATGTATGTGGTTGACCTCTACCTTCACGTCGAGTTCCAGAAGCATAACAAAAATTGCAACCGTACGAACCATTAAATTGTTTCATGCGTAGTAATAATGGTCTTGCGACAGAATCTACACTGCAAAGGATAATTGCAAACCGGCTTCGGATTTTTTTGGTGCCATCAGGACACCATGTGACGCCTACATTGTACAGCTTTTTCATTTTATCTATAAAAGGTTGTAATATAATATTCATATTTGGATGTCCTTTTCCTACCCAAATTGTACTTAGTAACATATTTCTTTCACGACTATGTGGTGGTAATTCATTCATAAATACCCTCCAATGCATTAGGATTTTTTTTTTTTTCGTTCAGAACGATACATTAATCCATTTCTGATATGAGGAAGTGCTAATAAATCTTTAATTTGAGATCTTAAGTCAAGTTGTAGAAAATAGTGGATAGAAACATCCGATGTTATATTCGATGGACAGGATGCAGAAGTACAACGTTCAAAATTTTTACTTTTTCCTAAATATTCATCACAAATTCCAAAGTAAAAATGTTTAGTTAAAACAGATTCATTTCGAGATAACTTTTCCCATAATCCATTTTTATTTCTTGGCAGTCCACTATTAATATTTGAATCATTTAACTACTTCAAAATGAAAAGAGTAACTTTATGACTAAGTTTGAGTTTTATAACCATACTCAATACTGCTAAAAATGATCTTTTACACAAATACCAGGCTGCGGAAAGACTGGATATTGTAATTGATCTATTTGAATATCCATAAATGATTGTGATTTTTTATTGCTTTGATTCAAAATATTTTCATTTACAGCATTATTATTCATGTTGTTTTCATTACTGTCTCGAGTTGTCAATCCAAAGCGGTTATGGTTGTTGTGAGTACTTCTACCAGATTTATTTGATACCTTTCTTCTACGTTCATAGCTATTACCTTCAGTGCTCGGAATATTACAATTTATTTCTCCATTATTGTTTTTACATTTTTCATTTACCGTGATGTCGAAAGGAGTCGTTGATACTTCATGATTTTCACATTCTTCAAATGTTGATTTATCATCACATTCTGAATCCACTTCTCTGTTTTCATTGTTGTCATCAACTTCAATAAACCATGTTTGTGACTGTACAAAACAACGATAGAAATTACAAACTAATTAGTAAACAATAATAAAATAATCACATAAAAGTTAAGATAGATTCTAAGTTTGTTATTTTATTTGGAATCAATAAGTTTTGAATGATAGTAAATACTTACTGAACTAACTGACATAAGTGGATTAATATGCCTTTCATATGGAATCGGTTGATAGTCAGTAGAAATTTTTAATCGCTTATGGACTTGAAATTGATCCTGTATGACACACATTAACTTTATGAAGAATACTTAAAAAGTAAGTGAATGTAAGTAACATTAACTAAAGTGAAACTTACCAACAAATCATTAGGTAATAAAGAAAAACATACAACATCAGGAAATACTTTCAGATGAGAATCATACATATTTTTTCGTTTTCGGTAAAGTGCAAAACGAGACATTGTTGAATTATATTATTAAACATATAATTGTAATTAGAATTGGTTAAAAATATAACTGGATTTGCATTAGATAATTGAATTTGTGACTTCTTATTCAGTGCTAACTTGTAGGCTGAATGAAAAAGATTATGGCACATGGTATTAGCTGTGTAAACCCTCCCGCGAAAGTAAAGGAAAAAAATGTTTTTCAACGGGTATCGATAGTATTCGACGCGTAGATGAGTGTGCCAACCTTTATTTCGTCAGTACCACCTCCAATTTTGAATAAAAAAATATTAAAAATTTTTTTTATATTAAATTGAAAAAAAAACGTTTATAAGAATTGTTCTTCGTTAGTAGATTATAGTGTCGCTACTTTTATCGTTAGTACCACATCCCATTTTTTATAAAAAAAAGTTTTAATCTTTTTTTAATCTTAAATTGAAAAAAAAAAATTCATAAGAATTGTGCCTCGTTAGTAGATAATAGTACTGCTATTTTTATCGTTAGTATCACCTCCAATTTTTCATAAAAAAAAGATTAAGACTTTTTCATTTTTGAAATTAGAAAAAAAACTCAAAAGAATTGTGCGTCGTTATGAGATGATGGTAGCGATTTTTTTTATTAGGATCAACGTCAAACGATAGAAAAAAAAAATTACTCTCATTCATTATACCAAACAAAGGAAACGTCGAGATAGGAATCATTAAATAAAGGTGAGAAAGTTATAGAACGTGTTTACACTACACGTAGTTGAGGAATATATCGACGCTAGAAAATATTATCTCATGAAAGCGGATAAAATCCACAATCGAACGTGCCTCAATACCATATAATCATATCATCGAACAAGATGAAACCTACACATATGTCTCCTGAAGCTAAAATGACAAAAAAAAATTCATTAGACAAGAGAAAGGGCGCTAAACTTAAATGTTCCCCGTAAGTAGATATTAATACCATCATGGAAACTACTTATATTTTTATACATCCATCCTTCAATAAGGGTAAAAAGTAATTTTAGATTGAACAAAACGGAGAGAACAAGTCCTGAACGTGATTCGTGAGTAGATGAAGAAGGAGAAGATACCATCATCGAACCTAAATATATTTCCAGAGATCTACTCTAAGGTTAAAGTCACAAGTGAATTTTTGATAAACAAAAAGAACAAGGACAAGCCCCAAATAAGCTTTGTTTGTAGATAATAGTACCATCATTAAACCTGATCAATTCTATGCGTAGCCATCTGATTATTAAAGAAAACAAGAATATTTTCGTTAAACAAAAAAAAAACAGGGACAAGCCTGGAATGTGTTTAGTTAGTAGAAAATAGAACCAACATCTAACCTGGTTAATTCTTTACGTATCCATCTGATTACTGAAGGAGGCGAATATATTTTTGTAGAACGAAAAAAAACGTGGACAAGCCTGGAATGTGTTTTGTTAGTAGATGATAAAACCATCATCGAACCTAATTATTTCTCTCTTACATATCAAATAAAGTTTATGTAACAAGTATATTTTTGTTAAACAAAAAAAACGAGGACAACCGTGGAATAAACTAAGATAGTAGATGTTAGTACCATTATTAAACCAGAACACTTCTCTACGTATCCATCTGATTATTGAAGAAAACAAGTATATTTTCGTTAAACGAAAAGAACGGGGAAAAACCTGAAATGTGCTTCGATAGTAGATGATAATACGATCATGGGACGTGTTTTCTTTTTCTCTTACACATTAAATAAAGTTGAGATAACGAATATATTTTTATAAAAGAACGAAAACGGGGACACGACTGTAATGTGCTTAGTTAGTAGATGATAGTACCATCATCGAATCTGACCATCTCTCTACGTATCCATCTGATTACTGAAGGAGGCGAATATATTTTTGTAGAACGAAAAAAAACGTGGACAAGCCTGGAATGTGTTTTGTTAGTAGATGATAAAACCATCATCGAACCTAATTATTTCTCTCTTACATATCAAATAAAGTTTATGTAACAAGTATATTTTTGTTAAACAAAAAAAACGAGGACAACCGTGGAATAAACTAAGATAGTAGATGTTAGTACCATTATTAAACCAGAACACTTCTCTACGTATCCATCTGATTATTGAAGAAAACAAGTATATTTTTGTCAGACAAAAAGAACGGGGACAAGCCTGAAATGTGCTTTGTTAGTAGATCATAGTACCATCATCGAACCTGACCATCTCTCTTCGTATCCATCTGATAATTAAAGGAGACAAGTATATTTTCGTTTAACAAAAAGAACAGAGACAAGCCTGAAATGTGTTTTGTAAGTAGATAATATGACGATCATCGAATCTGATTATTTCTCTCTTTCATATCAAATGAAGTTTATGTAACAAGTATATTTTTATTAAACAAAAAAAACGAAGGAAACTCCGGAATGTACTTAGTTAGTAGATGATAGAACCATCATCAAACCTGATCATTTCTCTCTTACAAATCTAATAAGGTTCATGTAACTAGTATATTTTTGTTAAACAAATAAAACGATGACAACCCTGGAATAAACTCAGATAGTAGATGTTAGTACTATCATTAAACCTGATCAATTCTCCGCGTATTCATCTGATTATTATAGAAGACAAGTATATTTCCGTTGAACAAAAAGATCGGGGACAAGCCTGGAATGTGGTTTGTTGGTAGATCATAGTACCATCATCAGACGTGTTGTTTTTCTCTTACAAATTGAACAAAGTTCAGGTGACAAGTATGATTCCGTTAAAAAAAAAAATCAGAGACAAGCCTGAAAGGTGCTCTGTTAGTAGATCATAGTATTATCGTCGAACCCGACCATTTTTCTACATACCCATCTGATTATCAAAGGAGACAGGTATATTTTTGTGAAACAAAAAAAAAACAGGGACAAGCCTGGAATGTGTTTAGTTAGTAGAAGATAGAACCAACATCGTACCTGATTATTTCTCTCTTTTATATCGAAAGAAGCTTATGTAACAAGTATATTTCTATTAAACAAAAAAAACGAAGGAAACTCCGGAATGTACTTAGTTAGTAGATGATAGAAATATTATCAAACCTGATCATTTCTCTCTTACAAATCTAATAAGGTTCATGTAACTAGTATATTTTTGTTAAACAAATAAAACGAGGGAAACTCCGGAATGTACTTAGTTTGTAGATGTCTGTACAATCATTGAACCTAATCAATTCTCTACGTATCTATCTGATTATCAAAGGAGACAAGTATATTTTAGTCAAACACAAAGGACGGGGACAAGCCTGTAATGTGCTTAGCTAGTAGACGATAGTTTCATAATCGAACCTGACTATCTTCCTACGTGTCCGTCTGATTATTAAACGAGACAAGTATTTTTTTATTAAACAAAGAAAACAGGGACAAGCCTGGAATGTGCTTCGTTTGTAGATCATAGTAACATTATCGGACGTGTTTTTCTTTCTCTTACAAATTAAATAAAGTTTATATAACAAGTATGTTTTTATTAAACAAAAGAACAGGGACAAGCCTGTAATGTGCTTAGTTAGTAGATGATGGTAACATCATCAAACCTGACCATCTCTCCACGTATCTATCTGATTATTAAAGAAGACAAGTATATTTCCGTTAAACGAAAAGATCGGGGACAAGCCTGGAATGCGCTTTGTTAGTAGGTCATAGTACCATCATCGGACGTGTTTTTTTTCTCTTACAAATTAAACAAAGTTCAGATAACAAGTATATTCTAGTTAAACAAAAAGCACGGGGACAAGCCAGTTATGTGCTTAGTTAGTAGACGATAGTACCATCATCGAACCTGACCATTTCTCCACGTATCCATCTGATTATCAAAGGAGACAAGTATATTTTTGTTAAACACAATGAACAGGGACCATCTCGGAATGTGTTTTATTTGTAGATGATAGTACCATCATTGAACCTGATTATTTCTTTCTTACAAATTAAATATAGTTTATGTAACAAGTATATTTTTGCTAAACAAAAAAAACGAGGTCAACTCCGGAATGTGCTTAGCTAGTAGATGATACTATTATCATCGAACCTGATTATTTCTCTCTTACACATTTGATAAAGTTCATGTGACAAGTCATGTTTTGTTGAACAAAAAAACGGAGACAACCCCGGAATGTGTTTTGTTAGTAGATGATCATACCATCATTGATCTTGGCAATACTTATACAAATCTATCTCAAGTTTGAGGTATCGAGTAATTTTTTCATTGAACGACATAAGAAAGGATAAGTTCTCAATGTTTTTCGTTAGTAGATGATGATACTTCAATTATACATGATTTCAACTTTACATATCTATCTGGGGTTAGAGTAACGGAAAAAATTTATGAATCTCATGATCTAACTGCCAGCTCTCCGTAATCGTTGTTAGTTATTAATGATGTTATTATCGAACTCGATTTTCCTGACACATATTTTTTTGGAGTTTTCGTGACTCTTATTTCATTTCTTTAACTGATAATGATAATTTTAAGCCGCGACTTTGCTTTTTCTGTCAATAATAACACCAATAGCTACAATGTTTCACATTATGATTGGAAGAGTAATGACAATAAATATCATGTAAGTAAAATCTTAATTAAAAAAAAATACATTGACTTCTAATTTCTCATTATTATTAAGTTCAATCACATTTGACGTATGTCTAAATTTGGCTCTATTTTAAAAATATATATTTCACTTTCTATTACTGCTACATACATAAAAGCATATTTCAATATATCGTGCATCTTTTGTTTCTTTTACTGTTAATTTCTTTGGCTTCGAAGCTGCTCTCATTTCGTCATGTTTTTTCCATTGGTTCGAATTATAATGTACAAAACCCGTATAATATGCTCTCGAATCAACATAACTTTTAGAAATTACAGCTATCAATTTATATTGGTTATCGTTGATGCTAAGTTCTGGAATGATTTTCGATAATGTCAATTTTCTATCAATTGTTGATCCTATATTTATTAATAAATGTTGATTCAGTGTTATAGTCTTCTGAAACGTACTATTACACTGCGAGCAATTATTGTAAGTATTTTGGCTGTAATTTTTTATTGTTTCGTTGATAATCGTGTTACTTAAAGATACGAATTCTGTACATTGCACATCAATGATAATTTTTTTGAAATTTATATTACAATGCCATCTGGGACAAATTGATTTCAACGTTATAGAAGGGTGAGTTGGAAAAGTTGCAATGATTGTATCTTTAATGTTCATGTAGCAATCAAATATTATTCCTTCTATATTTGTAAAATTATATATTTGCAGAAGTATTTCTGCTTTCTCTTCGAAGACTCGTTGAACACTGCCGTGTTTCGAGAACATTTTAATCAACTTAGAAATTTTATCTTCTGACTCATTCACGTACGTATTATAGTTGACCACTCTCGTGAAAGCTGAATGTATGCAATGGAAAATTGCATCAAATGCACTTGTGTTTGTAATTTTGATTGGTCCTCGAGAAGTTTTTAAAATGCCTTGGCTGTCACCGCTGATCATTAAATCGAATTTAAATTTTGGAAGTTGTGCTCGTTGTAGTATATTTTTTATGTCTGGTGTTGGCCTCAGATACTTCCCAGACTGTCGATTATTGTTACATAGTCTTCTCCAATTTTCAATTTCATTTAGATAAGTATATGGCTGTCCTTTTTTTCGATTTAAATTATGGTTTTCCGCTGTATTCGATTTTTCTTTTATATTTGTAGAATCTGAATTGCTATTAAATAAAGCATTAAGCATTTGTTGATTAGTACAGCTATAATTCAGCTCGTCAATATTATTTTTTCGTAGTTTAAATTTATCAGCTTTGTAAGCATTTTTTGTACTGAAATGCAGTATGTCGCCATTTGTTCTTTCATTAGGTTTATTTATGTTCACTGTTTTCAACGTTGATGTTCTTTTTGGGCTGTCTATGCAATTTTTTGTATTAGCTAGTTTGCGAGCATTTGTGTTATTTTGTGAATGCTGCAGTTTGGCTTTTATTAATTTCAGTTCTCCACTGAGTGATCGCAGGTGAATGATGATGAATTTATCTATTCTGATATTACTCTGATTATTAAGGATGTTAATTTTTAAATCTTTAAAATATTGTTCACTACGTGATGATGATGTTGTATAAATTTGATCTATTAATTTTGATTTTTCTTTAGACATTTGATTTGCTATTAAGGAGTAGTGTAATTGTGGCATCATTGCTGTCCATAATGGAAAATTTTTTCAAAATTTCAATAAACGAATACTAAATTCTGGTAAATACAAATTATTTTGGTACGTTCCGGTTTGATGGATTTGAACTAGTTTTTGTACTGAATTCAAAAATTGAGAAATTTTGTTATCGTCATTTTGCAGAAAGTCTTCGTTGTCTTAAAAAATGTTGTCTTCAAAATTATTTTCATCTTCCTGCACGATGTTAGCAAAACCGTTGGCAATCTCAACTTCTAAAAGTTTCATGTAATGTTGGAAATCATCAGTATGACCGTCATTACTATATTTTTCAGTATTGGCAACAGTAAGTAATGCTTTTAGGATTTTCCGAAATTCATCTAGACTTTTTGTTCAAATTAATAAGCCAATACAGCGCAAATAAAATTGTTTATTAAAACTTGTTCGAACAGTGAAACATTTCCATCTTGATATACTTCTTATGATGTGAGCAATATCTACTCGTACTATTGTTTTGAAACGGTTTTTCTTATTCTTCGATTCAATGATATCAAAGCAGTCTTGTACATATTCGTATAGACTCACGTTGTTGAAGCCTAAAGTGTAAGCATTGAGTAATGCTAATGAGTAATCAGTTATTACTTGTTTTGGTTTTTCTATTCCAGTGGAACTCCACCAACGTATGCAGTAACTTAGGGTATTAGTGTCATGCTTTTCGGATAATAATTGAAAGATGGGCAAAGTAATGTTTTCTAAATGAGCAACAGCTTGGTATAAAAAAATTACTGATCTAGACCCATCTGGATGCACAATATTTTTTACAATTCCTCCAGTGGCATCGATACTGATTGTACTCAAAAAATTAGTTGATCGAAATTCATTATACAATGTGATTTGTTCACGTAGCCAGTACATTATATAAAATTTATAAATGCAAAGTATTTGCATAAAAGGTGCTATATCAGATGGTTCTTTCAGTTTTAGCACTGCACCAATATCATCATTTGTCGGCATCACTCCTAGTTCTTTATCTTTATGTAGTTGTTTGGCTTTTCGTAGTGTTGTAGCTTTAAACAATTGTGGAGGTTCATTTTCACCAAATTGCATGTATTTGTCTGCAGCATTCAATCTCCACAATTTTGCAGGTGTACTTCTCAGTTGTTCACTTATTCGATTTCTATTACTTTCGATAAGGTGACGTTTTTTATTATGAACTATGTCTTTTGTATCATGTGTTAATATTGTAAATGTAATACCATCCAGTGTTGGCTTTGAAAGACTGTATAGATGGATATCGTTATTGCATTCAGTGCACCTTCCTTTGATTGTCATGAATGTTGTTCCTTCATTGTGATCCACAATAATGTTTTGAAACGAAAATGGACATGGTAACCTTAACTCGGACCAAACTTTCTGAAAAAAAATATGTCAGACCATCCATCTTTGAACCACTCTCTGTTATCCTTTCCAATTCGTCTTTTACGTAAATCTAATGTATGCCATTGTTCAGTATTAAAACATATTGAAGCAACCAGGGGAGTTAGCTTTGTATTGCAATTAGGCATAGACCAGTTTGACATTTGCATGATTGTGTTTGCATTTGATTGAGTTTCATCAGTATTTTCCTTTCTTTTTTTTGCTGGGGATGCAATTCCATGAATTTTCAAACATATATCATGTCGATCCTGACAAACGTACATATTCACATATGCTGGCGACATTTTATTATTGAGAGCATTAGAAGCTTCTTTACATATTCGATCACTTTTAGGATAAAATTGAGAGGTATGTTTCATGAAGTTGAAGTTTTTCAGAGTATTATATACTTCTTCTGGCGTCAATGCGGGAGAAAACGGCATTTCGTAAAAATATTTCATCAAACAATCGAATATATATTATGTTCAAATTTACACAATAAATATTGCACTATCTAACCTCTACTTTGTGTCTTACTGAAGACTATGTATTGAGCTTCAAAAAAGGAACAGGGTTGCCAGAGATATTAGTTCAGAAATACCGCGCTCTAGAAGAAAAAGCGCACAATCAATTCAGAAGCCGCCCAAATTTAAACAAAGTTTTTATTTCCCTTGTTTTAAAACTTATGTTTAGGTATTTTTAAAATTTAAAATTATTATTATGGAGATGGTATTTTACATTAAAATTTCAAATATTTTATCAACGTTACTTTTATTAAATTAATTTAATAAATAATTTATTCACAAACTCGTATGTATATTACAGTATGAATCATGTAAGATCGTTCTTTTTCGTTATTAGTGAGGATGGTTGGCCTCAAATTGCCACCATCATCTAATTTAATCCATTCATCAGCTAATGCAATAACATAATAGTGTCCCTGTTGACGAAAATTTTTATATACGATTACAGCAACTAATTTATAACATTTAGTTTTAATTATTAATGATAAAGGACATTCGGATAGTCGGAACTTTCTGTTATTTTGCACGTAATTCTGTTTTGTACTGTCATATCGTAAATATAAAATTTGCAAATCACATAATATGTGACTGCCAGTAATAAATGTGGTTAAACATTCTTTTATACATTTTTTGCAATGTTGATCAATGTTTTCGAAAAAATATAAAATACAATTTTTGATCTGATCATTATTATTTATTACACTATCATTATTTTCTATATCAAGAACGATCTTTGACATTTCAAAATTTTGCTGACAATGAACACAATTCTGATGAATGTTTATAGAAAACTCGTTATATAATACTTCGTTCATAACTTCGTAAATACTTGAGTAACAATTGAGCACTCCGCGTGTGGATGTTTAAGAATATGACAGTGAGCTTAATATGTCCGCTCGCAAGCGATATGAATCTGGCGTGCATCTATTTTTTTCGCAATGAACAACTAATTGAAATGTTTTATTGTCGGATTGTGTAACATAATTATGGTAATCACGACTCATGCGATAAGCTATATATATGCCATTAAATATGGCATCGAATGCACAGGTGTTGGTAATGTTTAATGATGTTCCTGCTGACGTCAAGATTTTTTGATTCCCATTTTTAAATAATGAAAAGTTTAGTGTTACATTGTTCATATTTACATCACTAATTGTTTTATGATCAACCATATTCTCTTCGTTTTCCACCGTACTGTTATCAGTTAATGCAACAGATGACAATAAGTTTAATGTTGTATTATTTAATATATTACTTTTATTGTCAAATATCGGTGACAAAATCTTCAGATTTGAATCTATTCTAGGGTGAATATTTTGATCGATCATTTCGCTATTATTTGTCGAGTGAAAATGAGGTTCACCAATTTCAGTAGTTTCATTGCAGAGATCATTCATATACTCCTGAACATTTTCGTAATAAGTTTTTAAAAATCCATCTATAGATTGTGTATTAGGCACAATTTTATTCTTTGAATATTCAATGTGAGAGGTATGATGTTGTAAAGTACCAAGAACAAAATCATTGAAAATGGAGGTATTCGCTGATACCATTGTAGGCAAAATTTTTGTCCAAATTGGGAAAAACTTCAATATAACGCACAATGTATCTATGAAATCATGAGAGTAAAAAGCGTTGGTACATTTTTTTTCTTGTTTTGTATTGGACATATTTTTTATTTTCCAAATAAATGTCATCAATTCATTGTCTTCATCATTTGTCCAATCATAATTCCTGAATATTTTAAGTATTTCATCCTCGACGAAATCATCGTTTTTGTCATCATTACTGATAATATTATTGACAGAATCTTTCATCAGTTCGAACTTTTTCATCAACAATGAAATAGATGCTTTGAATTGAAGATTCGATAAGTCTGAATCAACGGTTGGAGTGTTTGCGACTATAAGGACACTTCTTAATACAGCTATAAAATCATTAAAATTCGTTGAACTAGCCAAACATTGTATGGATTTGATACAAAAACTTCGAAGTTTGTCATTTTCTATTTTTTTATACCAATTACATTTTCTTATGATTCTGATTATACTTTCTACATTTACTTGGATTATTGTAAAATTTTCGGGCAATTTCATCGATGAGGAAATAATTTTACAACAATATTGTAAATACTGATCTAGCTCTTTATTTGTGCAAGACAAAACGGTTGCCTTTAATAACACAAGTTGCATTTAAACATTCACGATATCAAACTTCCTTGGTGTTGACACAATACTCTTTCGAATCCACATAGACAGAACATCATCATTTGATGTATTTGTAAGAATTTGTACAAGTGGAAAAATATTCCCTTCAAAATATCCTGACAGTAAATACAATTTGATATCAGCTGATTCGCCTTCCATACATCGTATCATATTTGTTGATAAAGTATCAATACATATAATATTTATTGCTTCGGAGCTAATTATCTTACGAATGTCTATTTGTTCTGGTAGCCAATACATCACAAAAAAAGAATCTACTGATACTTCCCTAATTGATCCAGAATAAACAGCATTACTCTAAGGTAAGTTCATCAAATAACCATCATGATTGAAATCTTGTACTGCATTTGTTAGATCGTATATCCATCACCAAATTCTTCATCAGATGAAGCAGTTGTGCTCATAGCTGGTAAAATTTTTTTTCTCAAAAGATACGATTCTTTTTATGGACAATACTTTTGGTATCAAAAGTATTATAATGGAGTGTTATTTCTTTCGATGAGCTCTTGAATTGTGCATAAATTCGTATTTCAGTAGAACATTGGTTACATACACCGTAACTACTAATTGAGAAAAAATCTTCATTTTGTTTAACATTTAATGGATCGAATTTGTACAAACAAGATATATTATTTATTGCTGCTAACTTGCCGTTAACAATATCGTCCCATCCAGGACTGAAATAGTAAACTAGACTGTTCTTTACTTTCTTTATTCCAAAATCTAATTGCGACCACTCTTTGTTGGTGAAAAATATATTTCCCTTTATTGGAGATAACTTTCTAGGATTGTCGATATCATCCGAGGATTTTTTTTTCTTCTTCTTACACTTCGTCATTTCGGGTAATTGAAAAATCTTCTTGTGAATAGCATAACATGTGTTATGCCAGTTTTTACGAATATACATATAAACAGAAAGGGGTTTTATTTTATGATTCAAGGCTCTTGAAGCATCTTTCCAAATGATATGATTTTTAGGAAACAATGCAGTATCATCCTTGAAAAAGTTAAATCTACCTTTCAATGCATTAGTCATTTCATCCGGGGTCACTGCAGCAATTTGTGGCATCATAATTGCTAACCTACATAAGATGAAAAAACAGAATTTAAAGAAAAGAGAAATAATCGATTAAAATTTTCACATATATCGTAGAAAATGATAAGCATGTGCTCATATACATTACGTTTTTTAGTTATATTTTTATAGTCTTTCAATTAATAAGTTGTGTTACCTATTTAATTGAAACAGACGAATTAAAAGAAAAATGAGATTGATAATAGAAAGAAAATACTATCTTAAGAAATGTATAGCCACAACGTAATAAAAAAAACTGTGTTCGAATAAGAATGAACATAAAACATGTATTACAATATTAATATCACAAACAATGGTAGAGTGAAATTCATCATTCGTTTTTTCATCTACCGATATCACTCTTACTCTCTTGTGGCTGTGTTACACATGAACTTCGTGTGGCATCCGCCAGATGTCCGGAAGTACTGTCGAAAAGCAGTTGGCTGCAATGAAAAGCTAGCCAATCAACAGTACAGAAATCAATGGCGATTTCCTAGATACTACAACTGAGATCTTACAGAAATTATTGAGCAAGTATTGGAGTCAACTATCGCTAGGTATGTCGAGTTATTATTATTATTCAAAATATTCATAGGTATTTTCACATATTTGAATATCTCATACTACTTGATACAAAAATTTGCGAAAATCATTAATGGTAGAATTGTACATTATGTCATGATTGTTTTTAGGTTACTATGCCGAAACGAACAATCTTACCTCCAGATGAAATTTTCAAGAAATTAAAAGGTTTTAAATTCACGAAAGATAATCAGTTCTTCTTATCATCTAACGATGTTATTTGGAAAAAAGCATCTAAAGCATTACAAAATCTTTTATCACCGTTATATGTATATACTTACGTGACTGAAAACCGTTACAACATCTCAACAAAACTTCATGGTGTTACTTTATCCAAACCAACTGCTGAAGAACCTAATTAAAAGTGATTCAGATGAAAATGATGGTATGATTGAGAAACGATTAACTTTGAACTTATCTGAGTGGGAAAGATTAAGAATTCATGAAGATGATCGATCACACACCGTGTTTCAGAATGGTTGGACCGATATAGTATTTCATGCCATTTGGACTTTACTGAAGTTACCGTGTTCTTTTGTGTTTGATAGATGCTCATTAACAGGTACTGAATCGAATGCTAACTACATAATACAAGGATCATGTTCTGAATGCAAGAATACCATTATCTTGAAAAATTTAACAAATATTACGCCCGATGGCATAGTATTTAGCGTATCTACCAATGATTCTACAAATATCGAACACCTCAAAAAAAGGCAGTGTCGAAGCAAGAAACGAAAATTGACAAGTGTTGAACTATATGGAAAGTCTGCTGAACTATGACGCTTACATAAAGCTAATAATTCAATGGAAAAAGGAGATGTAGAGTGCCCAACGCTGTATTCGCCTGAAGTTTTGCAAAAATGTAAACAACAATATAAAGATGAAGAAAGTGGAATCAACCGACAGTTTGACAGTTAACAAAATTTGGTGAACAGAATGAAAACTCCGGAGTATAGTTCGATCTTACATTGCGTTTGGTCTCCCTCATTATTTTATAATTTACTGGTTACCAGAGCAACTAGATTTATACAGATCTTGGAGCAGCGTAGATCCATGGTACATCATGAGCATCGATGCTACAGGCAGTATCGTGAAGCCAGTAATCAGAGAAGATGGAAGAAGGACGAATATTTTTTTGTATCAAGCTATCTTAAATTTTAATAATATTACGCTACCAATTTTCCAATTGTTGTCCGAACAACATAATACGAATTCAATATGTTTTTGGCTTCGAGAATGGCTGCGAACTGGTGTACCCAGACCGAAACAAATTGTCATTGATTATTCTTCTGCATTAATAAATGCTTGTACATTATCTTTTAACAATCAAAGTTTACACGAATATCGAGAGTATTGTTATAAATACTTGATACTAGAAAAGAATACAAATAAGAAAACCCAAAAAAAAACAATTTTCACTGCTGTACGCATAGACATTGCACATTTCATCAAATTCATTTCTCGTTGGTCATGCTTCGTAACACCGGAACAATTACACTTGAAACAATTTTATTTACGATGTGTGGGATTGCTAACGAATGCCCAAGAGTTTAATACCTTTAAACGAATATTAACATCGATGTTAGTTGTAAGTAATTCATCCAAAATAGATACTAAGGACGACAATGATGCCTGCACCAAATGCTACCATGAGTTAGAAAAGGAAATAGAAAAGATCACACTTCCAACGTTTAATGCAAAAGAACTTAGCGCTAACTCAGAGGAATTAATAGAGAATGAAATAGACGACCAATATACAAATACTGAGATTTCTTCAGTAATGAAATTTAAAGAAAACATAGTGACACAAGTTAATAAAATCATTAACGATGGCATTGACAGAAAAAAAATAGTAATTCTTTTTATTGTCCTGACTTTATTAGAAAATTTGTCAAACTAATACCCAATTTCACATTATGGTCTTTATTAATTACTGTTTTTTATACCGATTTACCTTCGATAGAACACATATCCGAGCTCGAACTAAGAAAAATAATGACAGCGACGTCTGCAAGAAGCGAACAATATTTCAACAAAATAAAAAATACCATCTTGGGAAAGACAAAAAATATCCGAGTAGATAAATTCGTTATACAACATATAAACTGTATAAAAGGTGAGATAAACATTATCGCAGCAAAAAAAAGGAATTTTCTCCAATATATAGAAAAAGATAAAAGAATGACCTCTTTCATGGATGAAGGTACCACTGAGCTGCACGATTTCGATGAAAATAACACAATTCAAATTAGCTGTGACAACGAAAAATCTTATGAAAAAAATTCTCAAGAAAATAACGATATAAATAATACCTACATTATGAAAAATGATATGATCACTCCAAACAATTTAGTTGTCTCCAAAACCAGCACTATCGACATGTATGAAAAATTTGAGCATACAAAAAAAAGATGTACAGAAATATTAAAAAATGGAATACATGTACCAGCGGTAAAAATAAAGCAGCGTTCAATAAAAGTAATAAATACATGTGCGTTTGACGCTATAATTGAGTGCATTAGTGCTGGTTATGATCGATCAATGATATTACAAAAATACATAGATCAATCTAATAACATCGTTTACCAATTTATGAAAATGTTGTGGAATTGTAATGACGAAGAAAAAATATACAAGCGACGAGCTGAAATATTAGTACCTGATAAAATAAAGAACAGTGAATCAATGTACAATTGTATAATTAATATCACAAGTATTCTTTTGAAACACTTCTATAATGAACCATCAATTATTATAACTACAAAATGTGACACGTGCCATGTACAGAAGGAATTGCCAGTGACAGTTCTATCACTTGATATGCCAAAAATTTGGAAGAATAATATTCGAATATTGCAAGAAAGTATCGATGAATTTTTGGAACAATCAACGCCTATCAAATGCGACCATCTAAAAACTATTACTATCAAATCAAATAAACTCGTGTTTATCGACACGGAAGGTGTGCATTGTAGAATTGTTTACGTTATGAAAGGTTTTCGAGAAATACCAAAATTCGATTTAAATAGTATTCCACGGGAAATACAATTAAAAGGAGAATCCTATCGACTACTTGGGGTAATAGAGTACGATATAAAGATAGAACCTGCACACTACATCAGTTTTATTAAAACAAACCCCGATCAATGGACCGAATACAATGATATGAAAACATCATCTTGTTCCTTCAGTGATTCAGATCGGAAAAGTAGACGAAAAAGGGAAATCAATATACTCGTGTATATATGTAAATAGTTTGTTTTTGCCAGAAAATCGATTCGTTTGAGCATCACAGAACGTTGAGAAACAAAAATCTCATATATTTAGCGTGTAAAAAATTTATATATGAAACGTATTTTCATGTACAAAACGTTTTCTATGTTACTAATTATACATTATTTATGAAAATAAAGAATATAATACTTGGTAAGTTTTCCTAATTTCACAATTTGTTCTTTTCACCACTATGGTCTAAAATAATGAAGGAGTACTTCTAATAGATATATATCCAACTTAACATATTTGTTTATCATAGAGAGCTTGTTCTATGCATCCACTATTACAATATAATGCATTTTGTAGCCAAGTTTCTGCAAATTCGAAGAATTTTTGCTCATTGCATTTAATTACTGAATCAATCCTTCTACTAGTTGATGGATAATTGCAACAACATCTTAATACTTGAGAATAAATTTTACGACAAAAATTGAAGAAGTTTGTTAAAGAAGTAAGCATAAATGCCTACTCAAATAGTGACATCTATGAAATGATTAATTTGCAAAGCTAATCCAGTAAGTGTATTGAACAAAAGGAAACGTAATAGATATTTTTGTTACTTTCTTAATTGATATCAATATTTATAGACTGACAGCCTGTCATAATACTACTCCAAACTGCTACCCAAAATTTTAAAGCAGCAAAGACTAACTGATCATGAGACGACAACAATAAACTTGTTCTCTTCTCCCACTGTTCCATAAATGTTAGTGATAGGTACCTTGGCTTTCAGAGAAAATGTAAAAACTTGATAACAAATTTCATTAGGAAATATAGTAGTTTGACATATGAATGAAGGAAGATAATTGATTTTTATTTAAGAAATTACAAACAAAAATTTGAAATGATGAGATTATAAAAATACTGGATATTAGAATATATGTTAGCTCGAGCTTAGTTATGTCCGATGGAAGATGTTTACGTATGCGTCGAATTCCGTTGTTCCGCACTTCTCGCAGATGTTGTCGCGATCCAGTTTACTCCAGCATCCGGACATTATGCATCGCCGCTGGACAATGAGCCTCATTCGACCATGCGGCCATTGGCACTCTGTTGATGTCTTGTCCCGTCCACAGATTCGACATAAATTTGTCCTTAGTTTTTTAGGACATTTTGTGAAAGAGTGGCCTTCTGTGCCACAATTCGCACAACCTGGAGGTAATCTCCGTTGTTGCATGAAAAATAATAGCCAATCCAATTTCTTCTCAAGGTAATCCATTTTGATTTCCGGAATACCATAGGTTTGAAGGACGTATGATGAATTTTTTTCCAGTGTTACAAATCTTATTCGTTCAATTTCGGAGTTGGAATAAATAAATCTTTTATTCCAACGTGTAAATGAAACACCATCTTTATACACGAGTATTTTTCGGAAGATTCTTCCATCACACGTGACAGCTTTGTCCTCCTTAACTTTATTGAAATTCACTTGATAGACGTCTGCATCAGTAGTTTCGAAACGTCTTACAAAAGAGAGCACGTCTTTTGCGTATACAAGATACGTCAGATTCTTCCAATACGGTAATGGTTTTGCAAATGCACTGTTATAATTGCGAAATAACACAACAAAGTGGCTTTGAGATTCCATTGTATCACCTTTACGAAATGTTTTGACTTGTAAATGGCAGCCGCATAAATGACATCTGTGCTTTCCGGTCATTTAGTTCTTCAAGTAAACTGTGGCAGCGCTGGTTGCTCGAGCACTAAATTTAAATATCTTTAGATAGACGGAAATAAATTATTATTAGATTATAATAATATAATATTAATAATAATAATAATTATTATTATACATATTTTGGGACAATACATTGAATATAAATTTATAAACTGTTGTATTTGTATCGTAGTTTAGTAATAAAAAATAATTGAAAAATATTCATCAAAAAAAAAAAAAAAACTTGGCAGTTAAAAATTATGAATATTGATTTTAATAAATTTCTTTTGTGTTAATAATGATTTCGTTTTGATAATGTTATCATTAAAATAAGTTAAGAATGTTTTCCGACAGTAATAATGCAGAAAAAATTTTTTTTTTTTATAAATTCTATTGTTTTAAAAAGAAATTTAACTACAATGATTCAGAAGAGATTAAATAATTTTCTAAGAATTAACTTCAATAAAATATCACCTCTAAATTAATTTCAATGAACAGCTAGATTTAATAAATTTGTTATTATTGAATAAATTTATCTACACTTATAAAAGGAATTATTCAAAATTTAATAATAAGCTCAATAGATGAAATTACTGTGAAATTCAATAAACTAATTAATAAATAAAATTACTATATAATGTAATACATAAATAAGTTGTCGACAAATGAAAAATATTAATAAAATACAATTTAATTTCATTTAATAACTAGTATATTTAATTAAATAATCAACTTTATTGCCAGTTTTATAATAATAACCAATATTTGTTAATAAAATCGGTTCATTTTAATCAAATATGAATAAATCCTTCCAGATGAATCATTTTACAGCCATGAACAAAAATTTATTCAACAAAACTTCAATTACTGGACATGTTTTGGAGATGACTCATACGGAAGCTTAACATCTTTTCTCTTAAATCGTGAAGATAAAATTTTTGGAATCTTCCAAGAAAAGGAAAAACAATCTGGTCTAGGTGCAACCCTGGTAAAAAAGCTAACCTCCAACTTCTGAGTGAACGGCAACAAAATATTATAAAAATACTTAATAATTGTATAGATAAAAAGAAGTATTCATAAATTGTGAAAATCGGCTCGATTATCTTATTTTGGGCAAAAAATGACTTCACTGATTTTGCTCAAAATTTAATTTTCAAGTAAAAATAGTTTTGAAAAAACTTTGTAATTTTCATTTGTTTTTTACTAGTAAATTATTAGTCCAATACTTTGATTTTTTAATCAGTATATTTTTCTGTAATAAAAATTTATATCAAGAAATTCTAATTTATATCAGGCTACATTTATATAATAGAAAACTCAAGATAAAATTGGGCAAATAAAAAAAAAAAAGTACACCATACTTTTTTCTCAACCTGGCTAAAACAATTTTCAGGTTGATCTCCATCATCACTATGTAACGATAGACAGAGAGTGGTTCTCAACCTGCGTCGACTGTTGTGACTCGACGCAGTGTCTATCATAAAAAAAAAGGATTTAATTTTATTTTACTCAAATGAGAAATCAATAATATTTCGCGAATTAATTAATTCGATAATAATAAATTTTAGATTGATTTTGATTTATTTAATGTTACTGAAATCAAATTAAGGTTAATTATATAGTAATGAGTTTGGGCGCCAGGTAGGAGGACAATCAGGTTCTACCTACCAAAAAATAGAATTTTATTATGCAACACCTTGAACAATTTATTGAATTGAACCGGCTAGCTTATAAATTACAATAAATGATAATTTAAAATATAAATATGAGCTTGAGTCTCGCGTGGGGTGTGTCACCACCGGTGATCACTTGACTCCGCTGGTAGGAATTGATTAATAATAGTTAACAATACTAAAATTTATTGATTAATGCGTATACTGCCAACGCAACGGGTTCGAGGACTTAAGAGAAGTCCAAAACAATCGTTCAGCACACTGGAACGCCGTTCGCTGGCTAACTATTTCCTCAATCCTGAGATATGTCGGGATTCAATAAATAATGTAAGATAACGATATTTTGTTAATCGTGAAATTCTTTTCCGTTTTGTATTTAAATAATAACAATGATTATTTATCACGTATCAGCCGCTAATTACGGAAACTCTCTAGGATTTTTCCTGCACGCAGTTTGACCGTTACAAGGTTTAATTCAATGACGGTTGATCTTATGAAACAATTACAATAAACAGAGATCTGTAGCATTAATCAATTAGGATATACAATTTCCGTCGATTTATAGCACAATAGTGATTTAATACCTGTTTGATGTCAATAATGACTCGAAAGTACTTCGTTTTACTACACTAGTTACTCAGTCTCCTAAGAGTCCTGAGATTGCGGCCCGCCAGACGCGTTGCCGCCAAAACAACCTGAGTACGGCGTTCCTTAATCACCCCGAGTGACAATATATATTTTTTTATCGTTATACAATGAGAAAGTAAAATAACACGTCTCACTCACGCTCGAGTTACAGCGATTATCTTAACAAAGAGATTTTCTGCTTACTGGTGACGCTTTTCGTTGTCCCAGCGACAGCAATGGCTGCTCCAGATGATCTCCTTTGCTCCACCACCAACGGTTGAAGTGCTGCTCACGGAGTACTCCTTCTTTCAGTTTCCTATGGCCACCAACGGCTTCTCCACAATGAGACTGAGCTTGACACTTAGATGCCCGCTGCGAACGTTTGCGTTTGTTTTACAAATTGAAAAGAACTGATAAGACTCAAACCGGTGATGTCTTTGCAGTTTGACGGGTGCACGCCGAGTGTCTTTTCTGTCAACGACAAAGTGACTCGTTGACTAGGGCATGATGGGTAGCGTCAAGGGCGCCTTCCTTAACTGTTGATTATTTCATCGATTGATTGACGGGCCTGTCAGTAATTATCGACTCGCCCTTTAGATTAGGGATTTATTCGGTGGAGCGTGGTTGTCGCCGCGGTCAGCTAACGATATAGATGAAGGGATAAAGGGAGGGTAAATAGTCAGTAACGTTTCGTTACAACTATCATAATCGACTTATGCACCAGCATCATCTTCTTCTGAACCTGTTGACATGGTCAATGTGTGACCTAGTTCTGAAAGCTGTTGTCGGACACTCACGTCCATGTAGTATCCACACCCTCCATTTACCACAGAACGTTTAATAATCACTTGGCGTTGTCTAAAAATTATTTTGTTAATTATTGTTTCATATTAAATGTTATAGAAAGTTACTGATATCAATGAACTTACCAGATTTATCTTGTTGTTATGCAACTGTTTGGCTACATACTTCATAGGTCCCTTCGGACACAACACAAAGATTTATAATACTGCTGTCATTCATATCTCCAGTCAGGTTTCCAGTCATCAAAAGACGTTTAGAAATCTTCAGCAAATCTCAAGCAAAGTCCAATAAACCTTCCTTTGCTAACCAAGCTACCACTGCTACATGCTGAGATATTAGTATTTTCCAGAGTAACAACAACTGCTCCTCTAGATTCTCCAACATACAATCCACGTGTCATTGTTCCCCAAGTATTTGGTAGCAATGGATTAAGAGGTATACAATTACCCATATTATCAACAGTAAGTTGTAGAAATGAGGTACCCAATGCTGAGAACTTAGCTGACTTGTTAATTGACCAAAAGGTACTTTTTCAAAGACTTGTTGTGTAGCTGTTAACACTTCTTTTTTAAGATTCGCTCTTTTTTCATTCCAATATTCGTACGCATTTTTATAATTTAACCAGCCTAGAATAGCTTTATCCACAGCCATTGGTTGAATATAGACCAGAGTTCGTTTCAGTGTAATTAAAACCAATTCTTTATCAGCACCTTGAGCCATTTCTTCCTAAAGAGCGTTTATTAAGCCAACTCGAGTACTGAAAAATGCAAACTGTTGAAATTCTGGCTCTGCTTCTTCAAATATCACCGAAATCTTCGATAACTGCCCGAGAGATAAATTAATATCTAACTGAGCTTTACCAAAAAGTTTAATGATTATATCACTGTCTACTATAAGAGCCCAGGTGGCACTTAATACGATTCGCTATGGTTCAAAAAAAAAAACATGTTACATTCATTCCGACGAATAAGTGTAAAGGTATAGTCAGGATTAATGATAGCATTATCAACTACTAACAAAGAACATTCAAGGCTTAACGTAAATTTTCGTATTCTATTATGAATTCGCTGTTACCTTAACTTAAGGAAGGAATTGTGGAAGTATGATCCAGAGAGATAAATTAATATCTAACTGAGCTTTACCAAAAAGTTTAATGATTATATCACTGTCTACTATAAGAGCCCAGGTGGCACTTAATACGATTCGCTATGGTTCAAAAAAAAAAACATGTTACATTCATTCCGACGAATAAGTGTAAAGGTATAGTCAGGATTAATGATAGCATTATCAACTACTAACAAAGAACATTCAAGGCTTAACGTAAATTTTCGTATTCTATTATGAATTCGCTGTTACCTTAACTTAAGGAAGGAATTGTGGAAGTATGATCAAGTTCAACGATGGTATCATTATTTACTAACCAAAAACAAGAAGAACCTGCCACTAATTAATTAGTTCAACAGAAAAAAACCTGTGACCTCAACCTTAAGATGGATACGTAAAAATAATCAAGCTTGATGATAATGATATCATCTGCTATAGTGGAACCAAGAGAAAAGTATTTTCTACTTGGTGTCTAATGTCGGGTTCCCATGAAATTTTATAAGAATGGGAGATTAGACACCAAATCAAAACGACACTTCTTTAAGTTCTACTATAACGACGAGCACTCAAGGCTTACCATGAATTGTCGTACTCAAGCTAAAATCACTCATCACCACAACTTCAAGATCAGTTTGTCCATATATAATTAGGTTTCATTCTGGTATTATCATTTACTAACAAAAACATTCAGGGCTTGTGCTTCTTTTTCAGTCAATCTGAATTTATTTGTTATTCTAACTTTCAGATCGACACGTGAATATATATGATATCATCATTTACTAACCAAGAACATTTGAGGCTTGACTTCGTTTCTTTTGTTCAACGGAAAGATACTTGTGAGGTCAACTTTAGGATGGATTTGTATAGGTATCATTAGGTTCGATGATGGTATTATCATTTACTAACGAAGATCATTCAGGGCTTGTCTTCGTTCTGTTCATTTAACAAAATATTAATTGTTACCTGAACTTTAAGATGAATTGGTATAGGTGTTATTAGATTTGATGATGGGATTATCATCTACTAACGAAGATCATTCAGGGCTGGCCTCCATTTTTTATACAATGAATAATTTTTTTGTAATTTTAGCTTTAGGAGACATATGTGAAGGTTTTATCTTGTTTGACGATATGATCATTATCCAATATTGAGGCACGTTCGATGATAGGTTTTATCAGCATCAATGAGAAAAAAATTCTAACTTTGATATATTTTTCAACTACATGTAGTGTAAACAAATTCCATTAATGTTTTACCTTAATTCAACGATGACCATCTTGACATTTCCCTTGTTCTGTTTAGTGAATAAGAGTAAAGTTTTGCCATAAAGTTATTACATTTACTATTTAGAAAATGTAATTATGACTGCGATCAATCTTATAAGATCTGTCACTCTACTTTTCTCTCTTGATATACTATAGATCTAGAAGGTGTTTATTTTGGGTCCGTAGCAAAGTTATTTAAATTTATTTTATTTCTATTGTTTGACTTAAATGCCAACGAAAAAAGCGGTACTATCATCTACTACCCGGGGTTCCGTGATCTCTATAAACGAGAGAGTGGAACATTGGTTGAGCACCGACCGGGCGCGTCTCCAGGTGGCGGATAGGAGCATTGTCCGGGTAGTACCGAGTGGTAGCCTCGGGGGCCGCGAGGCGTACCGAGGGCGAACACGAGGGAAGCCACTGGCAAGTGCAGCTTGAGTGCGTATGCATTCTAAGAGGCACCGTGGACCAACTCCCCAAGTCAAGGTGTAAGCCATCGTGCTAAAGACTGAATGGCACTGGGACACTGTGTCGCAAACGATGCCCTTGGGGCACCAGGCGACCCCCCATTGTAGCTAGCCTTACCTGGGCAAGAGGCTCTGCACAGGTGGACCTTATTTCCTCAATACTCGTGGGAATCGAATGGATGATCTTGCTAACATTCGAAGTAGTGGAGGTCCTGTTTCCTCCAGTGAGGAGACAGGACTTGGAGATGCCGAGGTAGGACGGACCGGCAGGGACGGCGAGGCGCAAGCTGAGCTGCTTAGTCAGGGACGACCTGCTATCGGCGAGGAGAATCACGGGAAGGAGGCCGAAAAACCTGATTCACCTAGACGCCCAAAGAAGCATAAGCTTTGCGGGGCAGAGAGAAGGAGGAGGCGGAGGGCTAAGCGGCTGGACCTGGAGAAATCTAGGGACGGCGCAGCCGGAGTGGAGGCTGAACCGACGCCGATGATACTGGGGACCCCTGTGGTAACCGGTGGAATCTCCGGAGGCGAGGCTACTCTACGTGAAACCGGAACGACCTCCAAGGTCGATACCGGGGACACCAACTCCAACAAGTCGGGGTCCACTACCGGCATCTTGGGTAACACCAAAAGGCAAAGGTCAGAGGATTGCACCCCCCCCCCCCCCCCGACGCAAAATGTCGAGCGAAGAAGGCTCGCACAGCGCCTGGACCCAGCAGCTTTGCCAATGCGGCCGCAGGGGGTAAGAGGGTGGCCATCGCGCCGGATCTCTACCCTTCTGTGACCCTCAGCAGGCAGCAGGGGGAGGCAGTGCTGGCGGGACTCCTTCGGGCCCTGGACGATGCCATCAAAAATGGCAAGGTCCTGGGATTTGAGGGTCATAATCTCGACAGAGGGCTTTTGTGGATTAACTGTCCTGATGAACGGGCAGCCACTTGGCTCAAGGAGACGGTCCCCTCCATCAAGGTCTTGGAAGGAGTAACCCTCGAGGTTCTCGAGAGGGAGAAAATTCCTAGACTCAATAGGGTTACCGCGACGTTTCCCGGGCCACCGGTGGATGCGGTGGTGATCCTAAAAAGGCTCGAAGGTCAGAATGCTGAATTGCATACAAACCTTTGGAGGGTTTAGAGCACGAAGGCGACACCGATGCTAACTAGCTTAGTTCTCGGTGTAGACGACGAGTCGCTCACGCTCTTGAAGAGGCTGGGAATGAATCCCTACTGCGGCCTAGGCAGGGCTCGTTTTTACGAGGCGCCGAAGGTAGCGGAGGGGAAACAATCCTCCCCGGTAAAGAGACAGGTACCGGTGGCAGGGACCTCCAAGGTAGTACCCCCCCTAGAGGAGAAGAGGAAGCGGGTGGAGACGCACGCAGCCTCCTCCTCGAAAGGGAAGGGAGCGCCAGGAGGGCCCATAAACCCCCCATCTCTAAGGGAGCCGCCGCAGAGGCCTGAAAAGGCGCACTGTGGTGAGGGCAAACCTCAGAGCAGTGGACGGGCGACGCCAACTACTGGGACTCGAGGGCGACCCACGAAGAACCAGGAGCTGGCCAGGGTGGGGAAGGTTCTGTCCCAGATTAGGCTGACCGACATGGTAAAGCCCGGAACAGAACCCGAGGGCAATCCTCCCGCGGGAGAGAGCGCAGGAAGGGACGGTGATTCCGCCGGCCTGCCTGCGCAGGGGTAACATCTTCCTAGTGCTTCCGCTTCCCGCATCCCGACCTCAGCACGCGAAATCCAACAGCGTCGGAATCTCCATGATCCCGGAGTAGTTGAGGATTTCGCAGATCAACTTGCATCGCTGCTATACGGCCACGGCATTACACTGTCGTGACCTGGCGGTGAAGCATACACATGTTTCCCTGTTCCAAGAACCTTATTGTAGTGAGAGGGAGGTTCTGAGGGGAGGCGCAGATGGATCCTTTACAAGCCATAAGGGCGATAGAGACCCCAGGGCTTGCGTTTTTGCGAGGCGAGAACTGAACCCTGTGGGGCTCAGCCAATATTGCACGAGGGATCTAGCGGCAGTACAGGTGAAGATTGAGCTGGGGAGGGAGCCGGTTAAAGTCGTCATCGGCTCGGCATACCTCCCTTATGACTCCGTCGAACCGCCACCCACTGAGGAAGTAAAGCGACTCGTGGAGTACTGCCGGAGGACGAACTGCGAGCTGATACTGGGTTTTGATGCCAACGCGCATCATACCCTCTGGGGCAGTAGTGACACCAACGAGAGAGGGGCTAGTTTATTAGAATACCTCACTCAGCAAGGCCTAGAAGTCCTGAACGGAGGGTGCAAACCTACCTTTGTTACCTCGGTCAGGCATGAGGTCATCGACATAACTGTCGTCACGGCGAAATTATACGATTTCGTCAGCAGATGGGAGGTGGACGAAGAGGAAACTCTATCGGACCACCGACGCATTAACATCACTCTGGCAAGGGAGGTGAGCAATGCGAAACCGCAAGTCCGAAGGGACCCAAGAAGCGCAGACTGGGCCCTGTTTCGACAGGAACTAGAAAGGCTGATGGGGGAACCGGAGAGGCGCGTGGGAACACCTGCCAACCTCGATGAGGCGGTGCAGGACCTACAAGACGCCATTGCAGGGGCCTACGTTTGCTCATGCCCAGCCAGGGTGGTGCAGGAAGGAAAGAGAGTCCCCTGGTGGAACAGAGAGCTTGCTCAAGCTCGCAGGGAAACTAGGAGACTCTTCAATAGGGCCAGAAGGCTCAAGACGGATCAGGGCTGGGCTGAATATAAGTCTTCTCGAAGGACATTCAGATCCCTGATCAAGTCAGCAAGGAGGCAAGCCTGGTGAGGCTACTGCGAGAGACTGGAGGCACTACCTGAGGTAGCCAGGATCCGCAAACTGCTTACTCCGGGCAGGAATAGGGCGCTCCGGGGCCTAGAATCTCCTGAAGGAGGGATGATCGATGATCATCAAGGCATACTGGAGCTTCTTATAAAAACGCACTTTCCGGGGTCAACCCCAGTGCAAGGAACCACAAGCGTGGCTGAAAGACCGGACGGGCTCGAAAGAGCTGACTGGGAAATCGCCAGGCAAGTGGTAACATATGATCGAGTTAAATGGGCGGTCGGCACCTTTGATCGCTACAAAAGCCCGGGCACAGACGGGGTCTATCCGGTTCTGTTTCAAATGGGCGGCGAGCGGCTATGGCGCAGACTGGTACAAATATACCGATCGTGCCTTGCCATGGGTAACATACCGACGGCATGGCGTACGGTCAGAGTAGTGTTCATACCCAAAGCAGGGAAGGACCGCTATGATCAGGCTAAGGCTTACAGGCCCATGAGTCTCACCTCCTTTGTTCTCAAAACACTGGAGCGACTAGTGGACTGTTACCTTAAAGAGAGCGCACTGCGTATTAAGCCTGTGTGCCCAACACAACACGCCTACCAAAGTGGCAAATCTGTAGAGACTGCCCTCCACGTCCTCGTAGGAGGACCGGAAAGAGCCCTGGAGAAGGGCAGGTCGGCACTCGGAGTCTTTTGGACATAGAGGGGGCGTTTGATAACACACCCTTTGAAACTATGGGAGAGGCAGTTCAGAACTTCGGAGCAGGCCCCGCGCTTGCACGATGGATCAAGAACTTACTCGCCAATAGAACGGCCATTGCTAAATTAGGGGGTACGGAGGTTTCGGCTGCAGTAGCCAGGAGGTGCCCGCAGGGCGGAGTCATATCCCCCATGCTGTGGACACTGGTGATGGACGAACTCCTTGCGAACCTGAAAAAGGCTGGCTTCAGCGTCCAAGGATACGCTGACGACGTGGCTATTACGGTCACAGGCGATGATTTGGGAAGTCTGTCCCTTAGGATGCAGACGGCCCTCAACGTTGTTGAGGAATGGTGCCAGGCTCGGGGGCTTAGGGTTAACCCTAGCAAAACTGAACTGGTTTTATTTACGAGGGGCAGGAGGACTGAATTCAGACCTCCTTCCATCTTTGGTAAACAGCTGAGTTGTTCGGAAACGGTGCGCTACCTGGGAGTGACCCTTGATAGGAAACTCCGCTGGAGGGCGCACGTAGACAGGCAGGTTAAGAAGGCTACGGCTACCTTCTGGACCTGCAGAAGAATGTTCAGCACCACATGGGGTTTGAAGCCGAAAATAATCAAATGGCTGTATACAGCCATCGTCATACCCCAGTTAACATACGCCTCCATTGTATGGTGGACCTCCGTCCGGAGGGACGTCTGCAGGAGGAAATTAAATAAGGTCTATGGGGCGGCGCTACTGGGCATCCCTCCACCGCATATAATGGTGGAGGTGTTGGCGATGAGGGCGGCCATCCGCTTAAGGAGTAATAGACAGTGGACGAGCTTTCGGGCATGGCATGCGGAGATTCTGGCCTTAGAGGACCCCACGGGACTCAATCGCAAAAGGATCGACCGCTGCCCTAGAAAGCTCGAGTTCTCACCTGGGTATGAGGTCCTTTTCATGGACAGACGGACCTGGATGGAGGAGGGCGAGGAATCGCTAACTCCAAAGGGGCCTGTCTGGTACGTGGATGGGGCGAAAACCAAAGGGGGAGAAACTGGAGCCGAAATATGGTGCAGTGGACCAAGGGCGGAGGTATCCTACACCTTGGGCCGGGATGCATCCGTTTTCCAGGCAGAAGTTTACGCAATTCTGATCTGTGCAATGATCATTGTCAGAAGGGATTGCAAGGGGCAACATATCTATATTTGCAGTGACAGCTATGCTGCCTTAATGGCCCTTTCGCGGGTAGCTACTTGTTCTAAACTCGTGGACAACTGCAGAAGGGTGCTACAACAAGCGGCAAGCCGCAATAAAATCAAGCTGCTAAAGGTGCTAAGTCACTGTGGCATACGCGGCAACACCGAAGCCGATAGGTTGGCCCGGATAGGTGCCAGCGGCGGAGGTGGCAAGGGCCCAGTAGGGATTAACGCCCCTAGGGAACTTGTGAAGGCGCTGGCGGACAAGTGGATGTACGGGAGGTTCACCGGCTTCTGGAGGATGACCTCAGGAATGAGGCACACCAGGGCGTTTGTCAGGGGACCCACTGCTGAGATCAGCAGGGACCTGATCGAACTAGACAAAGGAAGGCTGAGGGTAGCCGTGGGCGCCATCACTGGGCACTGGCTTACCCGACGTCATATGAAAACGCTGGGACGCGTGGAGACATCCACGTGCCGGTGGTGTGAGGAGGAGGAAGAGACCCCTCTTCACATGATAAGGGACTGTTTGGGACTAAAGGAACCAAGGCAGCGATTGCTAGGGAACCTGGGAACCAACAGCCCGATTCTTGCAGACGTCGGAACGGCTAAGCTTCTGCAGTTTTGCTGCGAAGCCGGGCTGAGCCGACCTACAGCTGCTTGACGACCGCCTTTACCGTTACACGGACCCAGCACAATGGCCCCGAGGCTCAGCGCAGGGGAGGCGGGACGAATAGTCTAAATAATAATAATAATAATTATCATTTCAAAATTATATTTGATTTTAAATTAAGTAAATTATTAATTGGTTTTTAATTATTTGTTATTGAAATAATAATATCAATTCTATCCCATTTATTAATTTATTTTCAAACTTAAAATATTCTTCAATTTTTATTTAAATCTTAATACAACAACCTCTCACTCCATCCCAGTTATTACACTAGGTGTAGGCTAAAAAGGAGTGATCTTCAAGATGTCTTTAAATAAATTATGACATCACAATAAGGAATCGTTCTGTCACCTCCTTTTTTTCCATTTTTGATTTATTTTTTTAGATATTTAATCTCAAAATGTAAAAAGTATTTTTTAGTGAGGCATCACGATTTGTTGCTCAAATAAGCAGTTAATCGATATTACAGTTGTCGTATCAATACGTTCGATAGAGTCGAAAACTGTAATATCGATTAACTGCTTACTTAAGCAACAAATCGCGCTGCCTCACTAAAAAATACTTTTTACATTTTGAGATAAAATAGAATTTTTCGTTCAAAGAATTCTTCAAGCCATACAGTACAGGTAGGAGCTCAAAAACGAGACTGGAGAATGAAACATATAAATAGAAGGGAATTTCGGATTTTTAATTTAAGAAAAAAATATGACGTAGACACTTTTTTTGCCTGCGAATATTATTTTTTAATTCCCCACAATTTTTTACATCAGAAAAATCTTGGTTTGTGGTGTATATCCAAAATCGCTATTAAAAACACACTATGCCTGTACTATAAAAGTATTAAAGGAATAATAAAAATAAATGAAAAAATTAGAAAAATCTGATAACTTGTGAAGAATTATGAAAAAAGATGAAAAAATTGCAAGTTTCTATTTTTCAGTTTATCCTTGACCTGTTTCAATTTTCGAAAAAAATGTGAGAAAGTTATTCGCGATTTTATTTCTCGTATGCTATTTTTCGCGATTCATTATATATAATGCTTCTCGTTTTATGTCGATTCTGATTTATTCTTCTATCTTAGTTTGGGGTTAAGACATCTTCTTTCGACATTTATTGTTGTAATTTTTTTGTTCATTAAAAAATTTAATTTTTTTAACGCAATTTCGTTTGAAAACGTATTGACTAACTACAGTAAAAATTTTCAATTCGATTTTTTTTTCGCGTCGTTCAAACATCTCTCATGAAAAATTGAACCCAAAAAACATCGTATTTTTTTCCTAAAAAATTCTGCAACTCACGAAGTTAATAATTTTTTTTTTTTTTAATTCCACAGGAGTTGTAGAATCGTTTTGTCTTTAAATCAGTGTTCGGCATTAATATTTTTTTGTAGTATTACAGGGCAAAATTATCAATTACTTCTGTAATGGATAATTTAGGAAATAAAAATATCAATTACTAAGTAATCATTAATATGGAAAATTAAATTATCAATTACAGTGTTAATTGATAATTTTATTTTTCAAATTATCAATTGATGAAGTCATTTGTAATTTAATAAATTCAATTACAAATTAATAAAGTAATTTGTAATTTCTCAGATCCAATTACAAATTAATAAAGTAATTTGTAATTTCTTAGATTCAATTACGAATTAACGAAGTAATTTGTAATTTTATATATCATATTACAAATTACTTTTGTAATTGATAATATTTTTGGTAAAATTACAAATTACAGGAGTAATTTATATTTTTTTTTTGCTGAATTACCAAATACTGAAGTAATTGATAATATGATTATTAATATTTCTAAATTAATAATTAGTAATTTTACTAAGAATTAATTAAGATTTTTATTTATTTTGCGATGAATGCATCACGTTATCATGATAGAAAAAGAATAATGTTTTTATATGTATATCAACGATTTAACTTATGATTCGATTATAAATTATGTGTTTTGAAGTTTACACATATATTTTGACCATAGCACATATGATTGAAAGATCTTACTTATGTTATAATGTTCGTGAAAACGATTGAACGTTGAATCATACAATCAATCGTTCTAACTTATGTTTGAATAATTAAACATATGTTCTAACGATTTTATTCATGTTCTAATGTTTCAATATGCATTATAATATTGCAAAATATGTTCTTATGAACAAAAATACGTTTTAACGTTAGATCATGGGTTCTAACGTTCCAACTCATGTTTTAATGATTAAAAGTATGTTCCAACAAAATTTATTATGTTTAAAGTGTTGAATGGGGGTTCTGATATTCCAATCGATTTTCTGACAATAGGTAATGAGTTTTCACAATTGTACTCATGTTTTGATATTTTAATATGCATTATAATGTTGCAAATAATGTTCTTATAAACAAAAATATGTTCCAACATTATCTTGTGTGTTCTAACGTTTCAACTTATGTTCTAAGTATCAAATATGTATTCTAATGAACTTATTTATGTTTAAAGTGTTAAATATGGATTTTACTGTTCTAATTGATGTTCCGACGATAGGGAATGCATTCTAACGACTGTATTCATGTTCTAATGTTCCAATATGCATTATAACATTGCAAATTATTTTCTAATAAACAGAAATATTTTTTAACGTTAGATCGTGTGTTCTAACGCTCCAACTCAGGTTTCATAACACCATAACATAATTCTTAATGGTGATGAAGAAGGGAGCAGCCTGGCCGAAGACTAGGGCTATAGCCCTAATATATTCCGTTCATAGTCTATGATCACTCCAATAAATACGCGAGAATCAACGTGGTAGCTTGCGATTTAGGAAAGTTCGTTCTCTTGACAAGAGAATTCGTCTGCAGTATTGAAAAAATAGTGGCTGTTAGCTCTCCTCAATCTAAACAATTGATTCAAGAGATTTCCAGCTGTACCCGCAAAGAGGACGCCACTTCTACAACCAAACAAATGTTTACCTGTTCTATGTAGACAGGTAGGTCTGGATCACTCTACTATTACCGCCCGTGTCGGTCAATGGCCAACAGCGTCGGTAATTTACTGATAAGGCCGACAACTTACCGATTGTAGATGTAGTTTCCAGTTTCCGCACGAGATAGCGCTGTATCGAACTGCAGTCGGTAATTGTTAGGCGGTGCTGCTGCTGTGTCGGGTAAAAAAATTTGAATTTTTTTTTACTGGCAATTGTTACCAATCTAATGTTGGTCACTGTTGTCAATCTTTTTCACTGAGTAGCGCTGTTGTTGTAATGGGTGAAGAATTAAAATTTTCTGAATATTATCGACCTGTAACGACTATCGATCACCAGGCGATAATTATTATCAACATTTTTCACTCAATGGCATTGTTATTCCGGCGGTTTAAAATCCGTATTTACTTTACTCAATAACTTACCAATCACTGCTCTACACTTAAGCGTGTACACTTAGATATGTGTCCGATGATCTCTGTTGCTGAACTGACTTGTTGGTAATCTGTTCTGTTCATATATAGCCCTCACTCCAGCGACCGATAACTAAAACTTACTCTAGCGGTCAATTTTCAAAACACATTCCCTAACTACGCAATTTTCCTTTGTTACTGTCTCGTGATTCCTAGAATAATACATCATCTCTGTTTGGTTAAACCGCTTTGTCGGCTTTTCGGAGAAATGACCTCACAGAAGTAAAAAAATAAAAAATTCTTTTATACATCCGTATCAGATAAACCTTTCTAAAAAAAAATATCAGAAACTTAACGGTTGAGAGTATAGATTTCATTCTCTCCACTTGCATTGAGTCTTTCTCAGAATAATAATAATACGTCACATCTTCTTCGAAGACATGACGTCACAAATGAAAAAAAAATAAAACATTTCTTTGTTCATCTAGATTAGATAAACCTTTCTAAAAAATAATGACCTCAGAAACTTAACGGTCGAGAGTATAGATTACATTCTCCCGCCACTTGTCTCATATCTTAATATAAACGACCGATCTTGTGCATTTAAAATTAGTCTTGCAGAGAAAAACAAGTGATCACAATGGATCTAATTCTCGATATACAAGGATATCGTGTATCTAACGGTAAAGTTATTGTGAAATAGTTGGCGTCATGTAAATGGCTAGGATTGGAAAAAATTTGTGAATATCACTTTTTATGTCAACCGCAATACGATTATGGACAATTAACTGATGATGAAGCATGGGCAGTGGATGTCAATACAAGATATTTCCATGGACTTTCATGGGAAATTGGTGATACACTGGTTAAATACTTGAAAAAGACATTGAACAACGTGCGCTATATTTTTGTTCGCCATTATGAAGTGCAATATTATCTGGAATCATTCGTGAAAATAGATATACCAATTATAAGATTGGATAGAGAGGATTTTACAATTTACAATAATTCAATTGTTATCAAATGTCCACATTACGACCAACACTGCGGAGGAATGATGAAGGAAGAAATAGATTTAAAATTTCCAATAAATTGTTCTTTTGTGAGGAGAGGTTCCGAATCTTTACCATAATATGATTCTTGGAAATTTTTGTACATATCATATAATAATGCATATTGATTGTGAGATATGTCAAGATTCAAGTTGCCATATGGATAACATTGTGAATTGAGAAAAAGTTTTACGTCTCTCAAATTACAATGATCGAATTGACTGGAATCTTTTGTTGCATCATTTTTTCGTACTGTCTGAAATGCCAGTATAACATATCTCGGTTTCTCTAATTGTGTTGATGTTTTCACCATCCAGACGTTTTTTGTTGTTCTCGGTAACAATGGATATTCATAAGTTTCCCATGATCGGAAACTCACTGTTATTGGCGGATCCTCGGCAATATAATTTAATAATTGTATTTTTCTTGTATCCGACACTGTGATGTAAGGAGTCATCCATTCAATTTTCGTCAATGTAATTTTTTTATCTTTACTAGCTGTGGCTTGAACTATAGCATTTAGATCGGTGTTTGAACGTGTTGAAACAAGTTCATGCTTAGCATTGACAATAATCCGATGATAATCTTCAGCAAATCCCGATAGCATATTCAATGGCAATAAAATGTCAAAATATCCTTTGTTATCCATAAGCTTTTCATCATTGACAATCCAACCTGTGTTATCTAAGTAATTTAATTGATTTGGATGAAGTGATAGATATCCCTTAATGACACTCGTAAGACCGACATTCTTATTACGATCAATCTCAATGCCATTCAATTCATATCGTATTTCTTCAAATAAGTGACATAATGCCATGTTTACAAATTTCGTTGTAGCTGCTACAGCAGTGTCATTAAGTTCAGTAAATTTTCCAGTAATATGTAAAGAACTCTTGCAAGGCAATAAGCACAAGTCTTGATGTTAGACAGCAATCCGGATTTCATCGTTGTTATTGAGTGAAGCTGATGCATAAGGTTGATGAGCATGTAATTCATAATGTGATATAGACTCATCAAAAACAACTCCTCTGTTGATAGCTAATGTCTCCTCCCCCGCAGCCATGGCAATAAACACGCAAAACAGCACACTTCTACTTTGATTTTTTTTATATGCGAAGGCCCAAGCTCTTTAAAAACGAAATATTCTGACGACTTAGTCATTTGAGGTTTCGTCGTTGACTGGAAATTTTTTGGCATGGTAAATCAGTTTTATAGCTTCTTCCAACAATCGTTTTATAAACAATACCTATTATTTTACAGATTTTACATGCAAACGAATTGTTATTATTTCTCCACGAAAATGGACCAATTCTCCGTCTTGATCGACAATTTTTAATTGCATATGATGTATTGCTTGTACGGCGATTGGAAGATAAATGACGTTAGATGGCACTTCAATGATTTTATATCCTGGTGGAACTGATGGGAAGAATTCATGAATTGTATGCACTAATTTATTATTTATGTATGCTCCTGTAGTAACATTGCACTCGATTCTCAATGCATTTATTTTCAAGATGGAAACTGGTGAATCTGACGTCTGTGTTGATTTTGGCGCGATAAGTCTTGGACCAAAACTCAACAGACGACCAATAGAATCATCTGGCTCGAAATTTATTGCAGCGTTATCACTGTAAATCTCACTGTGCAATTCATTGTTGTTACGTTTAATGGAAATTGACAATTTAGGATCAGCTTTCTTCAAATAATTTTCAATATCTTCAATTTCATAGCTTCCTGTTGGTATTTCAATAATTTTATCTCGTTTATTCATATTATAATAAAATTTATTATTTCCATTGTCAATATTTGGGATAGAGTCGAACGTTAATAATTCAACAAGACCCAGTACATAATTTTTTGTCCTTGTTAATTCGATAGGTGGAAAATAATATGCCTCTAATATAGAGGACTGTCCAGACAGCGTTATGGTGAATGAATCGTCCATGACTGAAGTACTTTTATTCATGTTTATCGTTTATATATCTTCGAGATTATATTCCATACCAAGTCCCCAGAGGTCTTCAACTTTTTCTCAGAGAAACTTTAAACATAGATGTCCACAATTTGTTGTTGAATAATCTTGTTGCTTTGTATGATTATATAGTATGCTACCAACATCGAGATATTTTTGAAGTTCAGTTGGAGGTTTTAAATTACCGAAACTATCAAAGTATATTGCTTTACTTCCTTGGTTTTTATATGCAACCCAGTGAGTTCCATGTCCATCCTTATCATCAAGGTTAATGATAGCTGACTCATTTTTCTATGGTTTAGATTTCGGTAAATCATTTTTCATGAAAACTCCACGAAAGTATGGAATTTTCATAATTTTTGTATACTTTAAAATATCGATGTTTGTTAATGCTCGATGTGGTAGCTCTATACGTTTTTTTTTCGCCGGTTTCAAGTATAGACCATATCCTCGTTTTCGACGTTCAAAACGTAGACCTCTACCCAAGGCTATGACTTCCATTTTTCGATTGTGACGTTTTGCTTCATCCAATTGATGATGAGCAGCTTTAGCATTACTAACTGCCTTTGCAATACCTGAAGATCCACCAGCTAAAGCACCAATTGCACTTAGACCAGCAAATATCGGTATAAGTGGTAAAACACCTCCAACCTTAGTCGGTACAGGTAATACACGAGGAACTCGCACATTCTTTTTTCCACCAATCGTTTTTACTGCTTTCCGTGCAGCTATCAATGCTGATTTTATAGGATCGGCACCCGAATTTATCATCAACTTGGCCGAATCCACAATCTGTCTTAAAGGTTTTTTCTTTAAACCCTTTCCAACTTTTTTCTTTCCCACTCTTTTCTTCAAACCCATTCCGAGTTTTGATTTAACTTTCATGATATTTGTTGCTCCTAATGCAGCAGCTCTCTCACCGAGATTTGCGTCTTTTGCAAAAACTCTTTGCAAAGCTTTTTCAGCAAGCACTTTATCAGCTGCGTTTCTCGCTTCTACGTTTTCTCGATTTCTCGAATACGCAATGTCGTACTCATTACACGCTGCGTCCAACGGATTTACACCAGGATCGCTACGTTCTAATCGTTGTTGTAATTTTGTTCCGGGTCCACAATACTGATATCCAGGAATATGTAACTCGAATGGCAATTTATTTATGATGGTGTTAACTAAGCCGGTGCCACGTCTGTACTGTGTTATCGCCTGAGCCGTACCGAAATAATTTCCATAAAAGTCGCGCATTTATACTCTAGCT
Source organism: Chelonus formosanus (assembly GCA_028641665.1). NCBI lineage: Eukaryota > Metazoa > Arthropoda > Insecta > Hymenoptera > Braconidae > Chelonus > Chelonus formosanus. Next base: position 12,858,076 of record CM054002.1, read on the forward strand.
ATTCAGTTGATAACGAGATGGAGTTCGAGCAACAAAGAACTCAATTACCGGTGTCGAATTTCGACAACGTCGTACCACAAACTGTAAAAATTCAACGCCATGGTAATTTATTACCGAATAGCGTTCGCAGCGTGATATGTGGCCCCTCGAATTGCGGTAAAACAAATGCTCTCTTAGCTCTTATTGTACACCCGAATGGATTACGATTTGAAAATATATATTTATATTCGAAATCCATACATCAGCCAAAATACAAATTTTTGGAAAAATTACTTAAACCTGTAGAAGGTATGGGTAATTTTCCTTTTAATGAACATGAAGAAGTTGTTAAACCAGAGCAAGCAAAACCAAACTCAATAATGATATTTGATGACGTAGCGTGTGAAAAACAAGATAATATGCGTGCTTATTTTTGTATGGGACGACACAGAAACTTATGCACGTATTCCCAAACATCTAGTGCGAGATAATACAAATTTTCTCGTGCTCTTCCGACAAGATGATATGAATTTGAAGCATATTTACGATGATCATGTAAATACTGATATGACATTTTCTGATTTTCGAGAACTTTGTTCTCAATGTTGGAATGATAAGTATGGATTCGTCGTTATCGACAAAGATAGAGAAATCAGTTGTGGACGTTATAGAAAAGGATTTGATTGGTTTATTAATATATAAATTGAACAACGATAAGAGAAAAAGAACATTTGTAACGCGGTCATCAAAGTGGTAGTATGAAGATAAGAAAAATGCAAAAAAAAGCTGATATTACGCATCAAATTGCGAAAGCCAGTGACGCAATACGACAGAAGCATAAAATTATTAAACATGGGCGGGAAATAACTCAACGAGCTATGAACGAAATGTTTAAACTAGTGTAACTCCTTTACAACAATTAGTGGACAAGACTCCAATAAAAACAGAGGAATTTAATGTGAAAAAAGAAGAGCTAATCGAAAAAGATCCTACAGAAGGAGCGACAAGCTTTCAAACAACACATGATAATAATACTGTTGATTATGATATGGATAATAGTATAATAACTGATGATGAATCTTTTACCACTGCTCCTTATCAAAGTACACCAATAAAAGAGTTATCTGCAGTATCATATTTAAAAATTCGATTCAAAACATCAAGTGAAGGAATTGGATACAAAGTTTGGTGTAAGAAAATTAAAGAATAAACTGATGATTGGTAATGCTGAAGTAAGATTTGATGATAAATTTGTTTACATCGATAATAAAAAATATGGAAGTACTCCGGGTCTCTTAGAATGGCTTTTCATGGAATCACCTGATCCAAATATAACAACAGACATTGACGAAAATACTTATAGACAAATTTTAAAAAGTACTTACGCCTATCATAAACCCAATGAACTTGTTGATCGATTACGTCTACTTGTTTCATCACGTGCTGCTGATAACTTTAGCCATAACAATGAAATAATGTCAATTATTGAAGAACTACGTGAAGCTGGAATCATATATAAATCAGATGCTTAATGCCATTACTCATTGATCAATTATCTCTTGAAGAGAGAGGATGAGTGTAGACATTTTTGGACGTCAGTTAGACAATGATTTACAAAGTTTGAAGGCTGAATTGAATAAAATAACTGATTCGATGATTAATTTGATCAATTGAATACGATCAAAGAGGCAGATAATAGGCAGATCGACTTTATAAAACAGCTGGAGGAGAACGTTTAGAAAAAATTTAAAGGAAGACCTAAAGTCCAAATGCCATAAAAAGTTATTTTATTTTATTCATAAGGAGATAAGATAAGGAGCAGTGGTAAAAGATTCATCATCAGTTATTATACTATTATCCATATCATAATCAACAGTATTATTATCATGTGTTGTTTGAAAGCTTGTCGCTCCTTCTGTAGGATCTTTTTCGATTAGCTCTTCTTTTTTCACATTAAATTCCTCTGTTTTTATTGGAGTCTTGTCCACTAATTGTTGTAAAGGAGTTACACTAGTTTAAACATTTCGTTCATAGCTCGTTGAGTTATTTCCCGCCCATGTTTAATAATTTTATGCTTCTGTCGTATTGCGTCACTGGCTTTCGCAATTTGATGCGTAATATCAGCTTTTTTTTGCATTTTTCTTATCTTCATACTACCACTTTGATGACCGCGTTAGAAATGTTCTTTTTCTCTTATCGTTGTTCAATTTATATATTAATAAACCAATCAAATCCTTTTCTATAACGTCCACAACTGATTTCTCTATCTTTGTCGATAACGACGAATCCATACTTATCATTCCAACATTGAGAACAAAGTTCTCGAAAATCAGAAAATGTCATATCAGTATTTACATGATCATCGTAAATATGCTTCAAATTCATATCATCTTGTCGGAAGAGCACGAGAAAATTTGTATTATCTCGCACTAGATGTTTGGGAATACGTGCATAAGTTTCTGTGTCGTCCCATACAAAAATAAGCACGCATATTATCTTGTTTTTCACACGCTACGTCATCAAATATCATTATTGAGTTTGGTTTTGCTTGCTCTGGTTTAACAACTTCTTCATGTTCATTAAAAGGAAAATTACCCATACCTTCTACAGGTTTAAGTAATTTTTCCAAAAATTTGTATTTTGGCTGATGTATGGATTTCGAATATAAATATATATTTTCAAATCGTAATCCATTCGGGTGTACAATAAGAGCTAAGAGAGCATTTGTTTTACCGCAATTCGAGGGGCCACATATCACGCTGCGAACGCTATTCGGTAATAAATTACCATGGCGTTGAATTTTTACAGTTTGTGGTACGACGTTGTCGAAATTCGACACCGGTAATTGAGTTCTTTGTTGCTCGAACTCCATCTCGTTATCAACTGAATAGCTAGAGTATAAATGCGCGACTTTTATGGAAATTATTTCGGTACGGCTCAGGCGATAACACAGTACAGACGTGGCACCGGCTTAGTTAACACCATCATAAATAAATTGCCATTCGAGTTACATATTCCTGGATATCAGTATTGTGGACCCGGAACAAAATTACAACAACGATTAGAACGTAGCGATCCTGGTGTAAATCCGTTGGACGCAGCGTGTAATGAGTACGACATTGCGTATTCGAGAAATCGAGAAAACGTAGAAGCGAGAAACGCAGCTGATAAAGTGCTTGCTGAAAAAGCTTTGCAAAGAGTTTTTGCAAAAGACGCAAATCTCGGTGAGAGAGCTGCTGCATTAGGAGCAACAAATATCATGAAAGTTAAATCAAAACTCGGAATGGGTTTGAAGAAAAGAGTGGGAAAGAAAAAAGTTGGAAAGGGTTTAAAGAAAAAACCTTTAAGACAGATTGTGGATTCGGCCAAGTTGATGATAAATTCGGGTGCCGATCCTATAAAATCAGCATTGATAGCTGCACGGAAAGCAGTAAAAACGATTGGTGGAAAAAAGAATGTGCGAGTTCCTCGTGTATTACCTGTACCGATTAAGGTTGGAGGTGTTTTACCACTTATACCGATATTTGCTGGTCTAAGTGCAATTGGTGCTTTAGCTGGTGGATCTTCAGGTATTGCAAAGGCAGTTAGTAATGCTAAAGCTGCTCATCCTCAATTGGATGAAGCAAAACGTCACAATCGAAAAATGGAAGTCATAGCCTTGGGTAGAGGTCTACGTTTTGAACGTCGAAAACGAGGATATGGTCTATACTTGAAACCGGCGAAAAAAAACGTATAGAGCTACCACATCGAGCATTAACAAACATCGATATTTTAAAGTATACAAAAATTATGAAAATTCCATACTTTCGTGGAGTTTTCATGAAAAATGATTTACCGAAATCTAAACCATAGAAAAATGAGTCAGCTATCATTAACCTTGATGATAAGGATGGACATGGAACTCACTGGGTTGCATATAAAAACCAAGGAAGTAAAGCAATATACTTTGATAGTTTCGGTAATTTAAAACCTCCAACTGAACTTCAAAAATATCTCGATGTTGGTAGCATACTATATAATCATACAAAGCAACAAGATTATTCAACAACAAATTGTGGACATCTATGTTTAAAGTTTCTCTGAGAAAAAGTTGAAGACCTCTGGGGACTTGGTATGGAATATAATCTCGAAGATATATAAACGATAAACATGAATAAAAGTACTTCAGTCATGGACGATTCATTCACCATAACGCTGTCTGGACAGTCCTCTATATTAGAGGCATATTATTTTCCACCTATCGAATTAACAAGGACAAAAAATTATGTACTGGGTCTTGTTGAATTATTAACGTTCGACTCTATCCCAAATATTGACAATGGAAATAATAAATTTTATTATAATATGAATAAACGAGATAAAATTATTGAAATACCAACAGGAAGCTATGAAATTGAAGATATTGAAAATTATTTGAAGAAAGCTGATCCTAAATTGTCAATTTCCATTAAACGTAACAACAATGAATTGCACAGTGAGATTTACAGTGATAACGCTGCAATAAATTTCGAGCCAGATGATTCTATTGGTCGTCTGTTGAGTTTTGGTCCAAGACTTATCGCGCCAAAATCAACACAGACGTCAGATTCACCAGTTTCCATCTTGAAAATAAATGCATTGAGAATCGAGTGCAATGTTACTACAGGAGCATACATAAATAATAAATTAGTGCATACAATTCATGAATTCTTCCCATCAGTTCCACCAGGATATAAAATCATTGAAGTGCCATCTAACGTCATTTATCTTCCAATCGCCGTACAAGCAATACATCATATGCAATTAAAAATTGTCGATCAAGACGGAGAATTGGTCCATTTTCGTGGAGAAATAATAACAATTCGTTTGCATGTAAAATCTGTAAAATAATAGGTATTGTTTATAAAACGATTGTTGGAAGAAGCTATAAAACTGATTTACCATGCCAAAAAATTTCCAGTCAACGACGAAACCTCAAATGACTAAGTCGTCAGAATATTTCGTTTTTAAAGAGCTTGGGCCTTCGCATATAAAAAAAATCAAAGTAGAAGTGTGCTGTTTTGCGTGTTTATTGCCATGGCTGCGGGGGAGGAGACATTAGCTATCAACAGAGGAGTTGTTTTTGATGAGTCTATATCACATTATGAATTACATGCTCATCAACCTTATGCATCAGCTTCACTCAATAACAACGATGAAATCCGGATTGCTGTCTAACATCAAGACTTGTGCTTATTGCCTTGCAAGAGTTCTTTACATATTACTGGAAAATTTACTGAACTTAATGACACTGCTGTAGCAGCTACAACGAAATTTGTAAACATGGCATTATGTCACTTATTTGAAGAAATACGATATGAATTGAATGGCATTGAGATTGATCGTAATAAGAATGTCGGTCTTACGAGTGTCATTAAGGGATATCTATCACTTCATCCAAATCAATTAAATTACTTAGATAACACAGGTTGGATTGTCAATGATGAAAAGCTTATGGATAACAAAGGATATTTTGACATTTTATTGCCATTGAATATGCTATCGGGATTTGCTGAAGATTATCATCGGATTATTGTCAATGCTAAGCATGAACTTGTTTCAACACGTTCAAACACCGATCTAAATGCTATAGTTCAAGCCACAGCTAGTAAAGATAAAAAAATTACATTGACGAAAATTGAATGGATGACTCCTTACATCACAGTGTCGGATACAAGAAAAATACAATTATTAAATTATATTGCCGAGGATCCGCCAATAACAGTGAGTTTCCGATCATGGGAAACTTATGAATATCCATTGTTACCGAGAACAACAAAAAACGTCTGGATGGTGAAAACATCAACACAATTAGAGAAACCGAGATATGTTATACTGGCATTTCAGACAGTACGAAAAAATAATGCAACAAAAGATTCCAGTCAATTCGATCATTGTAATTTGAGAGACGTAAAACTTTTTCTCAATTCACAATGTTATCCATATGGCAACTTGAATCTTGACATATCTCACAATCAATATGCATTATTATATGATATGTACAAAAATTTCCAAGAATCATATTATGGTAAAGATTCGGAACCTCTCCTCACAAAAGAACAATTTATTGGAAATTTTAAATCTATTTCTTCCTTCATCATTCCTCCGCAGTGTTGGTCGTAATGTGGACATTTGATAACAATTGAATTATTGTAAATTGTAAAATCCTCTCTATCCAATCTTATAATTGGTATATCTATTTTCACGAATGATTCCAGATAATATTGCACTTCATAATGGCGAACAAAAATATAGCGCACGTTGTTCAATGTCTTTTTCAAGTATTTAACCAGTGTATCACCAATTTCCCATGAAAGTCCATGGAAATATCTTGTATTGACATCCACTGCCCATGCTTCATCATCAGTTAATTGTCCATAATCGTATTGCGGTTGACATAAAAAGTGATATTCACAAATTTTTTCCAATCCTAGCCATTTACATGACGCCAACTATTTCACAATAACTTTACCGTTAGATACACGATATCCTTGTATATCGAGAATTAGATCCATTGTGATCACTTGTTTTTCTCTGCAAGACTAATTTTAAATGCACAAGATCGGTCGTTTATATTAAGATATGAGACAAGTGGCGGGAGAATGTAATCTATACTCTCGACCGTTAAGTTTCTGAGGTCATTATTTTTTAGAAAGGTTTATCTAATCTAGATGAACAAAGAAATGTTTTATTTTTTTTTCATTTGTGACGTCATGTCTTCGAAGAAGATGTGACGTATTATTATTATTCTGAGAAAGACTCAATGCAAGTGGAGAGAATGAAATCTATACTCTCAACCGTTAAGTTTCTGATATTTTTTTTTAGAAAGGTTTATCTGATACGGATGTATAAAAGAATTTTTTATTTTTTTACTTCTGTGAGGTCATTTCTCCGAAAAGCCGACAAAGCGGTTTAACCAAACAGAGATGATGTATTATTCTAGGAATCACGAGACAGTAACAAAGGAAAATTGCGTAGTTAGGGAATGTGTTTTGAAAATTGACCGCTAGAGTAAGTTTTAGTTATCGGTCGCTGGAGTGAGGGCTATATATGAACAGAACAGATTACCAACAAGTCAGTTCAGCAACAGAGATCATCGGACACATATCTAAGTGTACACGCTTAAGTGTAGAGCAGTGATTGGTAAGTTATTGAGTAAAGTAAATACGGATTTTAAACCGCCGGAATAACAATGCCATTGAGTGAAAAATGTTGATAATAATTATCGCCTGGTGATCGATAGTCGTTACAGGTCGATAATATTCAGAAAATTTTAATTCTTCACCCATTACAACAACAGCGCTACTCAGTGAAAAAGATTGACAACAGTGACCAACATTAGATTGGTAACAATTGCCAGTAAAAAAAAATTCAAATTTTTTTACCTGACACAGCAGCAGCACCGCCTAACAATTACCGACTGCAGTTCGATACAGCGCTATCTCGTGCGGAAACTGGAAACTACATCTACAATCGGTAAGTTGTCGGCCTTATCAGTAAATTACCGACGCTGTTGGCCATTGACCGACACGGGCGGTAATAGTAGAGTGATCGAGACCCCCCTTCCTCCCCCTACCTATCTACTACCATCAGAAGCCCCCTCACCGTGTCCAGCTTCATCGTAATTTCACGTGAAGTGTACAAGGGTTGGGTAGAACTCTGTTAAATGGGTGACAAGAAAAAAAAATATGTATTTGTTGCAATAATGTGTTCCGGGTCCATCGCTCCAGAGATGGAGGATCTCTACTTCGGGTCGCAGGCTGTTTAAAATTGTCTGTTTTTACTTCACCTGATGCTTGTTCCTTTGTGTAAGTGACGACCGTGTGCAGACTTATCTGTTGACGTGGACCACAAAAATGGAATGCCTGGATCTCTTCTGCGTATTTAGTCAAATAATTTTTACCGAAATCCATGTGTATCACAGCTTCTTTCACAGATAAATTAGCTTTTTTAATCTTTAGACTAGAACGCGGATGGACTATGTTTAACTCATGTTGGAGAAAATAGTCCAAATTATATTTTAATTGCATAAGTAAATCACAAGGACAAATCCGAACCGATTTATTCAAATATTTAGTACTTTTTCTTGCCTTATGTGTTTTCGGATCAGTTAGATTGGTGGAGACAGATTCCCACTTTCTGCAGACAATTTAAATATTATTATCAAATTCTTTGTATTCGAGTCCTTTACTTTTGCACGTTATACATTCTCGGGAAAGAGACTGTTCGTTGTACCTATTGCAACAAATTATATGAAGAAGATTTTGATGCTTTGATACAGAGATAATTTTAGCTTGAAATAGAGCTGTGAGCATCAGATCCATATTAGCGTATGTAATACACAAATAAGTGTCAAGTTTGTCACAATTTGGTTGCACTATCCTAAATGGCTTAAGGCGACAGATCAGAGAATATGATATCTTGATATTGCAGTTCTTCCTGAACAATTATGGAGATTTCTTAGAGTATCCAAAAGAACTCTCTTTTTTTTTGCGATCTCCCTCTTCGTCACATAATCTCTCTTGCCGGCACATAACCTCGTATTTAAGTCATCTCGGAGAAAATATATAATTTTTGTCTTCATTATTTTATAACTTGCTTTGGATTTCCTTTTATTTTCTAGTAACCGTACTTGTCCAATTTTTCTTAAAGGTTCCATATGCTTTTTGTTCTGTAGTATGCCGTATTTTCTCACCAGTTTCCCGCTTATGATTCTTTTAAAAATTCTCTTTTTTTCATCATTTTAAATAAAAGAATAATTTTCTTTTAGTTGTTGATTGAGCACTTCTGCAAACAATAAACTTTTCTTTACTGTTTCTCTGGCACTTGGGGAATTTAATACTTGATCTACTTTGCTGTTAGGTGTCAGTTTTTCAGATTTTCGTGATCTTTGTAGCCTTTTTTTATAACCTGCTAATGTAGTCTTAAGTTTATTTATAGTCTCATCTTTTTTCTTATTAATTGAATATCTTTGTATTCTTGCTCGGTCTCATTTAAGTTTGGCAGCTATAACTCTTCTACGAGAATTAAAATTTTGATCAGTAATATCTGGCATCGATGGTGTTACCGAAAGATTAGTTGCATTTCGAAGCGCAAGTCGTTGTCTACGCTCTCTTGCTTTCTTTTTTTACATCTTTCGTGCCTTACGTTGCTCTCTAGGAGTCATTTGGTCGACAGTCTTTATAATTCCTTTCTCCTACTTTTTTAAGTATTCAGCCTTTTCTTTTTGTTTTTGCAATTCAGATCTTTCGGGATCATTTTTAATCTTTTTATATCGTAGTCTCTCTGCTTCACGTTTCTTCTCTAATCTTTCTTTACGCGTTAATTTTTTTCGTGGTGCCATAATCTGTAATAATATTAGACAATAATATAATAATAATATGAACTGAGAACCTCTTTTATTTTTCACTTTTAAGAATTTGTCAAAGTTATTTAAATCATTTAAAACTGTTTGTTGATAGAAATATACTATATCTAAGTTTGTTTGCACTAATATTATCTCCTCTGGTCAACAAGTCTCTCCCCTGACAGTTACCTTGCCAGGGGAAATATGGCAGGGAAGTTACGTTTTTATGATCAATTGTATTGTTTTAATTGACATGAGAAATTTTTCTGTGAATTAGGGATCACCCTACAACTATTGCATTATTATTAAATTAGACCAGTAAATGCAAATAAATTAAATAAATAATATAACTTTTAAGACTTACCAGTGGAGAGGCACAATGACCACGCGAAACCGCTACTTCGAATCAACGCGTCGCAGCAGCTAACAAACGACGGTGCTCTTAACAGCTCACGTGTTTTGCATGACTAACTTTACGTCAACAGATGAACTTGAGCGCTGTTTGGAATATGGCCGTTTTATATTTGTATTTGTACTAGCGGAATTAAATTTTCCAGGGTAGATACCCAAAAACAGTGGGACAAAAGTTAAGTTTAAAATATATATGGCAAAGAAATAAATATTGTTCTATTTTTCCTTAACAACACTTAAATATATTTATTGAAATTCGTGTTTAACATACTTTAGTTCAATTACTGATTTAAAGAAAGTATGTATCGTTTTCAAATTAAACTGAAACTGCCAGAGGGACAGGCCAGGGTAAAGACTTTCTTTAGACTTTATACGGAATTTTAGAAAAATCTACTTCGATTAGGCATTTAATCGTGACGTTATTTGATAAAGTACATTCAGGTGATGTGTTTCATTGCAGAAAAAACAACATATAGAATAAAATTTCTATTTTAAACTGATTGCCGCACAAGTTACCTCTTATCGTAGAACTACCCATGTATGTTTAATTATTTAATTATCTGTATATCTTTTGCAAATACATTGATAATTTCTTTTTTAATTAATCATGTAACTCTAACATTAGTAAAAAAAATTAGTCGAAAACTTTTATTTACTCACATCCAACTGTCGACTTAGTTTAAAAAATCAATGAGCTCTAACTCATACGTTCCATGTCTATGCATGTTCAATTATCTACATATCTTTTTTAAATACATTATTAATTTTTTTTTTATTAATTGTAACCTAACTACAATTTTCTTGAAATACTTACTGTACATTTCTACATTCTCTACCACATCTACTGTGAGTTCTGGTGTTATTCATAAATTCCTGTGAGATAGAACGAAAGGAATTAAAATCTTAGATAGTGGAGCTAACACATGAATAAGTTTCATTACATACAAAAGTGATATACACTAATTAACTATTAATTTTACAAATAACTATCGTCATTAAAATCTATATCATTATTTTCATCATCGCTGTAATTCGAAACATTAACATTAACGTCATTGTTGTCTGCAATGCTATTTCTATCATTATTGAAGTCGTCAGTATTATCGTTATTACAGAATTTCTTGCTACTATCCGTTGAAATAATTTCTTTTATTTGAAGTAGTGTAGCTACACCACTTCACACTTCACCCTAGGGCTACCATTAAACATACTCGGCGTTATGGTTATATTATCATGATCATATATCCAACTACAATCTTCGCAATTTGTTACAATACATTGTTTATACAAAGAATTTTGCCACATTGCATTAACATAAATGGTTCTAAGAATTTTTTGTTTTAACTACCCGAGTCGAAATTTTTATATTGACATTATATTGAATATATTGAATTTTTCAATATATTCAATATAAATTAAATATTCAACGAGTATTAATTTTATAGAGAAACTTTTACTGAATTTAAATTGAACACATCTAAATAATTCCGTTTTCAGAACGGTCAAGATAAATTCAGTATGGAAAAAAATGATTCCATATTGAATCTATACTGACATTACTGAATTTCTGAATTTTTACTCAATAAGTTCAGTAAAGAATGAATACAGACTCAGAATGTTCAGTATAGAATCAATACAAATTCAAGATATTCGGTACGGAATAAGGATTATATATTCTCTGAAAATAGATTAGTAGAAATTACTGCCAAACAGTTCATATTCACTAATTCGCAATTATAAGTTGTCCAATCTTTGAATTGTGGACAACTTACAGCTGCGAATTAGTGAATATGCACTGTTTCGCAGTAATTTTTACTAATTTATTTTTAGAGAGTAGATGAGACCGAATACTCATAAAATTTAAATAATTACAGTAATACTTTGTATTATTATTTATCAAGCAACAATTACATAAATTTACTTAGTTAAAGTTTGAAAAAACTTTCAAGATGTTATCATAAATATACTATCTACTAGCAGATTCCCACGACTTCGTCCGCGTCATGTGTATGATTACGTTACACAATAATGAACTGAGATGGGAAAATTTTACATAGCACGGTCGTAGTTTGAATAATGAGCCAATCCCAGATGTCGATTGTAGTGTCATAGTAAAGAGAGAACTGTCATGTATTCGCAAGTACTTAACATCAACAAAAAAAATTTAGATTTCAACGTGTCCATTTATTTCTGCATCTTTAAAACCTTCTTCATAGTGAAGGTCTTTGTTATAGCGCTGATAATAAATTTAGTATTCTTAAACAAAAAAAATAGTTTCATATAAATTTTATTTGGTTTTTACCTTCATTTTACTAAAAGAAAAATTTACGCGTTGGAAAAACTTGAATATGTTAAGTAGATCCCGTTTTCTATTGTTTATAACAAACTTAATTGTTATAAACAGAAGGGGTAAGTTTCCATGCATTCTATATGCTTTGTAACTTTATTTTACTGAAAGAAAAATTGACGCGTTGAAAAAACTCAAATATGTAAAGTAGATCCCGTTTTCTATTGTTTATAACAATTTCAATTGTTAGAAACAATTTACATAAACAGAAAGTAGCCTATAACCTTTCTCATAACGCTCTCTACGTGTCTGCAAAATTTCCTTGCAATCGGTACAGCCGTTTCGGAGATCACCCTGGACAGACAGACAGACACCAGAATTTTATATATTAGTATAGATAGAATATCAATGGTATTATTCATTTACTCTTACTTGCTACTTCATGAAAATAATTAATTCAAACTAAATGTAAATTATGTTTTAGAAAAAAAGCAATCACAAACTCATTACCAATAATTATTGCTTTCACTTTTTCTTTGCGTATGATCTTAAGCCCGCTGTGTGCTTATCGATGCAGTTTACATTGTCTTCCTTTAAAATAACACAATCATGGTCACGATTCACCCATTCTGAAACATTATTATTAATAAATATTGTATTTTTTGTGCTCATAGTTTTAATTAAGTATATAATTTATCGAAATACTCATATTTACCATATAAACCTCTGAACAGACGTTCATCTATTCCTGGACGTCCCATTTCTTCACTTATAGCAGTATAATTTTTTAATTGTTTGCCGTAAACTTGTGTTAAGGCCTCTTAAATGTTCTTATTTGATCAATTCGTTTCATTTTATTGTTGGATATTAATTCGTCTGTTGATTTACGTTTGTTGCCTTGAAGTGATGTTGAATTTGGTTCATCGATTGTTTCAGTACAACTTCAATATTTATTTTCTCTATCAGTCCATTTCTATCATCTATAAATGGAAAATTTAATAATGAAAAATATAATTACTATCAATCCTATTGTATGCATTTAAGTCAGTTGATTTTTTCAAACTATAACTTCGCCTTATTATATCTATGTTACTTGTAGGGACTTTACAGAATTTGTACTTAGCACTTATTTCTAATAATTTGAAACTATCGCTGTTTATTAAAAACGTTTGGGATATCTTCTGGTTTTTTTAAGGAACTTTTGATGATAGAATAACTTCGTTCACTTTTTGTTCAAGATTCCAAACTAAAGCATATTTTTTTTTTACCTCGTGGCATTTTTATTTTAAAAACTTGCTATTATTTTTATCGAAATTGCACTCATAAGAAACAAATTACGAAATACCCATAGAAAGAAACAATTAGTTTGACAGCTATTTGCACTGAAAAACGTATATGACACACATCGATTTGGTGCTTAAAGATCACGTTTAGACAGGCTGATAGAGCAACGGTTACTATAGCTGATAGCAACCATTGGCGCTCGAGTCGCGTTTCTAAGCACTTCCTTCAGATAGAATGTGGCGTATAGATGGCGTTGAAACATGGCGGACTGTATTAACTTTACGGGGAGTTTTAAATTTCTGGTCCAATATGGCTCCTAAGCACCAAACTCTACCTTGAATAAATTTTTCCAATCTTTTGACAGCCCAACCACGTATACGTTTATAAACGTTTGTGCTTACTTGAAAATTTGTATTATCAGTAATATTTCTTATAACGATTAAACCTGTAAAAAAGTATTTTTCAGAATGTCGCGAAAAACTTTGAGTGATTTCGGTTTACGGCAGTATAATAAGAGATCACGTTCAATTATCAACTTTGATAACGATATACATCCTGAAAATATCGAAGATGAACCTATGCTTATTGATGAAGATAGATCTCCATCGAGTGCAGAATTAGAATTATTAAGAAAAATATCAATGGAAGTATAACTGTTTTTACATACTTGTTTTGAAATCATTCTATTAATATTATATATTTCATTATGTTTGTTAAAACAACAGTGATGATCGGAGTGTAGAACTGGAAGGAATAGGCAATATCGAAGAATTATATGCGATGTTAACATAATAATGAAATTGGAAATGAACATCTGTAAGACAATTGGCTATATAAGTTATAGTAATTTATTTTAAAGAAATATTAAATATTTACATCTTTCAGACTTGTAGGCGAAATGCTCGAAGCTAACGAACTACTCGATACCAATGATACTACTGAAGAAGGTTCTGTATTTGCTATTGCTGATGATAATGATGATGAAGAAGACGAATATAATGGTGGAGATAAAATACCCGGAAATGAAACTGATGATAATAGCAGCAATAATCCATTATACTTCAACGCTGAAATTACGGTTAAAGGAAGTATCCCTGGTAAAACAAACCGACAAAAATTTATAATTTCCGACAGATTCTGATACACAATATATAGGAACGACTAAGAACATATTGGGCTTAGTGGAAGACTGGAAGTAGTCCTACAACCATTCAATCAGAATGAATCAGAATTTATGAGAGTAAAAAAACTTTCAGTTGATTTTATAAGTATATGGTAGAATGAATTAAAACAACATGATAAGTTCGAATGGGAAATTAGAGGTGTATAATATTTTGTTATTCCTGAATAAGTTTTATAAGAATGTATCGGACAAATATTACAAGATGCAATAAGAAACTATTGGTCAAAGTAATAACTTTTTCTTCTATCCAATGCGATAAGATTTTGCAAAAAAAAATACTACAGGACTTTATAAGAAGCGATAAGCAAATAATATTTCCGTCATACCTGCGCGGAAAGTTCACTCTTCCATGGGATGCATGCATTGATCAGGAATTACTCATTAGGGCCAACTCAAAATTTTTCAAACTAAACCCAAATAAAGCACATTTATAAATATAATACAATACAAAAAAACTGAATTAGATTAAGTATTTCTTTTAAATTTCAATAAAAACGTATTTTACAAATGTAAATATTTTTATGTATCCTTTTTTCTTTAAATAATAGTTATTGTTTTCAATAAATCTTAACTGAGTTATGTTGACTATAAAAATATTGTAGTTTTAGAAAAAAAAATAATTTAAATGCATGAAAATATTTAAACCACAAAAATGATTTATTATTGAGATTTAAAGTACATATTGATTTATAAAAATATTTAAGAAAATTATTTATATGAATTCGTTCATATAAATGTAATAGTAATTATTTTTAAATGGATGATTAGCCGAGCGCGTAAAGGCAATGGTTTCTGATGCGAGCATGCTAGCGATCGTAGGTTCAAATCCTCCAAGGAACAAATTTTTCAGCATATGTATTTTCCCGGAAATTTAATGAAAATACGGTTAATAATTAAGTATTTCAACAATATAAAATCTATAAACAATAAGATAATGAAACAACTTAATTTTTTAATTTAACTTGCCTTAGTTAGGCTTTTCTCACTTGGTTTCAATAAAGAAAAGCGTTACATTCCCAATGTGGGCCTAATGTGGTATTCCAATTGGCGCCTAACTTGAACTTAGGAAATTCAAATTGGGCGCGAACTCCTTCCCTAAAATAAATTATACTCGGGATATTATTAGATTGAATGAGTATTTTTCATTCATTTATTCTAGATGGATAATTATGAGGCGTTCTTAGTTTTTCTGATAGACACAATATTTTCTTATTGTTTCTAATTTTTAGTTATTCAGAATTAATCAGTAGTATATGTTAAAATGCTAAAATTAAATTTAGGAAGAGAAGATAAATACGACGGATATGTCTGAAACTGAATTTGCAAAAGTTCAATAGGTAGTCATTGAAAATTTATTATGTACTAAGAAATTCATAATAATAATAATGAAATGACTAGATAGAAAAAAAAATAAGCATTTCTATAACACCGTAATTACCGTAGGTAAGATGTCTTCTCCAGAGTTGTACGGTTGTACAACATCGAATAAAGTATTGGAAAAACTGTATGACAATCACTTATAAAAAAATCAACGTTATCTACAAATGAATCCTTATTCAATCTGATGACATTCATTCTGATAAAACCGTAAAAAATCAGACAAAATATCCGATGGCGTAATTAACTACAAAATTCCTGTAGCATCTTATAAGACATTGTGTGATAGTTTCTCACAGAAATAGTTGTTATTGTGTCGAAATTATTTACTAATACGTTTTATTTAATATCACAACATTCGTTCTCATCGAATCGTATACAAACAGATGGAAAATCAAACGGCATCATTAACTAATAACTTCTTATAAGATCCTATTTGAAACGATCCAATAGTTTCTTACAGAAATAGTTGTTATGTAGTCAAAATTATTTACCAATAAGTCCTTATTGAATCTGACAACATTTGTTCTTACAGAGTCGTATACCAGCAGATGGAAAATCAAACGGCATCATTAATTAATAAATTCTTGTAGGATCTAATGAGAAGCCACCGAATATTTTCTTATAAATTCATTCAGAAATTAAACATAGTATATTTCACACCTAGGGAGGAAAGGTAGACTAGCTCCAACCACGTGTAAAATTATTCCTCGAGCCGAAGGCAAGGGGGGTAAACACGTGGTTTAAGCTTGTCTAATTGTCCTGCTTAGGGCTGAATATGATTTTTCGTCATACTTGAGTGGAAAGTTCAACCCCTCTCCCATGGAAGAGTGAACTTTCCGCGCAGGTATGACGGAAATATTATTTGCTTATCGCTTCTTATAAAGTCCTGTAGTATTTTTTCTTGCAAAATCTTATCGCATTGGATAGAAGAAAAAGTTATTACTTTGACCAATAGTTTCTTATTGCATCTTGTAATATTTGTCCGATACATTCTTATAAAACTTATTCAGGAATAACAAAATATTATACACCTCTAATTTCCCATTCGAACTTATCATGTTGTTTTAATTCATTCTACCATATACTTATAAAATCAATCGAAAGTTCGGTTGACGCAATTATTTACCCATAATTCCTCATTCAATCTGACAGTATTCTTTTTTATAGAATCGTTTACAATAAATTCTTGTAGGATCTAATAAGAAACGACCTCAGAGCTTCTCATAGAAATAGTTGATAGGATGTCGAAATTATTTACCAATTAGTTCTTATTCAATTTGATGACATTTATTCTGATAGAATCTCATAAAAATTTATGGAAGCATGAAGAAATTGGGTTTATTTGAATGTGAAAAGTCTTATCAAAGCATCCTAGTAATGAGAAAATATTTTCTCTGTCGTATATTTCTTTTCAGGCTATCCATTCCCTATAGAAAATTGAATAAATCAGACCAATGGAAAAATATGAAATTGTATTAGAATATCCAATAATTGAGAAATATTCTTTTTGTTGTATTATACTATTGAATCATACTCTTTCTTATGGTATACTATAAAAATTAGTTCTATAAAAAACATTAAATTCTTTTGAGAAATATTGAAACGAGGAATTATTTTTTAAGTCACATTGTCCTCTTCAATTTATTGATTTTCTACAAAAATTATTCTAATGTCCTCATTTCAGATAAAATAAAATTTTTATCGTGGGACATTGAGATAAAGATATAATTTCTAAGTTGCATTTTACCTGTCATCTCTGTACAAATAAAAATCATCCTTTTTCTGCTTTAAAATACTTGCTAAGTAGCAAACTTCGTTAATGTTTGAATTATTTCAAATGTTCAACTTAAATAGATTAGGCGGAAGCTATGTCTCCATGTTTTAGAATAGTGCAATTGGCAGCGTACTGTACAGTGGACCCGAGGCTGCCAGGATCGAATCTCATCGTTTGCAGTATTTTTTCGGACGAAGTTTTTAATGAATTTTATTTCAAACGTCTATTTGAATAATAAATCCGTAGAAATAATGAATGTCTAGAGCGAATTAAAGTTTCTTTTCGTTTGAACTGATTTTTTTTGTCGTAAGAAGATAAATTCCGATAAAAAACGATACAAAACATGGTTACAGATTCTTATACAGAGCGATCAGACTATTCTCAATAATATCTTATGAATTCCGATGAAAAACGATACAAATGTTTTTTAAGTTTATTCTCAAGTAGCCGAAAGTCATTATCCATTGATAAGAATGATAAATAATATAGAAAGAATAAATAATGAGGACGTAAAAAAAATTTTGCTTAGAAAAGAAAAAACAGGTAAAAATCACTCAAAAAATTGGTAAAAATACATATTCTGTCGGAATTTACACATCACTCGCTAAAATTCCAGAGGTAATAAAAGAAGCTTTAAGCAATAGACAAATGCCTTTCGACAATGTGCACATCGTCCAATTCGCATGATGTTTGAAAAATAATAAATTATATATATAAGAAATTCACACAAGATCATCAGAAACAAATAGCGTTGCAGCAAAATATATTGATTTGGACATGTATAAAATGGGTTTTATATATTGTTTCATCAAATATCTATACTGCCAATGCAATAAACAAAATTGTATTTATGATTACGAGTATTTGGCAATTATTCGTGAAGTAAGAAGTGTAGCAGTTTACAGCGCACAAGGTTATAAATTCAATTACAATACTTCAGGGTTTATTCATAAATGTGAGGAAACACTTGTGATTAAACCAATAGCGATTGAAAATTTACTTTCACCATGTATTCAAATTAATATTAATGGAAATATGTATTTGATAAGTCCATTAAATACGAAAGAAGTAGAATAAATAATTTCTGTAATCATAATTATATTAATGTTAATTAAATGTAACTTTAAAGTATATATTGCAAATAAAATAGTTTATTACCTGAAACTGTTTAATTAATTGATAACTATTTCAGATAATTTTGTAAATTAATAAAAAAACTTATTCAGATTTTATATTAGAAATATTGATGTCAGAATCATCAATATAAAATCAATACAACAAAAACTATGTCAACATCTTCAATATGAAATAAATATGATTTCGGAAGGGTCAGCATAGATTCATTATACTCATTTAAAGAAGCTATTCGGATTTTATGTTAAAAATATTGACGGCAGAATAATCAGTATGAAATGAAAATGATTTCAAGATATTCAATACAGATTTAAGATAAAAATTCAGAACTCAGTATTTTCAATGTAAATTCAGGATAGTTTCAGAATATTCAGTATCGAATCAGGAAGAATTCGGTACATTCAGTATAAAGTTTATATAAAAATTTCGACTCAGGGAATCCCAGTAAGGTGGCATTAGACTGGAATCATAATTCCTTACATCATACAAAAACGCCTTTCGAGTAGAAACAGCAGAAAAATTATTTTGAAAAATGATTAATCGTGATAAATTAACATCCGTGCAATTTTTCATACTATACATTTCGCATGCATACTTGTGAATTGTTTCCTTTATCTCCTTATCTTCGATCTTTCCAAAATTATTAAGTAAAGCAAACATTTCTAGATATTTTAGATTATTCATTAAAATATTCAAAGGTCTAGCGTTACCTTTCTTAAAGAAACTACAGGTATAGTCACAACCTGTATACGTGTGAAATCCGGGCAATGCGTTGCACCTAAAAAGTGCACCACAAAATTTTTTCACCTAAAAAGTTCGCTAGTTTGGTACAATTAATACATTCATCACCGTCTTTACTATTTGTTGAACTTAGTTGAGCCAAATTTCAAAACGCAGTAATTTAAAAATTTTCCCTAATAAAATAATTAAAACATCTGTATCTGACGATTTGATCATTATTTTAGAGTTATCAGCGCACTTAATTATATGGTAAATTATTCTAATGTCATCTTCTTCATGCAGACATTCTAATCGTTTTTCCCCTGTTTTAACAATTTTATTATTACCTACAGAAGACGAATAGCATTTAATCCCGACAGTAAGAAAAATTGTTTTAGTATCTATAATGGATGCTAAGCTTGAATTTTCCCAATATTGGCTTAAATTCCACTAAAGCTTCTTTAAATTTTTTATTTCTTAAAGCTTTATAAAAATCATTTGATCGACTTTAAGATGGCCCAACAATCGTATACAGAATATCTGTTTCATTTCTGTTCATTCTTCCGTTGTCTTCGATTGGAGGAATGACATACCGGTCAAAAATGAGATGAATTTCAGCAGCTGTACTGTTACAAATTTTTTTTAATATAAATTCAGCCATTCTTCCGACTGTTTGAGGCATCACTGGCCCTAGTTTATGTAACATATGAAATCCATCAATTATTTCTGTATCTACACATAACGAATATTCTGGTGCTATCATCTTCTTTATTTTGTTTGCGAGAACAGATTTATCTATTTTATTCATTTCACCTGTGCACTAAAGCAATGCAGGTGGTACTAGTGCTAATGGATAAGACAAACAACACTCAAGATCAATTTTGTGACTTCAAAGAAGTGCTAGTAATCTACCGAATACATTTCGCTCTATTTTTAGAACGGTTTGTTTACCACCATCTGCGGTTTTTATTATTTTTTTCAAACATTCGGAAGCAAAATTTTCAATCTTCAACCTAACAATTCTAGATTCAAATCGATCAGGATTAGTGTCGCATTCGTTAATGAATTGTATTTTTTTGTCTTCACCAATTTTGTACAAATAACTTGAACAAATAATTAGCAAACGTTATTTGATACAGCGCAACCAGTAACAATATCAAACAAATTATTTTGATCAACATTTGAACCAAACGGATTAATATATTCTTTAATTTTTGTTATAATATTATCAACGGCTTCTCTATCTTTTTCAATCTACTATACTCTAATTCACGATGGGTATCGTCATTTTGAGAAACATTAATTTTATCGATTTTTTTCGATATTATTCCCGTACGCATGCTGTGGCTTAATGCCTAACGCTGTCTGGCTACTATTGAAGTGCTGAAGTGTGTGATACAGGTTAATGAACATGCAGCGTTCGCGTTGATTGTTTGCTTTAATGTCAAACGAAAGGGTGACCTAGAAAGATTGGTGTTAGTTCTTTTCACACTGAACGCTCCTTTTAAGAAATCATGGAATAATTGAGAATTTGTTTTCTTTAATCAAATAAGATTGCAACAATATAAAATAATCCATTGACAATAATTTTGCTGATTAAATACGAAAAACCAGTCAGCCATACTATATAGCGAATCAATATATAAGTCAAAATCACTACTTCGAATGCTTCTAGAAAATCCAAAATACAGATTTATCGTTTCAATATATTGCCAATAAAATTAAGCTATTTTGCCGTGCTTGCCGGTACATAGTTCTTCAATATATAATTTATGGTGAAGAAATTTGAATAGGTTGCGTGCACTTGACTGGAGTTTGTAAAACAAAGTTTAAATTATCAATTAACATAGAAGGGTCAATATCATGTACAGAAATGAAGGATTCAATTAATAAGCTTTGCAACGCAATGTTTAACAATGAATGAATACGTTTGCACCTGTTGAAATGTTTACTAGATAGAAAACTATTGGCGGAACCGGCTGCCAAAACTTGTGCATCAACTAAACTATCAGTAATACCACTAGATTCAAAAAAAGTTTCAATAGCTTTAAAGAATGCCACTTGTATATGAAAGTTTCCTAAATTAATGAATAAATTATCAAATTTTGGTTTTTCGCAATTTTGTATTTGCATTGCCATTTTAGCAATTTCAAGATCATAACTCACAATAATCTGCTCTTGATTACATTGACTTGCAATTTTTTGTAAGATATTCATAGTCTCATGTACCACAGCATATGAAGTTGGTGAATGATTCAATGGAGGTAAATAATCAACTGTTTGTCTAAGACTATTGTCTGTAAAAAATTTACTACGGAAACCTAACCACATTGGTGTTGATTGTAAATGGGAGTAAGAAAAGATTCATATAATATCTTTTACAATTGCGTCGTCTCTCGATTTTTTGCACTGATTTATTATCGAAACAACTTCTTCAAGTGGCAAGAGCGTTGTTTTAACTTTTGGCTTTTTAGGATGTGGTGGAATATCACGACCGAAAAAATCAAATCTGCGTCTCCTGCGATTGTGTACACATACATCTGTA
Source organism: Chelonus formosanus (assembly GCA_028641665.1). Classification (NCBI taxonomy): domain Eukaryota; kingdom Metazoa; phylum Arthropoda; class Insecta; order Hymenoptera; family Braconidae; genus Chelonus; species Chelonus formosanus. The sequence continues at coordinate 12,880,137 of CM054002.1, forward strand.
CTTGTTTGCGGGGCCCTCGTCCTATCATTGCTCTCTGATTGCACTTGTGCGTCAGAATTATTCACATTATCATCACTTACAATTTCGATGTGGGCATCAGATGTGCTCGTCTCATCAGAATCATTGTTATTATTAGTTCGGAACAACTGATAAACGATACCGACAGTATCATGTAATATATCTTTACCATTGATAGTATCTACCAACCTATCGTAATTATTAAAAGCAACATTGGTGCATAAATTATTACTGTCTTTAATACCAGATGGAATATACTTTTGATCTTCACAAGCTGTTAGAGTCATCTCTATCTCTAATTCTTCAGCAACATTATAACTAATGAAACTACCATAATTTTTAAGTATTGTTAGTAACTTGCGACTGTTAGTCATTGATTTTACTGCTAAACCTCACATTAGTTGTTTCACTGGCTTAACTCTTCCCTTCGTTGTACAGAAAATAATATCTTGGCAAATAGATTTTACTCTGAACAAATCATCCATATTATCTTTTCGATGATAGTTAGGACCTTGTATCAACGTCACGAGACTTGTTAATAAATTTTGTTATGGACAATACTCCGCAACGTCGGAGAAAATGATTGCAGCTCGAAAGGAGTGGACACCACCTGTTTACTCGTTTGATCGTAATACTACAATGGCCTCCTTTCGTAAATATTTTCGCCGGCTAGCCATGTGGTGATAATAGCGTTGCCAAAAATAAATTAATTGAACCTAATTGATAAATTAGGGCAACCGATGATCGACAAGTCGATAAGGTATCGACTGACTGAAGGGCTGGGGGACACTCAATTCACCCATTTCGTTATAAGTTGGATATGAAGATCAATTTAGATATGAAAATGGAAAAATAGTTATTAAAAGAATCTCTATTACTGTAGATTATGTTTAAGTGGATTTAGTACTTTCTAAATTTTCTCGTTTATTAAATATGTATTACAAAGTTTTTATTTATATCAAATCGCGGAAGAAGAGTAATATATTTTTTCAGGTTAATTTGTGAAAAAGGAAAACATCTCACTTAAAAAATAAGTTTGTTCTACCATTTATATCATTCTTCGATGAATACGAGACAAACAATTCTCTTGCTAGTCATAAAGGTCTCCCAAAATGCGGTGCTTTATATCTTAAGTTCCATGCCTTCCACCTAAACTTCAATCTAAACTGAATAATATTTTTCTTTTCGGTCTATTTAATTCTCTTGATCGAGTGAACCCTAAAGTATATCTTCCGGTATTGATACATTGAATCAATTAGAAACGAATAGAGTAGAAATTCATATAGAAGGTCGGGTGAAAAAGATTTATTTCAAGTTAATAACAATAATAGGTAATAACTTAGCATTACATCAGCTGTTTGGCTTAGTTCAAAACTTCAATGCCAAAAATTTATGTCACTTCTGTTAAATAAATTATAATGCTGATGGAAAACTTTTGACTCCCCTTTTTCTCGTATTGAAAGAACCATCTGGAAAACAAGGTCCACGGGTTGAAGCATTACTTTTGAGATCAGATGATGTATACATAGAAGTATCGAAACACGGAGAACTTACGTCACGTAAAAAATTCAATATGGATATTATATTATATTATATTTATGTAGAAATTTGATACAATAATTATTTTAGACCACTCTAAAATTTAGCTGAAAATTTTTTTTTCCCGAATGTTGGAAAAAAAAGTTTACTTTTAATTGATTCCTGGACTGGTTATTGTCCTGAAGCTGTCACGCCTGCAAAACCATCAAATAGAGAAATTGACATAATAATTATCCCTAAAGGGACCACTGGACAGATTCAACTTATAGATGGTTATGGGTTTAGAATATGGAAAAATTTTATAAGACATTTTTCGGACAGTGTCTTATTACGAGGAGATAATTTAAATTTACACTTGAGGAATAACATAATTAAATTACAATCACTTATCCATAATCAACTTTCATCTCCACGATATATTAATCTTTTTCGAAATTCATAGGTTAAAAGTGGTTATACTTCTATTTAACCAGATGAATTCAAAAATCCAGTAGATTTTACGTTTGGAGATAAGTGTAACTCTCACTATGATACTTCAGGATATCGACATATAGCAATTATCCGTTGTGTATGGTGTAAAAAATCATTATGTCTTCAACATTTTTACAATGATTATCATATATGTAATACGTGTAATGAATAAATAATTTATCTTCTTTATTTTGATACAAATCGAGGAAAATAAGAGAATTTTTTTTTTGTATCGATTTCGATGTTATTTTGAAAATTGCAAAGACACGTATTACGTAATTTTGTATGCTTTTTCATTTCAAATTGCAAGCCGTTATTTTAGGGTACGAACTTTGAACGTGACTCTCACCCCTTTAAAGCGTTTGTTAGCAAAAAAAAAAATACGTATCTCATCAATTTTTATGTAGATTATTATAGTAAAGCCGCAAATAAATCGGTGAGGGACACCTCGCGAGGTTTCCTTGTAAGTGAAATTATTTATTTTACTACGAACTAAATAAGATTACAGTTAGCCTCAGTGCAAAAATCACTTACATTCATTGAAAAAAAAACTCAATGCAACAATTACTCAATCTGTCGACAAGTCAAGTACATTTTTAATAAACCCACAATTACCCTTCCAGTTATCCAGTTTGAGACGCCTGGGATCACACCGTTGTTGCGTTCACCCATAGACTCCCCCCATGTGATTAGCCAAATTTTAGAATTAAAAAAATTTCATCTGTTTTTCCATTTTACAATTGATAAATAGTATATTTCACACCTAGGGAGGAAAAGTAGACTAGCTTAAACCACGTGTAAAATTACAACTCGAGCCGAAGGCGAGGGGGGTAAACACGTGGTTTAAGCTTGTCTAATTGTCCTCCTTAGGGCTAAATATGATTTTTCGTCATACCTGAGTAGAAAGTTCAACCCCTCTCCAATGGAAAAGTGAACTTTCCGCGCAGGTATGACAAAAAAAAATTTGAAAATTGTTAAAAAACAATAACAGTTTAGACTGTAGTTGACTTGATTTAAGTTAATGTTGCACCTGTTCGTACAGTAACAGTTGCTATTAAAAACCGTTACTGAGGTAGCAGTAGTCATAGTAACGGTTGCTATGGTAACAGTTGTTATAGTGACCGTAGCTATAGTAAAGATCACTACATAAAATTTTTATCGATAACTTCAAACAATATCACGTAGTGAATGTGATGGTCGAAAAATAGTTATAGGCAATATTCTGTAAATAAAAAGTAAGGTCCATATAAAAATATAATATACGTCATGCAAATGAATTGATATTAGAACATAAAAAAAATTCAATCTAGAGAACGAACCAAAATTATGTTGAAGCTATTCCGAAATCGAGCCACAGGAGCTGTGGCGCCACAGCTACAGTAAAAATTCGTTCCGAAATCTACTGTAGCGCTTACAGGAGTTATTACTGCTGTTGAATCGAGCTACGAAATATACGGCGGAAAAATTCAAAATCAAGTTGTCTGTAAGGAAATGTTTATTATACATCGTCCAGTAATTTGTTTATTTAAAATTACTAACTGCTAATTAGAAGTAGTCACTTTATGTCCAATTATTTAGGACTTGTCTACTTAGCTCAAAGTATTTTGATAAATAAATAAATCTTTTTAGCAAATAAATTAAATTATTGTTACTCAATTGAAGTATTCTCAATGTCATAAGTAATTCGTTGGTATGTATGTATATGTAATGATTTTAAAACGAAAATTGTATGTTAATGGTAAAATTATAAAATGGTTATTATTATTATGCTGAATACCCTGCTCTTTATTTAAATTTAAGACAATGAACTTCCATTCTACTACATATAGACAATATTCTCGTATATTATTTTTAATTTGAACAGTTATAAAAATCAAATGTGTTGCGATAAATAATTTTTATTTTTTCATGAAATCATTTTTTTTTTGATTAGTTTATAAACTGATACACCGTTAAAAGATGGTGAATATGTTCATTATTTTTTAACAGTATACAATATAAAGTTCAACACAATCTTTCCATATTTTAAGGATCCATACTAGAGATATTTACATATAAAGTAATAATAATGTGGTATTAAAAGTAATAATATAATATAAATAATACTTATAGATAAACACATGCTAGTTCAATTAATATTAATTGTATTCGAATCTGTTTAAATACAATAAAAAACGCATTACAAAAATATATATAATAGTTATTATGTTTATTTAAAAATTGCAATGACATAGTTACATTGTAAATAACTTTTAAACATACTTCTCTTAAAAGAATTGATATTTTCGATTCTGCAGAAAAAAATTTTAGCAAAAAATGCTGAAGTTATTTTATCTATCTCTGATTTTAATAAATTAAACATTTCTCTGACAATACATTTATGGATCATCTGTATTGAGAACTAGTCAATCTACTTTATGACCGCTGTAAATTATTTGCTATTGCTTTGAGATCATTTTAGCACAAATTTATTTTTGTCTACCAATTGTCTTTTTCATAATGGCTCCAAAACATTAGTTTATATTGCTTACCTACTCTCTTCAAAATTGGTAGTTTAGAAGAACTAAATAACCTTGACATAAAATCGACAGTTCCACTTTTCTGACCGCTGTAAATTGCCTACCCTTATTTTAAGGTCATTTTGACACGAATTTTCCTTTCTTTGACATTCGCCAATAATAATTTAGAGTAAGGACGTTTATATAATGCAAGTTGTAAGCAAGAAATTTTTGAGCGTCATTTTAAAACGAACTTCAGACTTAGTCACTACTCGCAAGTTTTCGGGAAAAGTGTGTTAAGAAGTGTAATCTCATCATGGATCCTATTATTCCACTTGCAATGAATAATATTCTTACAATAGCAGATGATGATGAAGATGAAGATGATGTGGTAGAAGAGGAAGAACATTTATTGTTACTCGTCTGCCAACTGAGAAATCGTCTATCGATTCGTCCAAGAATACGCAATTTTTCAAATACTATTCGAATGTTCGACAACTTGGGATTCTTAAGACATTTTCGGTGAGTAAATAAATTAATTGAATCTTTTAATCGTTTAAACAAAAAAAATTTGACTCGAAATTCGTTATTTTCAACATTAGAATTTAACTCTAGTAGCTACTATATTAATAATTATTTCCGAGTTAATCGGGAAACATTCGAATTCATTTTGCGTTTGATTGCTTGTCGTATTTCGAGGCAAAGTTGCGTAGGCAGACATCCGATTCGACCTGAACTTTAATTATTGATAACCTTATGGATTATGGGGACACCAGACTCTTACCGGTATGTATATAAAGTTTTTCAATAAATTATAATAGTCCGTATATTTATCCTTTCATTTTATTGACTACACTCGATTTCATATTAACATCTAATTTTTATTTACAGCTCTGTATGTATGAAGTTCAATGTTGGTGAAGCCACTGCATTGAGATCTGTGCGAAGAGTGACAAATGCGTTATATGCATTTCGATCACTCTTCATTCAATGGCCAAGTGCAGTGGAAGCTGCTAAATCAATGAACCGATTTTATGCGCAAAAGAGAATTCCTGGAGTAATTGGAGCTATTGATGGTATGCATATCCACATTTTGAAACCAAAGCGAGATGCCGTAAGCTACATCAATAGAAAAGGATACCATTCCATTGTTATGCAGGTAAAATGTTATCTTACTTTATAATTGTTTTTATAACTAAAAAATACAACCAAAATGTTGTTGGACTATACATAAACATTTTGTTAATATTTTCCAGTCAGTCTGCGATCACCGGAGGAAATTCATTCATTGCTACGTTGGTGAAGTTGGCTCCGTACACGATTCACGTGTTCTAAGAAAATCAACCCATTCACGATTTTTTGATGACCATTTCTTTCCAAACAACACTCATCTCCTCGGTGATAAAGGATATGGAATATCAAAATATATTTTAACTCCATTCAGAGATACCGGGCATTTGACGGAAAGACAATATAATTTTAACTTTTGTCATTCTTCAACACGAATGGTCGTCGAACGAACATTCGGATTGTTGAAAATTAAGCAGAGAAGAATTCTTGATAAACTGTATATGTTTAGAACAGATTTAATTCCAAGGTTCATCATGGCACTGTGAAGGCTTCATAATATAAATATCGAAAAGGATAATTTAGATAACCTTCCAACGGTAGCACCTGATTATAGGAATTTACCTCTTCATGATAGACAAAAAAAGGAAGGAATTCAAAAGCGAGATATAATTGCAAGAAGACTACCCCTACAATGAGACTAAATTTGTAATTAGTATGTAAGAAGAAATTATTAAATTAATTAGAATCATTTATTTTCACGTGAATATTATAGTCTCTTAGTAATACAATAGTTATGCTCTTAATAATTGTGTATAAGTATTACTAAACATAGATAAAAATGAAGAAAAATATTGCATCAATTTTGTTTATAGATTTATGCATTGTGAAAATTGAATTGAATTTGCACTAATTTACTCAATTGATAAATATATTGCAAATTATAATATAAACATTATTTTTAATTTTGATCTTTTTTCATGAGATGGTCGATGTACATTTTTAATAAATTGTTGGCATCGTCCATCTTTTGAATTTTTTGCTGTTGAGATGCCATCCTATCTCGATGATTCTTTTCAATAACATCAACCATAAATGCCACGTCGGCTGTCCTCTTATGACCTGCTGTAAATAAAGTGAATAATTTAGAGTGAAAATATGTTTAAAAATGTACAATATTTCTTAAAATTTCAATATCAAATGTAATCTCTTTTTTTACCTTTAGGTTTGTTATCGGCTGGTGCAGTATGAGTTTCATTGTCCACCGTGGAGGTTGTTGATAATGGAACAATGTAGGTTCTGTTCCGTTCAATTTCATCCATTAACCATAATGAGAAAGAATACAATTGAATTTATGAAAGCAAATATGATTAATTAAAAATCCGATTCTAATTTTCTTATTCATAAGTGAAATGATATTTACATACACTGAAAAACATCCATTCTTCACGATCATTGCCAGATTGGCTGTTGTGATCTCTCACTTCTTTGTATTTTTTTTGCAGATTACTCCACTCCGATCTGCATTGTTGTGAAGTCATAACAGGGCCTTCATCTTGTAGCACTGTTGCTACACTAGTCCAAAATCGTGGAGATAAAAAGTTTTCTGAATTTCCATCTTCAAGTTTTTTATTTCGGACCGTTTCAATCAGCAGTAAAGTGGCCCTCGATGACCACGTGAATGATCCTAAAATCGAGAAGAGTAATTATTTCAATGAACAAAAATTTTATTGCTATCACAATTATTATGACAAGTAACAATAAACATATAAGAATAATAAGACTGGAATTACAAAAATTTAAAGTACATTTAAAAAAAAAAAATGTTTTTGTTACTCTGAAATGAGATGTTCCAATCTGCAGATAATTTCATACTTTTTCAAAACTATTCGGATATTTTCAGTTTATCATCAGACCTATTAAGAGTTTTTTAGAGATTTTTCAGAAAATAATTTCTATACCAGATATTAATGATACCTTTTTTAATTGTTGACGACGAATTCGATTGTTATTAAAAAACAAAGTAGGTTTTTATACATTTTATATGGTTCGTAACTTTTTTTTTTAGTAGAAGGAAAAAGTACAATTTCCCATACAATTTTCCCATCGAGCAGGATATGTATTTAGGTAATTTTAGGGAAAAAAACCAATGCAGATATTACTAGGTATATTACAAATGATTAGCGATTTGTCGTGATTAGTTTTTGCGTTTTTCATCAGGATGGGGGGAATTAAATATAACAACATGAAAGTTAGATATTCATGTGTACATTTATGAAACATTGCAATGACACTACATACATGTTACTATTTGTTATATAACGTATTACATTACTTCTTTATTACATCGCGACGACATTAAATATTGATTAGGTTTACATGACAATAATATCATTTTGATATAACATAAAAATCGCTATTGTAACGTTTTATTTGAGGATCTTCAAGATGTCATGTATATATGTATACTATAGTATATCAGTCACAATTGTGATGTTTTATTATAGTCACAATGCCATGTAGCTGTTACGTAACATAAAAGTAACAATTAATTTCATAACGTAAAATTCAAATATTATCTAATTTTTATGTCACCCATAAGTCAAAGAAATTATGTTACATGGTATTTCCTTATATATAACATTTACATTCTGCGTTCACTGAGTCAGGTTACTGTAAATTTATGTTAATGTAATAATATAATATGAAATTTCTGATTCTCGAATCCAACATTAACTATACAGACATATATACATACATCACAATACATTCTACTTTTCCAATTCAATTAATTTCACAACGATTAAAATTTTTGAAAATTATCCGTTCATAAAAGCACTTAGAATGATTTATCTTGTAATTTAATATGAACTAATCGCTCGGCACAATCGTATTCTTTGTGTTTCCATAATATTCTAATAATGTTACCAAATCCAGCTGTTCTGCCGTTTGCACATTTCCAATCAAGAAGTATTTGATAAATTACCTGAATGATCGAGAAACATCATTATTTTTCATTGAAAAAAGAAATTAGTAAGTATAAAATTGCAATTGTAAGATGAATAAGAATCAACATACTTCGCCTATGCCTTTTGATTTATAATTTTCTGTAAATTGATCTAATTGACCATTTGAATATCCTAATGATGAAAAAATTTCTCGCCAGTTGTAGCCAATATGAGTTTTAATGACATACATATCTTCCATCGTTAATTCGTGTTTTGAAGTACTCCATTTTTTGATGGTATTGGGCATTCGTCTAGAATTAGTGGTTCTCAGCATATCATCTGTTTTATCGATGTTTCTAAAATTTCTTTTGAATTGATCAGAATAACAAATATATTTTTTTGTAGTTCCAATCTTTACTCCGTTACAATTTACGATATTAAAATTCATTGAATTGTTGAAGTATTCTAGAATGTAATGTAGTACAGTAAAATGAAAAAAATGTCAAAGTTATAAAATATTTGCCTTACTAGAATAATCTTTAGATTGATTAAGAATTTGCGTTCTGTCTTCATTTGCAGTTAAAGTAGAATTTCCAGTTTTCGAAGAAGGAATTTTTCTTCGTGAGACAGAATTTTTTCGTGCTTCTGTAAATGACGTATTATTAATGAAACTGATGTGAGAGTCAATTTCTTGTTTATTTTCTAGAATGTATTTAACGTTCGAATGTGTCTTCAATACAGAATGAGTATCATTTATTCCTGTCCGTGGTGGATCGGGTTTTGCATCCGATGCTAACATCATTTATGGATACTATTCAATCAACTCTACTGTTTAATTTAGTTTGGGTATAATTAAGTTTTATGTTAATCTTATCATAAAAAACACAATGATTTAACATGGCGGATTACATTTAGACATGGGCATTTTAACCAATCATTATGTTCCGAGATTATCACATGATTTATATACATTTTGATTGGGTAGTTTTAAATTTATAAAGCTAACTTCAAGTAATACATTTAAATTTACTATAGTCTAATTATTTAGTCATTATAAAAGAGTATAGAAAATCAAATAAAAAGCCAACTTCAAGGCATACATTTAAATTTACTATAGTTTAATTTTTAGTTGTGTCAAGAGAGAGTATAGATATGAAAGTATTATAGTAGATGTAATAATCGACTATATACATTTTTCCTAAATTGTTGTAAATGGAGTTTGTTAATTTTGTAGAAAAAAAAATCGTAAAAAAAGTACATACATCACAGCTATTTTTCATTTAGTTAATTTATTATTAGTGTTAACTACAATTACAACGTGTTAATTAAATTGATCATAGTATTTACACCAGTGTGACGTGATATTAAATCGCTGTGGTTTCTTCGTAGCTGTCAAAAAAGATTCAACAGTATAAGAAATTGTTGAGGTAATAAGAATAAAATTTATTTAAAAATTTACTTTATTAATTTAATATGAATATTATGATAAATATATATTTATGCTACTAACCTTCTATTTATGCGTGTTATTTAAATTAAATTATTAAATTCTATTTAAATGTATTTTTGACGTGAAATTATTATTAAGGTTATATTTTATGTATCTTCTTCAATTGCCTTAAAAATTACTTTTATTATTGTATGTTCGTTAATTACAGCAATTGTCGATGTATGTTACAGAATCCTGTATGTTCCAAATTTGAAAGATATAAAATAAAATTATATATATATATATATATATATATTTATATATATTTCAATGAAAATAAATTGATTATTCGGCACGAATAGGTAAGAAATAATTCCATTATTGTATGTTAATACTTATCTTGAGTAATGCTATTATAACAAATAAATAATCAAACATTTTTTTCCAGGTAAAAGTTTTCGGAGATTGATAGATACAGATTTGAGATTTACAGATTTTAAATAAACAGATTTCAGTCGTTTAAAGAGAAAAAAAAATTTTTACAGATATACTGAGATTTTTACAGATGTTAATAGATATTTAAAGGTTAAGTCAGTGTATTATGAGTCACAAGTATATATAAATTGAATGTGATACTTTCATTGTAATAAGATTTTCAAAATATTTATGAAGTGAGTTAATTACCATTTGTATTACTTACATAAATACTAAGTCATAATAAATTTGTTTTTGTTATTTACCTATTTTTATCATAATTATTCATATTTATATAAAACCACCTACTAATTATACATCATGCCACGTAAAAGGATTAATTTAACATCAGAAGAACAAAGAGAATATAAAAGAATCCGTAATTCAAAAGATGTTTCAAATAATAATGATAGTAATAATAATAATAATAATGCAAGTGATAATAATAATAACGACAGAATTATTGAAAATCCGATGATTGATCATTCTTATTCTAAGTCTAATGATATAATTTTAAAAAACATCATGTTTGAACATTCTTATAATCGTTCAAATAATAATAGTAGAAAACCAAAAAAATTTTCCATTAGTAGTACCTCAATTATTAATTCAATAAATTCCACAAATTTACCATCGACCAGTTCATTTATTAGTACTGATGATAATAATAATACGGAAACTATTGATGATGTACTGTTAAGAAATATTGATAATAGGATTTCTACCAATAATTCTTCTATTAATAATTGTCCATCAAATTGTGATACATCAATTGATGATCATAATTTATTAAATCCTACTAATTTATCATCAACAGGTTCATTAGCTGGTTTACCTGATGTAATTATTAATGATACACAATCGAATGACATTGATAGTAATAGCTTATCGACTGTAATAAATATAGATGTATCATCAACGAATAATAATGTTATACAGAATACGAATAATTTATCAAATAATAACAATACAAATAATATACAGGAAAATTATATTGGAAATATGAATGTTAGTTGTATGCACTGTAATGCAAAACATTTTGCTGTAGAAAAAGTTCAAGGTAAGGGTTTTTCTTTTAATGATTGTTGTCGTCATGGAGAAGTTAAACTTCCACCTTTGCCGAGTTTTCCAGCCTTTTTAAAATCTTTATTCGAAGGTAGTCATCCCAAATCAATAAATTTTTTCCAATGTATTCGTCAATTCAATAATTCTTTCTCTTTTGCTTCATTCAATGCAAATTTGATTAATTTCAATCATCAACGTTCTGGTCCGTATTGTTTTAAAATACAAGGGCAAATCTATTATCAAATCAATACAGCATTATATCCATGTTTAAATAATCATCCTACATTTGGTCAACTATTTATTTACGATGGAGATCAAGCAATACAATTCCGATCACAAAATAATCAAGAATGTGATATTGAAATTATTGATGATCTCGATACTTTCATGAGACAACATAATGTATTTGCCCAATCCTATGTTATGATGAAAGAAGTAATTGAGAATGAAAAAAGAAGAAATAACAATGTAGAACCAGAACTATCATTAACATTCACATTAAAACCTGGTATAGACAAAAGACGTTATAATCTTCAAAAAGAGAATGAAGTAGCTGCTGTTTTTTCAACAACTGCTAACGGTGAAATACCTGAATCGTATGTTACAATCGTGAACAAAGATACAAAAGCTTTACAATATATATCTTCAATGAATCCAAATGTAGAACCATGGATTTATCCATTATTTTTTCCTTTCGGAACTCAGGGATGGAATCCAAATATACGTCATCAGATGAAAAACAGCCGTGTAACCCGAAATGATTATTATAAATACCAAATGGCTATTCGAAGTGAATTTAATGTTTTTTTAATGGGCCGTCGATTATTTCAACAATGGATAGTTGATGCTTACGTTAAAGTTGAAAAAGATAGGATGAATTATCTTAGAAATAATCAACATCAAATTCGTGCTGAATCATATCAAGGTTTAATAGATTTTTTGAATGATCGTGCTGAACAGAATAATGGAAATATTGGTAAAATGGTAATTCTTCCATCCTCATTCGAAGGATCACCACGCAATATGGTACAACGTTATCAAGATGCAATGGCAATTGTACGCAAATTTGGTAAACCGGATCTTTTTATAACGATGACGTGTAATCCTAATTGGCGTGAAATCAAAGAAAATTTATTACCAGGGCAAAGTCCTTCGGACAGACCGGACATTGTTGCACGAGTATTCGATATAAAAAAAAATGAACTTATTAATCTTATTGTAAAGAAACATCATTTTGGTGAAGTATTGGCGTATGTATATGTAATTGAATTTCAAAAACGTGGATTACCTCATGTTCATATATTAATAACACTGAAAAATAACTATAAAATAACCACCCCAGAAATAGTTGATAAATATATTTGTGCTGAAATTCCAAACCAAATTGAAGATCCAGATCTTTATAACATAGTAACTAAAAATATGTTGCATGGACCATGTGGTAATTGGTGTTTAGTAAATGAAAAATGTTCTAAAAAATTTTGGGAAGATTTTGCTTTGCAGTACAGCTCTAAAATAGTGACTCGACAGGTATGTTATTTGAGAAATTGAATCAGAAACATCAAGTTTTTATAAAAAATTCAGACTACATAATAATTTTTTTTAACAAATTAACATTTTTTGTAGGTTATTGAAATTTCATGTGCCCGTTCATCACGATTGAACACTACATATTTGATACCTGGTCAAAATCTTTCTCTTATTGAGCTCTCAATTATGCCATTTACTTCCGTTGTGCTTGGTCGTCTACTAGATGCCGGTGATTCTACAATTACTTATGAGAAAACAACAATTAAAGATATTTTTGCAGCTGATGAACATGTTGGTAAGTAAAATTGTATCTGAAAATCGAATTCCTTCATCTTCATCTTTCTAATGATACTGTCATTTCTATACAAATTCTTGCCATATTACTTTTTGCTAATTTTATTCCAAAAATAATTGGGTCTTTGTATAAAATAAATATGAGATTATTTTTTAACAGAAATTCAGGCCTACGTGAAGGTACCATTTTACTTGATTAATACCAGCGTTGCTTCACACGGTTCAGGTTCTATTTTTGACGAAAAATTCACCCTGAGAGTCAACATCTCCAATTTTGACAAGGATGACAACATCCATATTGGAAGCTGCATACTTATCAAGGGTGTCAAACGTTACGATCGTGGTATATATTATTTTTTATAACTATTTCATCAGCTGATATACTCAAGTATTACTTTCTGTATTATATTACATATTTTTTATTTTTTTTTTAGCAAATAACATATATCTCCAAGTTAAAAGTTGTGATGACATCACCATATTAGACGAACCAAATGCAACTCCAGAGCAAATCCGAAGAGCAGTATTAACACCGAAAAGAAGTTCAGAAAATGATTCAGCAGGTGCCAGTTCTAAACGGCCTCGAAACAATGAATCAATATAGGAAGTTTTTATGATAATTGGTCATCACGACTCTTATTAGCATTATTATTTTTCCGACATATGATAAATATTAATCATTTTTTTTTTTACGTTATTAAATTTCATTTTCATTTATTTTTTTTTTTTTTACAAAATGGAGAAAGTCCTCCATGGATAAAGAATAAATGCTAATCAGAATCGTGACTATTCCACTTTTTATGATTCTTGAGTTTAATTTTTTTCTTAAAAAAATCTGTTCCTCTTTTTTAAATGTTTAAAAAGTATTTTAATTTTCTTCTTTTTAAAAAAAAGAATAAGATGAATGTTTTAAATTATCCTGAGCTTCAGGTTGTTTCTAACGAGATAGAAACGTAATTTATTAAAAATTTAAAACTGATTTAAATTCTTTTAAATAAAAAAAGTACAAATTAAATACTTACAATAAAATTTTATCTGATTGTTAATTAGAGTTTATATAATAACATTTTTAAGAATTAATGTAACAAACTGTGTTCATTACGAAAAGACTTAAAAATGATGATAGTTTTTATAAAGTTACAACTCTGAATAAGTTCAAATATTGAAAATAAATGAGATTAAGAAGTATTCTTTTTAATTATAAAAAAATGTTGATAGAAATATATGTGATATTACAAAATATAAATGTAATTTAGAAGAATAATTGATCTCGAATATTTCTAAGGACTTATGAATAAAAATATTTTTAGAAAAAAATAGTTTTAATACTATTGAAAGACTGTAACTTATTATTAAAAAAGAAAAATATGTAAGATTATTAAGTATTGTTTTTCAATTTTAAAAGTACGTTAATAAAGTGTATTTTTACTTATATAATTTATAAGATTTTATTTCAAAGCCTTGAATTAATAGTTATTCCATTTTCGTTTATTTAAATAAAAAAAATTTGACTTATTTAATTTATTTTAATCATAAGTTGTTTGTTAAAATTACCTATACATCATATGTACATTCTGAAGCGCGCGCATGGCGCGCGCCATTTTACATCCTAGTATAACAAAAGAAGGAATGTAAATTTAATTTTAGGTCAAAACAGAACGGAATTTAACAGGAAATATTTTATTACAGATGGACTGTAGCTGAGAAAAGTTTTAGTGCTGATTTGGCGCCATCAAGTTGTGTGGCGAAAGATGAAAACTTCATTTCAATTGCGATTCAGTAGATAATACGGAAAGTATGTACACCCGGGTCCATTATTGTCTGGGGTATTATCAAATGAGTCCGGCTTATACCGTCCGAGTAATTACCGACTGCGGGAGGAATTTTTTTTGTGTAGAGAGTTTCAAGTCTATAATTTTTTAAGTCTATGCTGTATCGAAAAAAACCACAAAATGTTTATTATTATGATTTAATTATAATGTTTAAGGATATTAAATGATTTTTGTTATAATTAGGAAAGTAGCGAGGATTTTTGCGATTAAGATTCATCAACAAAAAGTCCTTCTAAAATCGATAATCAATTTTTTTTTTTTGCATGATTAGAATCCACTATGGCCGATAGAACACTATACGGAAGAGAATTTAGCATGGAAAATAACTAATTAATTATCTATTTTAGGAGTACTTTTTGTTGATAAATCTTAAGGCTGGGCTCAAGCCAGAAAACTGTCTGATCCCCCCTGCCCAAATACATTGAATCGTAGTTTTCTAATTTCTTCACCAATTTACATTTTTACTTAGAAATTTTGGTCTCAAATTAAACATTATTCTACGCTGCAGTGCGCTGGATAGCAATTTTAATCATCTAATTGATTTTATTGATAAAAAAATTAAAACAAAAAATTGAATAATTATGAATTGATTTGCCGCGCTTCAACGCCAACATGGCCGCTACAAGGTTATGAAATGCAATCATAAATTATTTATTTTCTATCCAATTTCAACGTCTAAATGTTGTCTAGCGCACTTCTTGCAACATTTCTGAGTATAAAAAAAATTATTTCACGCAATAATGTTAAATAATTATGAAGAAATTAGAAAACTACGATTTGGGACAGTTATCGTTGGAAATTATTTCAAAGAAGTCCAACAGATAGCAGCATCATGCTCTCAATTGACCCAGTCATCCATATTTGAAAAATGCTCAATCCGTATAAAGAACTGTTGGTACCCTACACTTCAACGACGGCAATGGTACAACACTGTTCAAAATTTCTCTCCTCCACAGCCCGAGAATATGTTTACTCCATTACATTTCAACTCAATGTTATCATCCCTCCTCAGTGTTGCGCGTAATCAATGACATCTCTCCCAGAAGTATTGCGTGATAATAGAAGTTGTTGATAATGTAGAGTACGTGCAAATGAGATTTATCATATGTTAATACAGTTGCATTACAGAGGAGACGACTGTGATGGACCAAAGTAATTCTTTGCAAGGAAGTGCCGCCACCTGACCCTGATTCAGTTTTTTCGTATTCAAAATACTAATATTAATTATTTACTTATGTATTAAATGTTTTACTGATGTTTTTTCTTTTATATTTTATGAAAATGATCATAATTTTTGAACTTTCTTAAATTACTACTTTTTGTATTCACAATAAAATTCTTGAAAGTACTTTTGTATTAATAGAGCATATAGAAAGCATTTTTGTATCAATACAAAAAAATACATATATATTAATTAATTTATAAGATATGAATTATTTATCTATTTATTACTTTATACTTTTAAATAAAGCGGAGTTTATAAAAATTATATGTAGTTCTAAGTATAACAGTTCTTTTATAATTATATGAAATTTTTTTATTATTTTTTGTTCTGAATCTTCTTTTAATTACTATAATAAATTAGTTCAAAAATAAAATATTAAAAAGTGGTCTAAGTGTGAATCGGGAGGTCCACACGACAAAATTTCCAATCAAAATTCTATGCTAAAAAATTTTTGTTAATAATAGTTAAATTCATTTTTAATAACAATAAAAATGTTCTTCTTATTTTTTGACACGTAAGTAAAATCGGACCCATTACAATAACTTCCTATTAGGAAGTTAATTATTTTTAATTTTATTTTTACCAATCGATATAAGATTAATGGAGAAAAGCGTTTTTCCGTCTGTGCATCAAAATTTTTATATTTTTTATCATAATGGTAGATAAAATTATCGTAAATAAATAAATGAGTATTTGTGTGTCGTTCACTTCCATCTCAGAACTCAGTTTAATTAGAAATTTTTGTTTTCAAAAAAATAACAAAGGTATATATACGTCTTCAAATTCGATGTTTAACCGAGGAAAGGATTTTTATTTCTCTTACATTTGGCGGTATAACATTCGTAATAAAGGGATAAAAGAAATTTGCGGACTTTATTTGACTGACTGATATTTTAGATACGTTCTCGTCTTCTCGATTAAAAAATCAATATACTTGTTGATATTAATTACAAAGAAGTTTTATAAAAGAAAGAGCGGCAAGAGGACAAAGTGTCTAAAACAGAAAAGAAATACTACTGTCCATCAAATCTGTGTTTTTATCAATGTATATGATCAAAACAATGTGATCGCGCTACTTCGTCGGATTAGCTTAACAAAATCAACAAACTTTCTTTTGCTTTGTTGCTAATATTAAGCCGCCAAATACAAAAGAAAAATAATTTATTTCTCTCAGTTGAACGTCCACTTCGAAGGCGTAAAGACTACTTGGTCTTTATAATTTTATTTCTTGAAAACGGGAATTTTTTTAATAAACGCGAGTTTTGAAATGGAAGTGCCTGGTCAACGCGCAAATACGCGTCGATTTTTATACAATGATTTTATTTATCATCATGATAGAAGATACAATGGTGTACGTTTGCGTCGTTACGTATGTGCATCTAGGTCCACGCGGTACCGTTGTTCAGCAAGAGGGTGGATTTTATCAAGTGGAGAATTTATGCCGTTTGGGGTACATAATCATCCACGGTCAACGCTTCAACAACGTGAACCGGTGATTCGCCAGTTGCAGCAAGCCGCTGTAGCAAACGATGATGGACCAGATGAGGTAGCCAATCAAGTGTTTCGACAGTAAGTACATTTAACATTCAATAATAATTCATTAAAAAGAAATTGAATATAATTCTTTTTATTTGTTAATAATTTGAAATCACTCTCTTTTCTTCTTGAAATATCAAATTTTTGAAAAATTATTGAACTACTTTAATACTTGCAGAAATCCAAATGCTGCTAATTTGTTTAATCAGCGAGCCGTCGCTCAGATTATCCACCGTCAAAGACGTTGCATCAGACCTGCACTACCTCGCAGCTTCATTGGTTTAAGGACAATGCTAGATAATTATTCAAACATCCAAGATTCTTATCTTGGATGTGTGACCAGCTCAGATAGTGGATTAGCCTATGTCTTCGGCACAAGAAATATTATAGACAGGTTAGAGAGAATTGAAGAATTTCACGTCGACGGGACATTTCAGGTAATTAAAAACAGTATAACTCCAGTAATAAAGTATACTTAATTTATATTAAACATATTTCGATTATTATTAATTATCTACTAAAAATTTTTATGCAAAATTTTTTTCATATTTTTTCTTTTTTTTTATAGTCAGTGCCGCAATCACCACGTGCATCTCAACTATTTATTATAAATATCAGACGAATGGATGTGGTAAGCACATTAGTCTCACGAAATGTCGTGATAAAAAATTTTATTAAGAAGAAAATCGTCTATTCAATTAAAATAATTATAATAAACTTAATTAATTATTTTATTATTATTATTTATTATGTTATAGGGCATTCCAGCACTCTTTTTTTTATGCAGTAGAAGAACTGCCAACATGTATTCAGCAATATGGGAGTGGTTACTCGTAAGAATTCCATTGTTAAGAAACAATCTACGAGTGGTTATTAGCGATTTTGAAGCTGCTTTATTAGCATCAATCAGAACTTCGATGCCATGGGTCCAATGTCAAGGATGCTGGTTCCACTTTGCTAGGGCAAGTATTCTACAATTGTTGAGAGATAGAAGTTTTGTTTCAATAATTTTTCTATTTTTTGTTAAAATTAAGAAGAAGTTCTTATTTCATGATGAACGAATTCAATTACTTTTGTCATTAGAATAAATATAAAAGATTAATAAGAAAATAGGATTCAACATAAAAATATAGAAAAAAAATTCAGACTACTAGTAATCATTCTTATTATGATAAAATGAAAAATTTCTATCTATTTATTTTTTTACATTGTAAAAGTGGAATAAAGCTATCATTTTTTTTCAACAATAATACAAAGAATTTATAATTGACAAAAAATAAGCGTTATAAAGTTAATGTAAAAAATACTCCATGAATTTTAAAATGTTATCAATTGGTTTATTTTTTTATATTATTGAAGTAGAATCAAGATATTTTTTTTTCTTCAGTTATAAAAAACATGATTAATATTTGATGAATAAGTGAGGGCTGAAAATTAAAATGTACAAAGAAAAATCCATGCAACTTAAAATACTAGTTTGTATTCTAACAAAATAAGAAATGTTTACTTTTTTTATTTCTTTTATATTGGAAAAGTGGAATAAAGCTGTTGAATCGCATATTACTATAATTAAAACGATAGAGAGCTAATTGAAAATTAACATTGTAAATTAAAATGTAAAAAATAATTTATGAAATTGAGAATGCTAATAATTATTTTTATCATGATAAAATGCGAAATATCTACTTGTTCACATTTCCATATTTTTAACACAGAGTACAGCTATCGAGTTTCATTATTTCATGATAAAAATAATCGATAACACATCATGGAACTGGTATTTAAATGTAAATGTAAAAAAGAAACTAATAATTCAATTTAGAATACCATGGTATTTTAAAATAATTCTTGCAATAATCATTTTCATTATACTAAAACGATAAATGTTTATAGATACATGTTAATTTGTCTAAGTATTCTAATCTAGGACTATCCTTGTCTTGATTTTTTCTATTGTCTAATTATGCTTTGATATTGGATGTCATTATGATAAGAATGATTACCAGTTTATTGAGAATTGGCATAAAAAATGTATATGTAAAAAAGAATATGCAGAAAAGTTGAAATACAAGTAATCATTTTCATGCTCACAAAATGGGGAATGTTTACTTGTTTATTCTTTTTTATATTATAAAAGTAGAATAAAGCTTTTCAATCTCATGTTCTTATAATAAAAATAAGCAATATCTGATCAAAAATTAGCGTTATAAATAAAAATATTACAAATAATTCATGTAATTTAGAATACAAGTAATCATTTTTTTTTATTATATAAAATCAGAAATTTTTACTTGCCTTTTTTTTAATATCATATCATTTTATTATAATAGGCGGTCACCAGGAAGTGGCGAAAATTACGATTGCCTCGGCAGGGTGAACTGGCTCCAATTCTACAATTAACATGGGGATTACCATTGGTTCCATCTAATCGAATGGATGAAGCTGTTAATATTATTGGCTCTATTATCAATCAACAGCACACCCATAATGATCGGCTTTTCTTGTTTTTGCGTTATCTTCAACGATATTGGCTGCCATTGGCTAATGTGGTTAGCACATACGGATCTCCGTGGAGGACAAATAACATATCAGAAGCTTGTAATCGACAACTTCTTTCAAAACTTGGTGGTGAACACCCCCCTTTCTTTCGGTTTTTAAGTAAGTTTATTATTATTTACAAGGAGTTTCATGAATTCAAATCAATGAAAAAATGCAATTTAAATGAAATTAAATATTTAAAATATATATTATTTAGCACGACTACGTCAAGTGTTATTGAACTCAGATATAACATGGAATCGCCTGAATAATGGAGTCGATCTCGGACGAGAAAGACGACAACGCCAACGACCAAATGATTTATATATTCAAAATCTACAGCAAAATCTTGAAACAGGAAGGTAATTAGAATAAACGTTTAATAAAATATGATATGTAGTTAATATAATAAAATATGTAGTTCATAGATTTTTATTCATTTTTTATAGATATACAATGCGCGAGTTTTTAGAAGGAATAATGCAACGTCGTGATATCCAGGATGATATCATCCTTGCAATGGACAGACAATTATGTAAGTAAATGAGCAAAATAATTGTACTATTTTCAGAGAGCAAAAGCGTTTTTTTAATGACATATATTAATATCATTTGAAATTTTCCACAGATGAAGGTGATAATTTCGAGTTCGAAGATTTTAATATTAATGATATCAATCCCAATCCACCTGCACCATTATTAGGTCAGTAATAAGTACATTTTTTCCTTTTTGTTTTTTGTTTTGTTTGGAGAAATACAGAGAATATGAATATTTCTAAATTTAATATATAATAATAATTAGAATGGAATTGTTGCTATTACAGGTGACAATGATAATGATAACCGTGATAACAATGATGAAAATAACGCAGATTCAGCGATTGAAATTTCTGATGATGATGATGATGATGCAGACACGGTTATACTTGGTGAAAATGATAATCTTCTCGATGACGATAACGATGAAAGAGATAATGGCATCGTTCTCAATGATGAAGGTGGAAATATCATTAATGGCGGTGATAATGAAAATGAAAATATCGACGTTCGGAATCATGAAGATAATGGGAATCAAAATGAAAATTTGCCTCCACAAGAAGGTAAATTTTTTTTAAATCTGTTATGTAAAATTCTGAGAATTGATTATTCTTTAGTCATATTTTAATTTGTTTATTTTTTAGTTCAAAATATTAATTGTCCAGTATACGAATGGGTATATGAAGTACTGGAAGACGTGGATTTCCAAGATGTACCTGGGTCGGCACATGTTTGCTGTATATGTTTCACGAATGCACCACGAGTGGCATTTATTCCATGTGGGCATCGCTGTTTATGCTTCAGATGCCGATCAGGCATAGAATTATCTAATAATGCTGAGGAATGTTTGATATGTCGCACACCTGCTACAGGCATGATAACTATCTTTGACACTTAAAATGTTTTAAAAAATAAGTTTCTTTATTTTTTTTTTATAATGACAACTATTAATAATTGCCGCAAATATGACATAATGATTTTTAAAATTAAAGTGAAACAAAGTTCTTATAAATGTTTCTTGTGTGTATTTTCCAATTTTATTATAATATCTCATCAATGATAAATAATGTATGAAAGCTAACTCATTATTGTAATAATTTTTGTCAGTAATATAAAATAAAGTGAAAAAAAATATTTGTTTTTACGTTTTTCTCTAAATATTTATTAATAATTAAAATAATCCTGTAACAATTGGTAGAAATAAAGTTAAAATAGTTAATCTTGATAATAATAAAAATTAAATCAGGAGAAGTAAATTTTTTGGTTCTCTTATAAATATATTTCTTATTTATTTCTACATTAATCTATGACTGTAATAAAAAAAAACGTTAGGAAGATATAAAATAACAGATCATTCTAAAAAATGGATATTGTTCATTAACAACAATATTATAAATTTCATTTTAATATAAAAATTAAGAACTTCCGAAGAAATTGGCTGTAAGTATAAGATGTTTATTTCGTGAAATATTTATTATAAATAATAATTATTGTTAATATTAATGAAATTTTTATTAATATTCATAAAATATCGATAAATTAAAAAAATTTTAAAAGTAACAATCATTTTAAAAAAATATTTTTTAATCACCGCAATATTAGATATACAACTGTATTAACATATGATAAATCTCATTTGCACGTACTCTACATTATCAACAACTTCTATTATCACACAATACTTCTGGGAGAGATGTCATTGATTACGCGCAACACTGAGGAGGGATAACATTGAGTTGAAATGTAATGGAGTAAACATATTCTCGGGCTGTGGAGGAGAGAAATTTTGAACAGTGTTGTACCATTGCCTCAACGACTGTAACAGTCAATATTGAATGTAAATAATGATTCTTATTAAACATTAAGTAGTATAATACCTGAAAATAGGTTTAAATACACATATTTATCAATTATTATCATTGCTATCAGTTATAAATATCAACAAGCAAGCTCAATTTTAAGTTTACATATCCAAGTGTGGAGGTCAAATCAAAAAAACATGATCACCTTCTCAATAGGATTTTGGCTCTGTGGTTAGAACGCTAGACTTTTGTTTTGTCGGACAGGATTCAATCCCGGTCATGGTTAATTTTTTTTTTTTCTTTGTTTGTTACATTTGCATATAATTATAATTTCAACAACTCAAACCTAATCCTCAATCACGATTTGAGCTTTTTTTTCAATTATTCATTTAATTAATAGATGCTGAGTAGAAAAATATTTAAACAGAACCATAAGCCCTTTTTTGTACAGTTACATTGGTAGTTGACTTTTTTTTACTACTTACAGAGAGAAGACTAAGAGTAGCAATGCTATTTAAAAAAAAATTTCCATAGCAAGACGCCCCCGTTTCTAAATTTTTCGTTTCCACCGAACTAACAAGCAAAACAGAGTCGGTATAACAATCAAGTTTCCATTATCTGTTTTACCACGCAGGTTTCCACTATCTGTTTTACGCCAATGTATTATATTAGATGTTTATTTTTTTATTTTTATAATAACAATTACAAGTTTACAATTGCATATTAATGCAATCTGTGAATGCTAATATTTAAAATAAATTATATTTGTGATTTTTTTATTTTATTTCGCTTGAAATTAGCAGCGGAAGAGTAACAAAATGTTAAAACGGAGTCACTAACCGCTTTTAACCACATTATACATTTTTTTTTATAAATAAGAAAAAAAATTAATTGTATTAAATAATGCGCAACACGTTCCGGCGCTTCGCCGGCAAGCTAAACCCCCACTCTCTGTACCCAAGCCTACAACTTATGTTAAACAAGCATAAACCATGACAGAGTAAATATAGTGGCTCAGTGGTTAGAGCTCCAGCATCTCGTTTTGCCAAGTCGGGTTCGATCCCAGTCATGACAAAATTTTTTTTTTCTTTTTTTGTTTAAATCGCGAACTGTATGTATTAGAATGAATAATGGATAACATTCTTAATTTTATTATATCATAGCACCCACTTTCCACCAATATTATTAAAGTAAAAGAAATGTATCTTCAAGTTCAGTTTAACTGACTGTCATTGATAGTTT
Organism: Chelonus formosanus; assembly: GCA_028641665.1. NCBI lineage: Eukaryota > Metazoa > Arthropoda > Insecta > Hymenoptera > Braconidae > Chelonus > Chelonus formosanus. Next base: position 12,904,182 of record CM054002.1, read on the forward strand.
GAATTTTTTTTTCTTTCAATAATGTTGGTAGAGAAAGGGTGCTATTACTGTATTCATTGAGAAAAACATGTATCTTCAAGTCCAGTCTAACTGACTGTCATTGAAAGTTTGAATCAATTAAACTGGACTGAAAAGATCTTTTTTCCAATGAATATCAGTATGGGGCTATTCCGAAAACGAGCCACAGGAGCTGTAGGGGAGCGTGACATCCGTCCCCCATAAGATGTCAGTCAAAGGCATTTTTACAATCTTTTAAATTTCAATCTTTAAATGTATGGTCTTACTAATTGTCAATCAAATTTTATGATGCGCAGATCTTTTATTTAATAATCATTTTAAAAAAAAGCTTAATTCTTTGTATCTTTTAAAATTGGTTTTTTTAATTTTCAATCATTTAATATTCAATCAAATTATGAAAATTTTTTTTTTTTTTAACGCTTATCTTTGATTGAACAGTCAACTTAAGTAATGATGACTGGTAAATTATCTTGTGTCGGTATAGAAGAAAAAAAATCCAACAAATGTCACTGTTTTTCAATAGATGGCAGTAATTGCACCATTTTGAAAGAAATGAAAATATTCATATAAAGATTTTCCAATGGATAGCCAATAAAATACCTAGTTTAGAAGATAAATTAAAAACTGTAATAACTGATATAGATCTATCAATGATATCAGCAATTCATGCCGTATTTCCATTAGTAGAAACAAAATTCACATGGATGAATTTTATACGCTTCAGTATATATTAATATGTATAAATTAAATGAACTTTATAGATGTATTTTTTGTTTTTTCATGTTTTCAGTATATAAAGAAGCAATGGATGAATTTTGGATTACCAATAAATTCAATTTTAAATATGATATATGTGATACCAATTACCGCAGGAGAAGATTTAAAAACTTTAATGGATAAAATTGAGTCTACAATGAGAAATGTTGCCCATTCATCTCGTTTCTTATCATTTTATGAATTTTTAAGAGGATTTGTTCGAACCACAGCCAATTATATTTCATTATCAACGATGCCTCACGGATTTTCTAACTTCGTTGAAGAACATAATAAACAATTATTATGTATATTTGGAAATAGAAAGCCGCAGATTTATGATTTCTTCCGTGGGTAAAATTATTAATTAATTTTAATTTATATCCACATCAAATATATCTCCATAGGTATATAGAAATTTCTTTTTAATTTTCCAGGCAAATTTAAACATCAACTGAAAAAACAAGAAAAAAACTGGGATGACATGGTACGTAGACAAGAAAATACCCGAACAAGAATAACAAAAACTCAGTTAGAATCAAAATTGACAGAGCTTCATAACTTACTTATCCGGAAAAGGTAATTTGTATTCTTTGTTTCAATAATTCGTATGTCTTACGCTTGATCAGAAAAAAAAAAATATATAAAAGTAATGTATTTTCTTTTTTAAATTTTTTTTAGAATTGAACTCGATGAATTCATTGTTTCTATCGCAAGTAATGAATGCATTCAACGAGAAATAAATCGCAGCATAAAGAGAAAGTTGTGTATGTATATGTACAATAAATTTGTGAAATTGAATTAATTTTTCACTTACTTTATATATCTATATATTTACAGATGAAGAGGACTCAGTAAATACTGTCTACGATAATATTAGATCTGCAGATCCTGAACCACTACCAATGAATGAAGTTGAAGTTCTTTCTGAAACTGAAAATGATGATGCTGAAATGGTTTCTGAAGCTGAAAATCATGATGCTGAAATGATTTCTGAAGCTGAAAATCATGATGCTGAAGCTGAGAATGATGATGCTGTTTTAAGTGTTGAAGAGGATCATACTGAAGCTCTTCCAGGAGTTGAAAATAATAATTCTGAAGCTCTTCCAGGTGCTGAAGATAATAATATTCTCATGATGCAAGTAGGTAATTAAAATTCATATTCCTTGCATTTAATATTTATTCGATGATTCTATACCTATTTAATAATAAATTTTTTTAATTAATATTTCAGCAAGAGACAACAACACCAATGGATCAGAGCTGTGGAGTACTATTGATGGTCTCCAGTTTGAAGATGTAGAAATGGAAGAAGAAGACAATAATGAAGAAATTTGCGCTATTTGTTTAATAAATAAGGCAAAAGCCAAATTTTCTATGTGTCATCATATATGCTTGTGCCTTAAGTGCACACATATGATCGAACTCTGTGCAGCTGCATATAGACGACGTAACTTGACCGTAAAATATAAATGCATAATTTGCAGACAAAAGTCACCCGCGATTGTTCAAGTCATTTTCTAATTATTATTATTTAAAAAAAAAAACATTTCTTAATTTTTTTGAAGCAGTATACTATTTGTAAAATATTGATCAATAATACTATTTATTCGACAGAAATGTATTCTCTTCAACCTCATCTGTCGTACACTTTTTTACAATAGATATAGATATATTTTGATTTTAGTAATTAGAAATATTTAATGTTAGAATTAAGTTTTTGGGTTAAAACTAATAGCCGCGGCTATTAGTTTTAACTAATACGCGTATGAAGTTAATTAAGTAATGATGAAAATTTAATAGAATCTTAATTTTATTTCTCTTTAATATACAATTTATTTGTGTGAAAATTTCTTTTGTTTATTAAAAAAATATGTCATTAATGAAAGAAGAGTTTGAAATGAAAATTATATTTAAAAGATACTTATTTAAAAATTTTAATTACATAATGGAAGATACTAAGTTTATTAAAAAAGTTAAACTAAGCGTAAATTAGAAATACAAATTACATATTTTATTTTATTTATAATTACGTTAATACTGAAAGAGTATCTTACTGATAGTCAATTAAAACACAAACTAACTGAAGAAATGGCAAGTTATTCAGTAATTTAAATTATTAAATAAATAGAAAAAGGAAATATATTGAAATAAAAATTAATGGTAATTCAATTTAAAAGTAAAGTATTATTTTCTTATTTTGAATTGTGTAATTAATATTATAAAGAAACTAACTTAATATAACTTAGTTTAATATGATGTGGTATATTGCTAACGATGGAAAATATTGATATGTATAAGTTGCTTTTTAATATTTCGAAATTAAAAGTCATTAGAAAAATTATTATTTATCTTTATATTTTTTACATTACATTTTTGATATTGAATTAATATTTAATATACTAAAAGAATTATTATAAACAATTTGAAGAACTTTAAGTAAATAAATTCTGGCCATTAATGTTGGCATTAAATGAGTATATTCTTCAAGTTAGATAATATTAATTTTTATAGAAAATTATTTTTATGAATTTTATTTTGTTTTATCTTACCGTTAAAATATGGTATCGCCAATAATAAATACCTAATTTTTTACTCAAGTGATACAAAAATGAGTATATTACTTGTGGATATAATTCGTGATGAAGTTTCAAGTCTATTGAGTTTGATATGATCATTGGATATCCAAAAATAAAATTATAAAGAGGTTCCCACTCTTCCTACGTTAATGATATAATAAAAATAATGATGAATACTTTATCAATATTATTTTTTAACGAGCTTGCTTGTACAATTTATAACTTATCTCTAAATTTAACGTATCCAAATCAATGTCATCTATGCTCTATAATACAGGATATTTTCCATTTATGCATTCTTTGTCAAATTTATCTAATATAGATGATATTCTTGTTGAATTATATAAAACAAAGGCTCCTCCCTTATTGCTGATAACTTTTTTATCAGCTTCAGGATTTTCTGCTATAATAACTGAATAACTTGGTTTTCACTGTTCTTTTTTTTATCCCAATATTTTCTAATAAATACTATGGTCAATACAATATGTAACCTCACGTATAATCTTTATTGAAATTACATGGGTATTTTAAATAACCATTTATTATTATTTATTATCATAATTATCATTAGATTATAAGCCTAAACTTACATACTTATTTAACATTTGAAGTTTTTAATTCAAAATGGTGCAATTACTGCCATCTATCGAAAAACAGTGACATTTGTTGGATTTTTTTTCTTCTATACCGACACAAGATAATTTACCAGTCATCATTACTTAAGTTGACTGTTCAATCAAAGATAAGCGTTAAAAAAAAAAAAAATTTTCATAATTTGATTGAATATTAAATGATTGAAAATTAAAAAAACTAATTTTAAAAGATACAAAGAATTAAGCTTTTTTTTAAAATGATTATTAAATAAAAGATCTGCGCATCATAAAATTTGATTGACAATTAGTAAGACCATATACATTTAAAGATTGAAATTTAAAAGATTGTAAAAATGCCTTTGACTGACATCTTATGGGGGACGGATGTCACGCTCCCAGCTGTAGCACCACAGCTCCAGCTACAGTCGACAATTTGTTCCAAAATAGAGCGACACTTATGCCACCTACTCAGCGTAGCGCGAAAACTAAGATTTTCAAATTTCTTGAAAACTGAGCAACATACCTACGCAATTGAATTTAAATTTTATCATTATATTATTAAAATCCATTATTTATTTAACAAAATCAATGTGAAATGTGATGAACGAAAAATACAATTAAGAATATAAAATATGACAGATTATTTATTTATGAAGGAAATAATAACACTTTAATTTAATAAAAATCTGAATCTGCCATAAATTTCTAGTTAAATGAAGAATGCAGTTCATTTACTTACGCTAAAAATTACTCGGTACTGAACAAATGACGTATTATACTTAGAAAGTTGGATGAAATTGTAAAAGTTATTTTTAATTTTGATCTTTTTTCATGAGATGGTCGATGTACATTTTTAATAAATTGTTGGCATCGTCCATCTTTTGAATTTTTTGCTGTTGAGATGCCATCCTATCTCGATGATTCTTTTCAATAACATCAACCATAAATGCCACGTCGGCTGTCCTCTTATGACCTGCTGTAAATAAAGTGAATAATTTAGAGTGAAAATATGTTTAAAAATGTACAATATTTCTTAAAATTTCAATATCAAATGTAATCTCTTTTTTTACCTTTAGGTTTGTTATCGGCTGGTGCAGTATGAGTTTCATTGTCCACCGTGGAGGTTGTTGATAATGGAACAATGTAGGTTCTGTTCCGTTCAATTTCATCCATTAACCATAATGAGAAAGAATACAATTGAATTTATGAAAGCAAATATGATTAATTAAAAATCCGATTCTAATTTTCTTATTCATAAGTGAAATGATATTTACATACACTGAAAAACATCCATTCTTCACGATCATTGCCAGATTGGCTGTTGTGATCTCTCACTTCTTTGTATTTTTTTTGCAGATTACTCCACTCCGATCTGCATTGTTGTGAAGTCATAACAGGGCCTTCATCTTGTAGCACTGTTGCTACACTAGTCCAAAATCGTGGACGGCGAAAATATTTATGTAACTTTAAATCTTTTTGTAGATAACTCTTTTACCAATAATCTAATGGAATTTTGCCGTGCGAATAAGGATAAACCAGAATATGAGATAGGTAACTATGAGACATTATTAGTATTGAACGTTATTGTTTATAAAATATACAACTTGTGAACTTATAGGCCTACACACCAAATGTCCTCATAAAAAATAAAATACAACTACTGTTATAAACAACATTTTATGATTATAAAATATCTACAACTTTTTTAATATTTCATACGAATTTGAGACATTTGGAATATGTAGGAAAGTGGAAATTTTAACTGCAGAATATCGGATCAATCCGTACAAATTTATATTCAGCAGTTAAACACAGATTTTATTTTAAACAACTCTTGAAGATAATTAATTTAGTTCGTTAAGTTTAAATCACATCTTTGCGCTTCCAGGGTAATGATTGTATTTTTGTTTCAGTATGTGAAGATTTGATACCAGGAGATGCTGAAGGTCATGCGAATAATGATGTTGCTCTACTGTCAGCTCCAGGATCTTCTACATCTCAAGGAAATGATGGTATTTTTAGAATGCAATTTATTAATTTATTTAAAGATTACAAATTAATGTATGCCAATTTAATCCGCGTAGCTACAGTAATAGTTATTGTATTTTTCCATATAATAATGATAATTATTGTATTGTATTTTTACTTTAACAGATTCAATGCCGAAAGAGATCGAGGATAACTTGATAATTGCATCAACTTCGGGATGTTCTCAACGGCTTCCTATATCACAGCAAAGTGATGGTAACTATCAAGATTCATTCAATAATCGTAGAGTAACTAGTCTTATTATTCTTATATGTTTATTGTTACTTGTCATAATAATTGTGATAGCAATAAAATTTTTGTTCATTGAAATAATTACTCTTCTCGATTTTAGGATCATTCACGTGGTCATCGAGGGCCACTTTACTGCTGATTGAAACGGTCCGAAATAAAAAACTTGAAGATGGAAATTCAGAAAACTTTTTATCTCCACGATTTTGGACTAGTGTAGCAACAGTGCTACAAGATGAAGGCCCTGTTATGACTTCACAACAATGCAGATCGGAGTGGAGTAATCTGCAAAAAAAATACAAAGAAGTGAGAGATCACAACAGCCAATCTGGCAATGATCGTGAAGAATGGATGTTTTTCAGTGTATGTAAATATCATTTCACTTATGAATAAGAAAATTAGAATCGGATTTTTAATTAATCATATTTGCTTTCATAAATTCAATTGTATTCTTTCTCATTATGGTTAATGGATGAAATTGAACGGAACAGAACCTACATTGTTCCATTATCAACAACCTCCACGGTGGACAATGAAACTCATACTGCACCAGCCGATAACAAACCTAAAGGTAAAAAAAGAGATTACATTTGATATTGAAATTTTAAGAAATATTGTACATTTTTAAACATATTTTCACTCTAAATTATTCACTTTATTTACAGCAGGTCATAAGAGGACAGCCGACGTGGCATTTATGGTTGATGTTATTGAAAAGAATCATCGAGATAGGATGGCATCTCAACAGCAAAAAATTCAAAAGATGGACGATGCCAACAATTTATTAAAAATGTACATCGACCATCTCATGAAAAAAGATCAAAATTAAAAATAATGTTTATATTATAATTTGCAATATATTTATCAATTGAGTAAATTAGTGCAAATTCAATTCAATTTTCACAATGCATAAATCTATAAACAAAATTGATGCAATATTTTTCTTCATTTTTATCTATGTTTAGTAATACTTATACACAATTATTAAGAGCATAACTATTGTATTACTAAGAGACTATAATATTCACGTGAAAATAAATGATTCTAATTAATTTAATAATTTCTTCTTACATACTAATTACAAATTTAGTCTCATTGTAGGGGTAGTCTTCTTGCAATTATATCTCGCTTTTGAATTCCTTCCTTTTTTTGTCTATCATGAAGAGGTAAATTCCTATAATCAGGTGCTACCGTTGGAAGGTTATCTAAATTATCCTTTTCGATATTTATATTATGAAGCCTTCACAGTGCCATGATGAACCTTGGAATTAAATCTGTTCTAAACATATACAGTTTATCAAGAATTCTTCTCTGCTTAATTTTCAACAATCCGAATGTTCGTTCGACGACCATTCGTGTTGAAGAATGACAAAAGTTAAAATTATATTGTCTTTCCGTCAAATGCCCGGTATCTCTGAATGGAGTTAAAATATATTTTGATATTCCATATCCTTTATCACCGAGGAGATGAGTGTTGTTTGGAAAGAAATGGTCATCAAAAAATCGTGAATGGGTTGATTTTCTTAGAACACGTGAATCGTGTACGGAGCCAACTTCACCAACGTAGCAATGAATGAATTTCCTCCGGTGATCGCAGACTGACTGGAAAATATTAACAAAATGTTTATGTATAGTCCAACAACATTTTGGTTGTATTTTTTAGTTATAAAAACAATTATAAAGTAAGATAACATTTTACCTGCATAACAATGGAATGGTATCCTTTTCTATTGATGTAGCTTACGGCATCTCGCTTTGGTTTCAAAATGTGGATATGCATACCATCAATAGCTCCAATTACTCCAGGAATTCTCTTTTGCGCATAAAATCGGTTCATTGATTTAGCAGCTTCCACTGCACTTGGCCATTGAATGAAGAGTGATCGAAATGCATATAACGCATTTGTCACTCTTCGCACAGATCTCAATGCAGTGGCTTCACCAACATTGAACTTCATACATACAGAGCTGTAAATAAAAATTAGATGTTAATATGAAATCGAGTGTAGTCAATAAAATGAAAGGATAAATATACGGACTATTATAATTTATTGAAAAACTTTATATACATACCGGTAAGAGTCTGGTGTCCCCATAATCCATAAGGTTATCAATAATTAAAGTTCAGGTCGAATCGGATGTCTGCCTACGCAACTTTGCCTCGAAATACGACAAGCAATCAAACGCAAAATGAATTCGAATGTTTCCCGATTAACTCGGAAATAATTATTAATATAGTAGCTACTAGAGTTAAATTCTAATGTTGAAAATAACGAATTTCGAGTCAAATTTTTTTTGTTTAAACGATTAAAAGATTCAATTAATTTATTTACTCACCGAAAATGTCTTAAGAATCCCAAGTTGTCGAACATTCGAATAGTATTTGAAAAATTGCGTATTCTTGGACGAATCGATAGACGATTTCTCAGTTGGCAGACGAGTAACAATAAATGTTCTTCCTCTTCTACCACATCATCTTCATCTTCATCATCATCTGCTATTGTAAGAATATTATTCATTGCAAGTGGAATAATAGGATCCATGATGAGATTACACTTCTTAACACACTTTTCCCGAAAACTTGCGAGTAGTGACTAAGTCTGAAGTTCGTTTTAAAATGACGCTCAAAAATTTCTTGCTTACAACTTGCATTATATAAACGTCCTTACTCTAAATTATTATTGGCGAATGTCAAAGAAAGGAAAATTCGTGTCAAAATGACCTTAAAATAAGGGTAGGCAATTTACAGCGGTCAGAAAAGTGGAACTGTCGATTTTATGTCAAGGTTATTTAGTTCTTCTAAACTACCAATTTTGAAGAGAGTAGGTAAGCAATATAAACTAATGTTTTGGAGCCATTATGAAAAAGACAATTGGTAGACAAAAATAAATTTGTGCTAAAATGATCTCAAAGCAATAGCAAATAATTTACAGCGGTCATAAAGTAGATTGACTAGTTCTCAATACAGATGATCCATAAATGTATTGTCAGAGAAATGTTTAATTTATTAAAATCAGAGATAGATAAAATAACTTCAGCATTTTTTGCTAAAATTTTTTTCTGCAGAATCGAAAATATCAATTCTTTTAAGAGAAGTATGTTTAAAAGTTATTTACAATGTAACTATGTCATTGCAATTTTTAAATAAACATAATAACTATTATATATATTTTTGTAATGCGTTTTTTATTGTATTTAAACAGATTCGAATACAATTAATATTAATTGAACTAGCATGTGTTCATCTATAAGTATTATTTATATTATAACGGTAAGCATATTTTTCCCTTTTGTTTTTTTTTTCCAATATCTCAGCATGTATACCATATCATAACATCTGAATCATCAAGATTTGCTGCTTCCCAAGAATTATCCATTTTTCTGTAAATACTTCCAATATTTTTGTAACAGCAACATTTTAATGATAACATTGGTCTTGTTCTGCAATCTGGTATTGATGGTTTTTCAACTTGATCTAATAATTCTGTTTCAACAAAATCTTTCAGAATGTTAAGAGCATCGTTTAATTGTTTTCTTTTTTCAAATAATTATAAGGCTTAATTATATTCTGTTAAAGCTAATTGTTTCCAAAAGAAAAAATCCACTATGTAAATCAATAATATAATATAATTAACTTTAATTAAAATAATATATTTACTTGTCTTTCTTTTGTAATTGATAAAGTATTCTCATTCTTACTTACTTTGCTTCGTCATTTACTAAAAAATTTAAATGAATCTCTTCGAAATCAAACTAATTAAGTATAAAAATCTCAAAATTAAAAAAAAAAAAAAAAGTTTATCCGGCCTAGTCTCGAACTCTCTACCCTAGCCGCAGCTAGCTGGTACGCTACCAACTACGCCACGATAGTATTGAAATGAATTAATCAAAAGTAATATTTAAATTCAATAAGAGTGATCGCTTGCCCATCGTATTTGACTAATTGCTTACTCCCCAATGATTCGATTACTGATAAATTGTAAATAATTATAGATAAAAGGAATCTATTGATCTATAATTATTAAAAAAGCTGAATTTTCATCGACACGCACCAATACATTTCAGGCGGTTTAAATGAAAATCCTGTCTAGTGCGCATCCTCTCGCGCAGCTTGACCCATCTGGTTTGGAAGCAGAGGACCGTAGCGCTGCGTAGTAGATTAATGTCTGAGGGCGTCAGAAACGGACTAAAATCGTAACATAGGAAAGATAGGGAGTCGGATAGGGCTGGATACGGAAGCCCGTAGAGCTCATATACCTTTTATTAGAAAGTGGCGCCGTATTGTGGTCACTTCTAACATGTGCGTGTCGAAAATGTAGAAAATGAAGAAAACTACATGATCACATGCAATAAGTGTAGAAGTTATCTTTGAAACTCACACACAACATGTGGAAAGTGGTAACTCAAGCCACATGTTACAAGTGGAATTCTCATACGCTAGACCAGTTAAAGAATAATATTCCGCCATGATATTTGAGGAAGTGGGAGAATTTGTTCTTCAGTAAGCTTGACTAAAAAAAAATCTAATTAATGTACTTTTCAGATTTTATAATTAATTATTATTAATAAACTTACCGGTTAACGTTCTATGGTGGACACAAATATTTACGCAGTCAAGCTTACTGAAGAACAAATTCCCCCACTTCCTCAAATATCATGGCGGAATATTATTCTTTAACTGGTCTAGCGTATAAGAATTCCACTTGTAACATGCGGCTTGAGTTACCACTTTCCACATGTTGTGTGTGAGTTTCAAAGATAACTTCTACACTTATTGCATGTGATCATGTAGTTTTCTTCATTTTCTACATTTTCGACACACACATGTTAGAAGTGACCACAATACGGCGCCACTTTCTAATAAAAGGTACATATATGAGCTCTACGGGCTTCCGTAGCTGGACAATATGATGAAAAAGTTATTTCTCCTGGCGCCATTATGTCCAATGCCATAATAAAAAGTTAAATTGATAAGTTACCAATAGTCAATATATAAATTGATCAGTCAATAATATAAAATTTTCCGGATAACAAAAAAATAAGTGATAGAAAGAAAAAATTAAATGACAGAAATTAAATGACAGCAAAGACTTAGCTAGTCAAATTAGACACTCAGTTCCTAATCATGCGAGGGTCTTAATTTAACAACTCTTCGATTGAAAAGTCGATTGCTTACCAACTATCGAGATCAAGACTTTTTTTATGTATTTTTTGATATTGTAAAAAAATGTATCACAAATGCTCGAATACTAGTGGCCAGTGTTATCAATTTAATTATATAATAAATATAATTGAAGTTAAATATAACTGATATTGAATAATAAAATTTAACATCGTAATTAGAAGTGTAGCATAAAGACAACTTCTTTACCGACGGTTCTTTCTTCTTACTTTCTGCTTTGGCTTCCTAAATTCGATCGATAGAGGCGTGATGATAGCAACAACCCATTCACATGGAACGTACATACATGTAGACCTCGAGAGAATATGCTCATCAACTGTTTTTCGCCATGTTGAAACATTTTTTCACTCATGTATCATGTGTTTTTAGACGATTTCCTTAAAATTTGGAATTTTCTATATAAAAAAATACTGATGTTTCAGTCATGTATGCTTATGTAAAGTATCAGGATGAAAAGAAACTTCAGACGGTTCAGCTGTCAAAAATTAAACATTTTGATCCTAACGAAGAACGCTCGACTAAAAAATTGTACAAAGTACAATGGGAAGATGGTGAATACTATGATGCAATTGTACTAATAGTAAAAGGTATGTCATAAATAGCTAGTTCGTATATCTTAGTTATACAATTGATATGGAAATTGCAATGCTGATAAGTTGATTTGCAACTTCATTTATTATGATTACCTTTATTGTACACTTAACCAAACTTTCATCATGATGTTAAGTATTTAGTTTTTTTCAATTTAGATTCTCTTGATGAATTAAACAAGGCAATCGCTACAAGTCGACCTATTATTCCACCAGTCAAGTGTCTTGATGCTGCTGATACATCAACAGATATTGAATCTGAAAACACTTCTAAAAAAGAAATGGTATTTATTTTTTTCTAATTGTGAATCCTAATTTTTAATCTACTTCAAGCTATAAATGATTTCTTTTCACTAAATCGGATAACCATTCCATATCTGTATTCTATTTTGCTTATAAGTATGTATATTTGTATTTTCAGAATGAAAACAGTAAGGCGTTATTAGAAAAGAAATTGAATGCAATGCGTGATGTTATAAAAAAAAATGAGGTACGTAATCGATGAAACAATCATAGTATTTTTATATGTTTTGAATTAATTCATAAAAGATAAATTATAACATAATTGCCATTGTTTTATTGTATGTCTCATAAAAGTAAGCCACATTCTTTTTAGTGGAAAGTTATTTTCTACAAATTTAGTACATAAAAATGTTAAATTTTTCATAATTGTTAGAATCATGATAAACATTATTGTCCTTATTCACTAATTTGTTTTACTTGAGTATACAATGAAATTATTGGAATTATCATCGAAGTAAGTATCAATGACCCATTTATGTTAAATAAATATATGGAAGAAGTTAATGTTAGACGAATTGTGGACAATGATAAAGTTTTATTTTACAGGAAATTTTCCAAAAAACAACTTACATTTGAATCGTTTATTTGTTGTTATGTAGATAAGGCAATTGATTATTAAATTTGGCATATGATGCTTCTGAATTAGGATGAAGCTGAACGATTATATGTCAAGAAGCAGATTTATCATTATCCGAGTATTATTTTTTAATGCCACTGTTTATAATTCGTACCTATACTTTGATAAGTCGTTGATGTTAATCTAATAGTTGTAATTTTATATCAACTCTCAGTTTTTCCAATTTAATTTGTCGTTTTGTTAATGTATTGATTGTAGCTCAACCTGAATATCATTGTCACTGAAGACTGGTTATTCCTTAAACGCAGAACTCAAATATGCAGTATATTAATGATTTTTTGTTAACGTATCAAATGATACGTTTATGTATTCTTTGCAATTATTTCTGAACATTTGTCATTTTTTTTTTAAGCATTTAACTGTCAGCTTATGAGACTGTCTTAGCTTCTCTTGCTTTTCAACTAAGCAGCCTGACTTCTCTTGTATTGAGCTTTGATACCTTCAAATAGCTTGTTACTCATTCAGTAATGTATTTTGATACAGTTATATATTTCTTTTCTCAAAATTCTTCAGCTCACTTTCTGTCAGGTTCACTTTCTTCAAATTTGGTGTGAAGGTCTAATTGCAATTTCCGTATGGTTGTAAGCATTATTTTTTTTCCAAAACCTTTTAAATGTCATGATTTCTTCAATAGCTCGTTATATGGTTTTGTATGAATATTCTTCCATTTCCTCCATAATGATTCTTTTAATTATCTGTCTATATTTTATTGCTGGTTTATAATGATAATAACTAGTTAATCTGCAAGTTGTTAATTTACATTTTATTATTATTCAATAAAATCTGCTAAAAGTAATTTTTTTTTAATATGTTTTTTTTCATCTATAGTTTTAATTACAGTCAAGTTCTAATAATTTATTTTTTTATTAATAGCATTCATCTGTCAATGTACCAGTGAAAAAAGGACAACAAACAAAAAATTTCAAGAAAGCAGATAGTAAACTATTAAAAAAAAATATTAAACAAGAAAGAAAAGATACTCGATCAAAAATAAAAGATTATAATCAAGGGAAAAAAGACGAAAACAAAAATATTCAAATGGCCAGTACTAGCGGTTATAATGAAAGGAAAATGATCGAAAGTAAAGGGAAGGTTTCAAAATCCAGTACTAATAATTGTGATTTAGGAGAAGCAATCAAAAACAATGAGAAGACTCTAAAATTAAGAACTGATAGAAGTAATCTGGATGATGAGATATTACAATCACAAAATACTAAAAAACAATTAAAAGTTGAAATCGATCGTCTCAAACCCATGAATCGAAATAAAGAAAATATGAAGGAAACTGATAAAAAAGTATGCAAGACCCGAATAATTGGAGATGAAGTTATGAATGAAAAAATTTCTTTGAAAGTAAGGTTCTTAAAACATCACTTGTATATTTGTATATTTATATGTATATTTCAATTACATATATGTAATATTTTTTTCGCTTTACATTGATTATAATCATCATCAATAATATTTATGATATTTTAGACTGATCAAAATAAAAAAACTCTTAAGCGAGAAATACAACTTTTAAAAAGCAATAAAAGAAAATTAGAGGACACAATTGAAGAGCAGAAAATGGAAAATAAAAGGCTTAAAGAAATGAACTGGGAGTTCCAAGACCAAGTAATAAATGGTTTTCGAAAAATTAGAAGTATAAAATCGATTAAAATTAATGACCAATGTACTGTTTAACTTTTTATTACTTTCCATTATTCCATATAGATATTATAAGTGAAACACGGCAGCGGGAGGTTTTGAAAATGACTCAAATAGAAGACCCTAGCATTTTAAATCCTGTGGGATATCGCAGAACGATAGATGATACGGTATACAATTAAACAAATTAACATTCAATTGAAAAACGCATTTTTTAAAAATCCAGTAGTATAAGCTAAAATATTGAATGGATGACAATAATGATGTTAGCTTGTACATTAGTAATTTTTTTAAACGCTATACTTGAAACATGGTATTATACTTCATGAAAATTTGAAAATTTATTGTTACATATTTGTAATAAACTATGCACAATATTTAATACGAAAATAATAATCATAGAATTAACTGTTTCAATATTGATGGCAATTTTAAAAACCAAACAAAAAATGTATTGATGCCTTTCAATGTATATATTTTTTTGTTGAAGATATCACGATATTAATAGATATTGTCGATTATATATTCAATATAATAAATTTTTCTGATCGTTCGAAAATATGGAATATGTTTTTTCAGATACATGTTGGACAAGATATTTGGATACCTCTCAAATCGTACAATTATGTAGTGAATAAAAGCAAAACAAAAACTCAGTTTGTTAGGAACTGTGCTGAAGCTATTTTTGGTGAAGAAACACTTCAAACTCATACTGTGTCAGGAACTGTCTGCAATGCAGACCCTGCTGGAAATAAAGAAGCACGCCCTGCACTTGATGACACTAAGATGTTAGCACTAAAAGGTAAGTTTTTTTCGAGTCATAGGTACAAGTAATTACTTGAATATGGATGTCAATTGAATGTTTTTTTGTATATTATCAGTTAGATGAAAGTAGATCCTTTTGAATTCAGAACATTGATAACATTTGTTATTAAAAATTGAACAGATTTTGGAGCAATAATTATTATTCTACTGATGAAATAAATATTAATGGTTACACTATATTCAAGTTGAATGTATCTTTCATCTAATGGACAATATAATATACATTATGTACGTACTGAATTGATAAATGTGAATTATAAAATTAAGTACTATTTATGCCTTTTCCATTAGACATCTATGAGCATCATTGAAAAACTAAGTTTAAGCTTCTTCAAGTGAAATAGAGTTGGAATTAAATCGAGTTGAGACATATGTTAGCAAAAAAATTTGTGATTTAAACAGACGACCAAAGAATACTAAAGGTATAGATTGTATGAGAACAATATGTAAGAATATCTACGATTTTTTATACATATATATATATTTATATATGTATATTTTATATATATTATATGAATGTAAGGCAGTGGGATGCATTAAGATTGAATGTGAATAAAAGTATGTAAATATAATGATAAACAAAATTATTGACAGGCAAAGTAAAAAAGAATCCGAAACCGAAAATAACAAAAAAAAACCTGAAAAGTAATCGTGCTGATAATAGAGATTCTGATAGTGACGATAACGACGCGAATCCTAGTGTTGATAACATCGATAGCGATCCTGATGATAATGATGAAGACTTGAACCCTGGAGGTGATAGCAATAGTGATAATAATAATGATGATGAAAATCGTCTGGTTATTGATTCTGATGAAGAGGAAGGAAATAATAGAGAAGACACAGAGGAAGAAAACTGATTTTTTTTTTTATTTGTTTAAAATGAAAAAAAAAAATGTATTTAAAATGAATAAATTTTGTACTTAACAAGAATTTCTTGTGTTCTAATCATGTTTTCCCATAGAAAATCTTCGAAGCTGTCTCAAAAAACAAATGCAATACTACAATAAATTACGATAAGATACGATATGATTTTTCTAAGTCAATGTAATATGTGTAATTGGTTACGATAAGATACGATAGGATATTTAAGAATAAATGGAATACTTACGATTCATTACGATAGGATATTATAGGGTGAATTATATATTTACGATTGATTATGACAGGACACGACAGGATATTCTGGAATGACTGAAATATGAACGATTGGTTACGATAGGATATTATAGGGTAAATTATATATTTACGATCGATTACGACAGGACACGACAAGGTATTCTCCAGTAAATTCTTTATTCACGATCGATTACAACAGGATATTCTGGAATAACTGAAATATTTACGATTGGTTACGATAAAATATTCTCCAGTGAATTTTATATTCACGATCAATTACGACAGGACACGACAGGACATTCCGGAATGAATAAAATATTTACGATTGGTTACGATAGGATACAATAAGATATTCTGTAATTAAGGAATATTGGAAATTGGTTACGACAGGACACGACAGGATATTCTCCAGTAAGTATAATATTCACAATTGATTATGATAGATGACGATAAAAGAATCTCGGCTAAAAATAAAATTTTCGACTGATTACGATAGAGGACGACAGATGTTCTCTCTGGATTTTCGTACTTAATCCTATTTAGCTATCATAGGTTACTATTCAAAAACCATCATGATTACGACAGAAAATTTCTCTATCGTTTTCTATACGGATCTGTCGTTTTTTTTTACAAGGGAAGTGTTTACTTTATACTGAGTATGACACTTCTCACACATTACTTGCAAGCTACTGGCTAAACAATGATGCACTCCTGCCTTTGTAAATCGAAGAGAATGTCCAGAATTACATTTTTACACCATAGTTCTTCTGCCAATATGTCTAACTCCACAACTCTTCGACTATTAAATGCAAAAGTGGTGGTATTTGAAGTATCATTCAAACACTTTCTTTTTGCATTGCTGTTCACTACATTGGTCAACCACTGCTTCCTTTTCTTCAAAGTAAATCGTCAACGTTTATCTTTATGATAAATACGAGGTTTCTCACTATTATTCATGTTTATATATAATCGAAAGCCAACTAATTTATAACTAATAATAAAAAAAACTAATAAACTGATTGATTACTATCACTAATTTACTATGAACTAATTATTATCACTATAAGAATATAAAAGGAAATTTAAATAATAACTTTAATTAAGCAAAATAAAAGTAAAGAAAGTATCATCAGAATCAGAAGAATCGAGTGAGGATGAATGTATTACATTGGAGTCAACACGTGAACAGTTTACAGCCAGAGATCATACAATAATGTTTAAGGCGAGTGGAATAACTGTTGAAGAAGCATGTGACATAGTTATTGCTTTGTCGATACGATTCGAATGGACTAAGGAAGCTACATCAGCAACGATGAATCTAGCTAAAGTTTTTGCCAGACCTAGGTTTTACAATATCAATCTTAGTTGTCATAATACAGAAAACAAATTTAGCGCTGGGAATACGACATATTCATTTATTTACTATTGCTCAAAATGTAATTGTCTTTTGACACAGCCTTTGCCGAAAAATTGTATAAAAAATACTGTTATTTTATGTGCTAAATGTCACCAAGAGAATACAATTTCGTTAAATTCAGACAATCACTTTATCTATTTAAATATCGAGCATCAAATATCAATTCTATTGAGCAATAAAGATATTTATAAAGAGTTAATCAATAATATTAAAGTAATAAACAATAAATCTCGTAACAATTCTTCGAGTATTAACGATCTGTATGATAGTCAAATCTATAAATCAAAGAAATCTGTTATTAAGCAAAATAAAAGTAAAGAAAGTATAGTTTTAACGTATAATTTCAATACAGATGGAGCACCAGTTTTCAAAAGCTCCAAAAAGAGTTTTTGGCCTCTTCAATTATCAATTAATGAATTTTCACCTGAAAAACGATTCAAAAACCTTATATTAATCGCGCTTTGTGTCGTGAAAAATGAACCCTCACACAATTTCATGAATATTTTTCTTAAATATTTTGTCGACAAAGCACAAAAACTAAGCGAATCCGGATTTATTATGGAAAATTATATAGGTCAAGAAATTAATGTAAAATTGGTACCACTCTTTGGAATTGTAGATAGTGTTGCTAGACCTATTTTACAGAACCGTGTGCAATTTAATGGATACTATGGCTGTTCTTGGTGTTATCAAGAAGGAACGTATCTGAGAGGTTGTGTGCGATATTGCATGTACTTCAATACAGCAGATGCTGCTTCTCGTACTCACGAAAGTCACTTAGAAGATGTTGTAAACATACATAGGAAAGTCGGTAATAGTCAAACTAACAAACACAATGTTAGTTATCGAGGGGTAAAAGGCGAAGGCAAAATATTATCTTTAAAATCAGTTGATATTGTGTGGGGTTTTCCAGTTGAATATATGCATGGCATGATTTTGGGAGTAGCTCAACAACTGTGGGATTTGTGGACAGCAGCTGGCAACGTGTATTCATTGAAAGCTGATGCAAAACAAAAAATCAACGATAGATTAACGAATATAAAACCCCCACGAGAGATTTATCGTTCTCCCCGTTCATTACAGGAGCGTAACAAATGGAAAGCAGCTGAATGGCTTTCATGGACACTGTATTATAGTTTTCCATGTTTGAAAGACATATTAGATAAAAGAATCCTCAAATGTTTTTTACTATTTACACGTAGTCTTTACATACTATTGCAAAATAAAATATCACGCAGTGATTTGAATCAATGTCAACTAGATTTGTATAGATTTGTCGCGGAAACTCAATTATTTTACGATCCATCTGTTGTAACATTCAATTTACACAGCGCTGTTCATTTATGTGATTCTGTGTGACAGTCTGGACCACTATGGGCAACATCAGCCTTTCGGTACGAAAGTCATATATACAAATTAAAACGATTAGTAAAAAGCCCTAAAAATTTTGATGTTCAAATGGTCGAAAATTATCTGAAACGCCTTAATTTTAAAAATTACATACAAGATGAATCTATATCAGAAATATGTTCAACATTTTGCAATGCAATATTCGATAAGAATGGATTGACGCTTCATTTCACTAAAAACGAACGACAACGCAGTACTAATAGAAACGGGAACTTCAAAGAAAACGTCAACGAATATTGTTCAGTATTAAGTAGCCATTTTCCTAGAAATACAGCGGGCTATATTTTCGATAGATGTATTTTCAAAGGTGCTGTATATCATACAACGGATTATAGTAAATCAATAAAAATGAATGACTCGATAGTACAAATAAAAGAACCTGATAAGATAATAAGGATATGTAAATTTATTGTAATAAATGATTTATGTTTTATAATTGGGCAAGAACTCGTTACCGAAGGTGTAATTTTTGAAGATCTCAACATAGATTATATAGTGACAGTAAAAGATGTAGAAGAAATTCAATTATTTAAAATAGAACAGATAAAAAATAAAATGATAGAAATGAACACGGGAAGTGAAACTTATTTATGTAATATGCCATGTAACTACGATACATGCTGAAATGTATGCGATATGAAGTTATAGAGCAATAAATAAAAAGAATTGTAAGTTTGAATTTATCAAAGAATAAAAAAATTAGTATAACACAATTACATGTCTTCATTACTTAATCACCAATAACTCTCCTGCTGTAAAAAAAAAATTACAATTGTATTAAATTTAATGATCAAAGTATTTACAAATGATTACAACAGAATACGAAAGGAGATTCTGATATAAGTAGAATATGTACGACTACTTACGACATGATACGATAAAATATTCTAGAGTGGATGATATATTTACGATTGATTAAGACAGAATAGGACAGGAAATTCTGCTATGAGAAGAATATGTACGAATAGTTTCGACAGGATACGACAGAATATTCTAGAGTAAATTATATATTTACGATTGAATCCGACAGAGTATTCTGGAATAAGTAGAATATGAACGAATTGTTACGACAGAATACGATAGAATATTCTAGAGTAAATTATATATTGACGATTGATTACGAAAGAGTATTCTGAAATAAGTAGAGTATCTACGATTAGTTACGACAGGATACAATAGAATATACTAAAGTGAATAATATATTCACGATTAATTACAACAGAATACGACAGTATATTCTGAAGTGAATGATATATTCACGATTAATTACGACAGGATACGATCGCATTCTCTTTTGTATGTATAAATTGTTAATAGTGAATTAATATATATTGTTCATGGATTACGACACAATACGACATAAATGTTTGTGTTTATTCTTGCTTACTGCCTGTTATGTTTTCCGAATTTAATACGATAGAATTGCAGTCTCCAAAAAGTTGTCATAGATTACGATAGACGTCTTATTCGGACGTCACGATAAGTTACGACAGGAAATTATATGCACATTCTTGTTCGTCCTTTTTTCCGTATATTAAACGACAAGATTTCTGATTACGCTTAGTTACGATAGATTACGATAAGCTTTCTAATTGTTATTTATGACAAGAAACGATATGATACGACAAAAAATGTGTCTCAGATTCACGTTTAAATATTTCCGGATGGATTACGATAGATTACGATTTAAATCTCTATTCGGAAATAAATTTTCTATTATAGGTACGATAGCGTACGATAAAGGCATGTACAACCGAATAGACATCCTGTCGTTCTCTGTCCGGTTCTATCGGTTTGTTTTACAAGGGATAAGAATAAGAATTTATCAATTAATACTGCCGTTTGATATATCGTCTGATTCTGTACGATTCTATTGTAATGAATGTTATCAGAATGAATTGAATTTGTTATAAACAATAGAAAACAGGATCTATTTAACGTATTCGAGTTCTTCTAACGCGTAATTTTTTCTTCTACTAGAATAAAGTTACAAACCATGTGAAATGTCTGAGAACCTATTTTTTTTTTGTTAATAACAATTGAATTTGTTATAAACATTGAAAAACGCAATCTATTCAATGTACTTCGGTTTTTCCAACGCGTAATTTTTTTATTTTACTAAAATAATGTTACAAACCAAGTGAATTATGAGTGAACCTATTCTATTTGTTTGAAAATACTGGAATTGATAGAAGCATTGTAAAAAAGACCTACGCTATAAGAAAGGTTGCATAGAAGCAGAAATATAATCACACGTTAAAATTCGAATTTACTTTGTTGATGTTGAGTACTTGCAAAAACATTACGGTTCTGTCTTCACTATGACACTACAATCGGCATCTGTGATCAGCTTATCATTTACACTACGACTGTACTATTTTATAAACTTTCGAAATCAGTTCATTATTATGTAACGTAATCATGCACATTACGCAGACGAAGGCGTGGTAATCTGCTAGTAATTATATACATGTATTCGTGTGTATATGAATGTATAAATATATTTCCTTCTTTACTAATCCAATTAGTCACTTTAACCAGTGAAATTTTACTGTTTTCTATTGCATCACTGAAAAGTGCTCCAAATAGTAAATATTTACTTGGAATTAATAAATAGTTATTAATTTTTTCTGAGAGAGCAGCCAAAGAAATATTTTCTATTAGAAGAAGTTCAATAGGAAAGTATGGATTTTAACCGGAATTGAGAATAAATATTATAAACCCATAGAATTCTGATTTCTCCTATTCACGAATGTACATAGGATTATAAATATTTAAAAAAGAAACTGGCAATGAAATCGGAAATCTGAAAGCGCTTTAGAATATTGGATTCAAGTTTGAATAGAATTAAGATTTATTCAATCAGGAAATATAATCAAAACTATTGCCGTTGGATTGGAAGGAAATAATAAAATATATTCAAATAGGATTAGATATTATCGGTTCGTTTTACCAGGGTTATTCAATCTATTAATATATTTGATGGAAATTATTTACCAATAAGTTCTTATACCATCTTATAATATTCTTTCTTATAGAATCCTGTACATTCGAATAAGAAATCAAACGGCGTTACTTACTTAGAACGGTCTTATATTTTTCTATAAATCAATTCAGAAATTAAAAAATATTATTTGCTTATTGCTTCTTATAAAGTCTTATAGCCTTTATTCTTGTAAAATCTTATAGCTCGGGATAGAATGAAAAGTTATCACTTTCACCAATAGACTCTTATTGTATCTTGTAATATTTTTCCGATACATTCTTATAAAACTAATTCAGAAATAATAAAATATTATCCACCTATTATTTCTTATTGAAACTTATCATATTGTTCTTATTTATTCTTACATATACTTATAAAATCATCGCAAAGTTTTTTTACTCTTACGAATTCCGATTAATTCTTATTAAATGTTTATAAGAACATTTTTGGTCTTCTTATAGACCCGATACGTTCTTATTCATTCTTATAAATTGTGTATAAGAATCCATCGGAAATTATAAGTTTTAATTCTTCCATATGAGCAGTCCAAAATCCATCATCTTTTAACACTTTTGTCTGCTTCATACCTAAAGGAGTCCATAGTAAAAATATACAATAACTACGTTTTGTAATATGTAATAATCCTTGTATTTCATTATAAAACACGTGATAAGTGTTTGTTTCACTCATGTCTTCGTTAATACAAATTTAATTTATTTCTGCAACATTTTCTCTGAAAGCTTCTTCTGGTGTTAATTCTTTTCCTTTTATGGGACAAAAAATTTCTACAATTCTATCATTGTTAATAGGTCCGCCGGATGGTAAAACTGATAAAAATGGTTGTTTGAGATCAATAAATAATCCACATTTTTGAATTTTCGAATCTTTTTCTTTTTTTTGAAATTGATCCCAAGCTTGTTTTAAACTTCCTTCCTTGTATTCACTTGCAACAGTAGTCCATTTTGCTCTGTAAAGAATTTTTTTGACAATTTCTGCGCGCGAAGTTGACTTTCTTAACTTGCAAATTCTACCAAAATCTTCTGCAGAAATAGTGTTATGCAAAATATCATTCAGCAATCCAAGGTTATCTTCGCGAGTTTCAGTTTGGATTTGATATCGAGTTTTTTGCCACGACCATAATTTTTTGTATAAATTTTTTCTTCGTTCTTCAAATTCTGACTCATTTATGTCAGGCTTTCTACAATTTTTTCCATAGTCTTTGGACGATGTTGTTTTCTCTGTTGACTTTTTTTCGTTTTGTTGGTTGCCATCAACTTTTTCTCAATATCACCTAGCTTTTCTTAGATGATTACTTAACTTTCTTCTTTTTTCCATATCAACTAAAATTTTTGTGGGCACTTTTTCCATAGCGTCAGCCATCTTTTGAAGTACGTCTTGTCATTACCTTGAACAACGGTTGCTAAGCATCGAATGTTAAAAGCGAATCTCATGCCATGATTGATGCGCTTAGCAGATGCCATCTTAGCCAAGACAGAATTCATAGCTTCCACGATGTTATTATTCATTTTTTGTGATAAACTATCTGCATTTAGTGTTATTCTTCGAAAGGCCACTACAATTTGTTGGAATACATCTGCTTGTATCATATCTGGAACATAATTAATTCTATCTTTTTTTGACTTTTTATTGCAAAAATAACTGGCACAGTTTTCATTATTTCCAAAAACATGATGCGGTACATTCAAACAGTCTCGACGAATATTTTTTATTCTTTCGCTTTCGCCTGTATCTTGCTTAGTTCTATAATCAATCGCTGCCGTAATATCATATCTTATTCGTGGTATATTTTCTTTAATAAGATCTCTCCATTTCTTTATTTCTCGTTCGCCTTCACCAATTTCTCTCAAATTATTACAGAGCGATCGTAAAAGATGATTCGTACACTATTTTTTTAACAGTTATATTGTATTCTAGATAAGGCTGCTGTGTAATCAAGGCATTATACACACTACTGTCACCATCACCGATAAAATGTGTGTATTAACCCATGCTCTTCAACACTACGTTTGAACCCTTTTAAGATGGCATCTGTTTTCATACTTGACCAGCTATGGGACCAATTTTGAGCACAGGCATGGGATTTAGGATTTTTTCCGAGTTTTTTTGCTCGTGAGCATATGCAACAATATTTATTTCGTACTCCAATAAATAAAATTCGTTGCGTATAATAGCCAACGATAATTCCTACCCCAGAATTAGAATCAAATGCACTATTTACATAAGTTCTTTTTAACCACGTACCATCCACGACAACTCGAATGAATGCAATATTATCCATGACATCACCTCTCATAATTGCTAGGTGCCGTTCTAACTCAGCTACTTCTTTTATTGATTTTTCAGCAGCATCAGAAAATACTTGATATAAATTTTCATGCTGTCTTCGATATGTAGTTCCAGTCATACAGGGTACATCCATCGCAGCAAGAATTTCTTCGATTTGAGAATATCCAACTCCTGCTGTACATGCTCCTACAACAGCTGATTCATTTATGTCCATACGAGTATCGTGTTCCTCTTCACTTTTGATTTCTTGTGTGAATTTACATCTCGAACACTGCATTATGACCGTTGTTTTTAATCTATCTTGTTTGGAGTCAGTAATATTTAAATGCTTCAATTGACACTGATCGTCGGGAGAATGATCATCAAACTTTTCGTGGAGTTGATTGAACGTATACATAAAATCAACGGTTCTGCGGCCCTCAACAAGTGGTCGTTATACATTATCTTCATCTTTAATAGTAATTTTATCATTTTCTTCTGAAGATTTGTTTACAGATGGCTCGTGATTTTTTTTCAAAGATTTTTCGGCATCCGTCTCATTTAGAATATAATTATCATCCTCCAGAATGTCAATTAATTCATCTGTTGTCAATCTTGGATTATCAGAATTTATGTCGGCTAAATATTCTGAAAATGATTCATCGGTCATAATTGACATAAGTCGTTGCACTGTGATAGGTTTGTCAATAAGTTGAATCTGATTTTCACTTTCACCGAGATCCTGCAATTTTGATTCTATACTTCTATTTTGTTCGATTCTGGCTTGACGTCTGAAAAATAAGGTCAAATACGCTTTTTATAAAATTTTATGGGGTCAATTTTAAAACATTTTCATTAGTTTTCCAGGATTATCGAATTAGAAGAGTTGTTCAGAGAAAAAGTTTCGAGCCATTCTCTGTACAAAATTTTTATTGTCCAATTACTGTACTCCTAATGAAAATTTTTACACTGACAATTGTACAGTAATTTTAATGTGTACTTGTAAAAAAAAAAATTCGCTTTACTCAGTGAACGAATTAAAATGCTGAAAAAAAAAAAATTGGAAAATTACGAAATAAAAAAAAGTTTTTTTTTTACCATAATTTACCTGAGAAAAAAGAAACTCTATCGGTCAGAAAATTGCACAATGATCCTATATTTATACAGTAGAAATCTGTTACAGATTAAATACCATATTATTTACTATTTTATTATCGATGCTAAAAATAATGTCGAAAACCAATGTTCTAACTGATGCAAAATAAACTAGAATCTTAAAAGGTACCTAGGAAAAAATAACCAGATCTAATTAAATTTAAACAGATCGAAAACTTTAGACATGATTAGATCTCAAAATTGGTCACATCTAATAAAATCCAAATAATTCTGATTAGATCTTAATAAAGATAATTTGGTGAGAATAAGCAATTAAATCTAATTAGATATAATTAGATCTGAAATATTAGATCGGAGCACATTAAAATTTTCTTATCTGAACAGCTCCAATTAGATCCATTTTAATCTAGAATATTAGATAAAATTAGATCTGGAATCGGCTTGATTAGAACAGATCTTATTAGATATAGCTATAGCAAGTTTAAGAGGAATATATATATATATATATATATATATATATATATATATATATTGAAACAAAAATTATTTTAAATTTAAGTATTATGATTGAATACATATTTTAATGTCATAATTATGATGTCGGTGTAGTGCTGAAAATAACTTTTAAGGTAAAGTAATGAAATTTCGGTAGACTCGATCCTGGAACTCTTGTAATCGTAAACTTGCGTGGTTACCACTGCGCTAACCTAAGGAACTTAAGATATTCGAATAGATCTAATAGTATGTAATATGATGAGATCTGATAACATTTAAATGCGACAAAAAAGAAACTAGAACTAATAACTTTACAGTTGCAGTAATTGTTGACTAAAAAAAATTATATGAGAGTATTATATATTTTCTGCATGTAAATAATCAATTAAGCTTTGTTTTAAATGTATTCAAGGATGAATTGGAAACATTTTCTCTTCATCAACGTACTAAAATCATAGTGTAACACCTAATTCCTATTGAACAAACCAATTTTTTTATGATACTTAGGGTTGACAACATGAAATATATTCACTATGTTATTACGGTTAAAAATTACATTTGTATGCAATCAAACTTAATTCAGATAATACTGTAAAAAAGTTAGATAAATATTAAAAAAATATTCTGGTTATTCTTTCAAACTTTCAGAACATTACAAAATTCTTGATGTATCAAATTTATCTCGCGGAGTTTATAAAAAAAATTCCAATCTGATTCGATCTAATTTAGTATGAAGATGAAACGAACAGATCAAATCAAATAAAATCTGTTCATTTTTCCCGGGTATTGTTGAATCATCCATTTTTATAATTTCAATGGATTGTTTTGAATAATTTTTATTTATAGATCATATGAATAATAATAAAGTAGATATTTGTAAAAAGTAGAAATTTTGAGGATCGTTAACTATAAATAAATGCTAAATTTTATTCTACAATAAGCATCAAATCCAAGTGCGAATTCCAACTTCCTATTTGGTGATAGATCACTATTATTTTTGAAACATTTAGACACAATACATTTGAAATCAATCGTTTTTCCTTTTTAAAAGAAAAGATTTATCACTTGAATCTTTTAGTGAGAATATTATATTTTCGCGAAACATCTTTTCTTTCATCACACGTTTGAGAAAAACGTAACTAAAAACGAAGTCAAAATGTTATAAGATTCATTTTAATAGGCTGTTAGATTATTAGGAGAATGACTACTGAGCTATCTTATATCGGAAAAATTCTTGGCAAAATAGCAGAATTACTTAATGTTTATACAACCGATTGTAATTATACTTATTGAGTAAAAAGAAAATTTCAACACGCTGAATACGCAATTTTTAATTAAATGATATATAATATCATTTTTGGAGTATTTTTTAAAAATTATTATTAAAATATTTGTACTTACATTTTTTTAAATTTTTGTTTCCGACTGGGTGCTTTTACGCCAGCCCACATCTTGTGACTTTTGCCACAATGTTTTTTACGTGAGGGTTTCATTATATTAATACTGACAAATATTAACTTCAATTAAAACAATAAAATTAACTTTATCACTATAAGCTTTAATTTTAATAACACAAAAAACTTGAACAATGTTAACGTTTATTAAAATACGCACTTTATTTGTTGAATATTAATATAATCACGACTAAATTTTTAAATTCAATACTGAATTTAAAAAAAAAGTATTCTGTCTGTGTATTTATTTAACACTTCTCTTGTTGTCAATGTAAACAAAGATTATAAATTATAAGTTACAGTATATATGTAAACGAAAATAAGTCGCTGTAAATAAATCATATAGGGTCAATGCACCAATAAATTAATGACATGGTCAATATATCTGTGTGTTTCCAATATACAGATATACTTAGCATAGTGTTCATTCACTGATTTATTCGATTTACTTCAAAAATTTTATTATTTATTTTTAGTGTTTCGAAGATAAGTCACTCAAATAAAATTTGTTATATTCCATGTATTTGACCCTATAGAGCACTCCTGTTTCACTGATAAACCAAATAACAATTTAATTCTTAGCGATCAATGAAACTATCGATATCCTTAATCGTTCATTCACTAGTGCTTTAACTCGAGTCTAGTAGCCGTGTGATTTTATCGTACGTAAATTATAGAATAGAAATGAAAAGTTTTTGATGGTAGATTCTCGTAGAGGGTGATAAGGAAAGTATTTTTTTTTTTTAGAACATGTAATTCTCTACGAAAAAGCCCGCAAGAGCACCTGTCTATCGTGGACAGGTAAAAATATACAGCGCTACGAAGGTGTGCTGAAAATCAAGCGTTTTCGGACCTCCGGCAGAATATGCTGTTAAGCGCCTTTTTACTTGACATTTGAAAAAAAAATATTTCTAATGTTTTGTACTTATCATAGAGTATTTTCAAGTTTTTTAGCGGTTTGATTCTTCTCGTCACGACTGGAAAGAGGCGGGACTATTCAGAGCGGGGGTCAAGTGGTCAACGACTTATGAACAATTATTCTTAATTTTTTATATTTATTTTTTTTTTTTTTGCAATTTAATGAAAAAAGAAAGGTCTGAGCACACTTTGTCTGTGCTTACACGACGAACTACCCATTATTAATTGTTTATAAAAAATTAACATTGTTATAAACAATTTATAATTATTAAGGGTCATAGTTTATCATTAATATGATTTTGTCAAAAGCATCCAAATCTATGTGCTGTCTTGCGCTTAAAAGTATTTTAAATAGTTAATCTTGTTATATATTTATTATTAGGTTTTTGTTATAAAAAAAACTGCTCGACCGAATTTGTTTCAACTTCTTTCAGATCTTCTTTATAATAATACTAATAAATATAGAGCGCGCTTCAATAAAAATTTGATTCTCTTCAATTTATGGTAATTATACATTAGTAGGGCTCCACCTCAATTTCAATGTAAAAAATTTTTAAACGACTGATTTGGTTTAAAGGTCATAAAAATAGACTATTCATGTCGGGGAAGCCATGGCTTATATTGCTTTTTTATTATAAATAATTATTAAAAATGCATTTTTAACAACTATTGATAATGAAAAAACAATAGTAATATGATGGGGGTTTTTTCAGATTTATCCCTAAAAAATGGGTTTTTTATATTTACTTGAGCTGATTATATTTTACGTGAATATTAATAAATAATTGCGAAGATGAGAGCCAGGTGGAGGGGGGTTGCAAAAAATTTTTTGAAAAGTTATTTTTCAATTATTATACTTGATTATACTAAGGGTGATCAAAATTTCAATGTAATGAAAACCAGCATCCCCCATCATATCTTTTCTAGTTATAGGTAGTAAAAAGCGTGCCAATCGCTAAAAAAATTTTAGGACTGAAATTGAGGTGGAGCCCCACTGATGCACAATTACCCAGTTTTTAAATAAAAAAAAAATACATAAAAAAAATTCGTTATAACAAAATTTCATAAAAAAATGTATATAAAGGGTGTCCAATGACGTATAGCGAAGCCGTATATATATTATATAAAATAAAAAATAAAAACGTTCTGACATGGGAACTTATATTGGCAAATTGCTAGTTTGCACGAAAATAATTATTGAAGTTTGGTGGATTAATTCGCGTTTTAATGGAAATTATCGCCATTATGCACCATCGCGCCACCTACAACTGTCACAATTGCAGTGCATAGTGAAGTTAACTGAGTGACATGAAAAATTATTTCGATTAATGTGCAGTGCAACATGTTCTTCTGGAATTCAAATAACTAAATTCAAATCAAAAATTGTTACTAACACTGAAATTGTACTCAATTCATACACATTTTTTATCATTGTTTGTGATAAATTTTTTTTATCAATATTTTGGATAGCTTCAAGAGCTCTTCCAAAAATTGAATATAGAAAATTGCAAATAATTATTGCGAAAATGAAGCAAAATGTAATTTTTTTTTTTTTAATAATAAATAAAATTTTCAGCTATTTAATGTTTTTTTAATTCATTCACAGAGATAATAACAACGTGAAAAATTTCAGGAACACACCAACATGCCAACCAACATCTACTTTTAAAATAATTTAAACAACACCTTACGTACTTTGTTGAAATCTTTTTTTATTTAACAGTATTTGAAATTATCGTAGAAGTAATTGCTAATTGTTATAATGAAGTCTATGAAATACTTGAATGATTCTAAATCATTTTTATCTGTTAAATTTTATTTTCATCTAATAATAATATACCTTAGTAAGAGGTAATTGTGAATTAATCACAAGCGTCAAATACAAAGTAATCTAAAGAAACCACAGCGAATATGTTTCCCCTCATGAAATCATTACTTTCAACTATTGCTATTATTATTATATCATTCATATATATTTTTGCATACTAAAATATATTAGCAATAAAAATCAACTAAAACAATGCCATTTAATCAGTTTAACAACCCTGCTTAAACGATCCTATTGGGAAATACAAATTGAATGGGATATTGCATCAGAAATTTCCTATTGAATCCTATTGGAAATGTATTTCCTATGAAAATCCATTGAATCCCATTCAATTGTTCTATTGAGATGTACTAAATCCCTTTCACTTTTTCTGTAGGAAAGAAGAAATTTTTATAGGATTTTAATATGGAGTATATAATCCTATTCAATTTTCTTCTTTCCTTTTCAACTTTGCAATAGGATTGGACGTTATTCAATGGGATTTTAATACTATCGAAATTTCCTAGTGAAATAAAGGTAAACCTATACATTACTACAAAAAAAATTAATTTAAACAAAGGGAAATTTTAATGCACTCTAGAGATTTTTTATTTATACGTAGTTGTTGTATAAATATACACCTGATATGAAATTTATTAGAAACTTTGTCCGAAAAAATCCTGTTGATGGTGAGATTCGATCCTGGCATCCTCGGGTTCACAGTCCAGTACGCTGCCGACTGAGCTATTCTAAAACATGAAGCTATGACTTTAGTCTAATCTATTTGAGTCGAAAATTGGTAATAATTTAAACATTAATCAGGTTTGCTTTCTAGCAAGTATTTCAAAGTGAAGATAGAATCATTGTCATTTATTAAAATATAACAGGTAGAATGCAACTTAGAAATTATATCTTTATACCAATGGATTCAAAAGGAATATATGGCATAGAAAATATTTTCTCCTCTGCAAATCCGGAAAAATTAAAGTGTTTAGTGATTAGTCACTTGAAGTGTTTAATGATTTATGATGTTTATGATATCGTATAATTTGTTTACTGTTCTATATTTTTTGTGTGTAATTCAATTATTTTTGTAAAATAAATTTTTCTTTTTCGGAGACTCGAACCTACGATCGTTCACGAGCACCCAACTGAAATCTACGGTTTCCAAATTAAATATAAGCTAATGTAAACATATTTTCGTTACGTTGCTGAATATAAAAAAAAAAAAGGTCTGAGCACACTTGGTCTGTGCTTACATGACGAACTTTCCATTATTAATCGTTCCTAACAAATTTATATTGTTATAAACAATACAAAATTATTAAAAGTCATTTCTCATCATGAATAACATTATTGTGTAAAAAAACATCCAAATCCATGCGATACACGCATTAGTTAATCGAGAGAAACACTTTTTAATAGTTTATAACAAATTCGTATTGTTATAAACAATTTTCGATTGTTAAGAGACATATCTCATCATCAATAATATTATTTTGTTGAACAAATCCAAATCCATGCGATATACGCATAAATTGATTGATAAATACAATTTCTAATTGTTTATAACAAATTTATATTGTTATAAACAATTTGTAATTGTTAAAAGTCATATCTCGTCATAAATCATATTATTTTGTTGGAAACATCTGAATCCATGTGATATATGTATTAGTTAATGAGAGAATACAATTTTCTATTGTTTATAACGAATTCATATTGTTATAAACAACGCAAAATTCTTAAAAGTCATATTTCGTCGTTAATAATACTATCTCGTTGAAGGAATCCAAATCAGTGCGAAATTCACATTAGTTAATTGATAAACATGATTCTTAATTTTTTAAAACAAATTCCCATTGTTATTAACAATACGTAATTGTTGAAAGTCATATTTAGTTGTGAACAATAATGTTTAGATAATATCGGGTTAACTTTAAATGAAATTGTTATTCGTTTGCTTAAAAGGATTTTACATAGTTAATCTTGTCATTTATTCATTATTAGTTTTTTTGTTATAAAAAAAACTGGCTCGACGGAATTCGTTCAAATTCCTTTCAGATCTTCTTTATAACCATATCTTTCGAAAAATTGGTCAGTATGCTTGAAATATCTTGAAACGAGGAGATATGATGAAAATTTACAAATTAATAATAAAATCCTTTTTCTCTGAGTGTTATATATACGTAGCCAACAATAAAGTGAACTTGAAATTGTCTAACAATTCAGATACACAGTTAGTTTTTAAACTGTAAAAAAATCTGTATGCAACAAATGTTACCTGAAACTAGGAAGATATATTATATAACATTCAAAGAACAGTTGCATAGCAAATGTAATATAATACAGAGATTACAATGTTATATCATAGAGGCTGTTAAAAACTTTATAATGTCCGCGCCGTCCGTTAAGAGGGCAGCATCTCCCGGGCTGCCAGACAGTCAACGCCACCTGAACGTCATGAAGCCGAAGCACAGGCGCCATGACGCCATTCCCTACAATCACACAAGTGTGACCTTTCGCGTATCTTTCACTCGTTCAAAGAAGTCAAATAAAACAATCAGTCACGTTAATTCGTGATATAAATTCATTTCTCTGGCACTCAAGAACTACTCGTGAACATCTTTCGTTCACCTGTGGAGTCTCAAAATCACTCAATTGTTCACTCTACGCCTGTTGCACCTATCAAGCACGTGCACCAGGCA
Source organism: Chelonus formosanus (assembly GCA_028641665.1). Taxonomy (NCBI): domain Eukaryota; kingdom Metazoa; phylum Arthropoda; class Insecta; order Hymenoptera; family Braconidae; genus Chelonus; species Chelonus formosanus. Next base: position 12,937,304 of record CM054002.1, read on the forward strand.
TCAGACGTCGGTGTTGGTGGACACCAGTTGAGTGAGAATCAATAGAATTCGTCACTCATCATCGAAAGTCATCATCTTCAGTGAATTGAAAGGGTCTTACAACCCCTTTTACAATCTAGAAGACACCTCCAGTGAATAATCGTTCTTTTACAGAAAAAAAGCATTGTGGGCTATCTTAGAACCCATACACTCACACTTTATGACAATCAATTACACTCACACAGGCAATCAACTACTGTATTGTGATCTAGAAAGTTTAGTGTAAGTGTTCATTCAAATAAAGACTAAAAAATTTTGTTAACGAATTGTTGTTATTTACCGGCAACCTTGATCACCTCAAGCGTATTCAAAATTTAACAGAAGCATATCATTAAATGACAAAAAATATATACTACTAGTATAATACTATTATATAACATGGATACAACATATATGTAACGATAACATTACGATAAGATAACTTCGTTATATGACTACAACGTCACATGACGGATTATTTTTTCATGGGAATCTACCAAATCCTATAGAAACTGCTTCTCCTCAAACCTATTGAATTCGACTGCATCCTATTGGATGATATTTATATATGAAAAAAAATTGAAGTATTATTTTCCCATTGGAATCTACCAAATCCTATAGAAACTATTCAAAGTTAAATCTGATATCCTATAGCATTTTCGTATTTCCGATTCGATTACCAGTTTCCTTTTCAAACTTTTATAATCCTATTCAAATTTGTTCATAGGAAAAATCAGAATTCTATGGGATTATAATATTATTTTTTAATTCCGATTAAAAACTAGATTTTCCTATTGGACTTCTTCCATGCGCATATTTTTTTCTAACTAATCCTATTCGAATTCTTTGTTACCTATTAAAATCTTTCAAAAAGTCTATAGGATTCTACATATTTCAATGGGACAGTTTAAGCAGGGAAATCACATGAATTTATAATTCATTCGCAATGTGAGTGAACTTTACAAGTTTTATTTTTACGCATCAACATTCAGATAATTAATTTAAAGCTAATAATAATGATAATAACAAACACTAACAATATATTATAAATTATACGTGAAAATTACGCTTTTCATCATTTATACTTTTACTTCATATAATTTTCTCTATTACTTTCTATAGATACCTAAAATATTAAATAGATATTTCATTTCGCACTGTTGAATAAGAAAAATTTTAACAAATAGAAGACATACTGCAAAATGAAAAAATATAATTATGTAATAAAGAAAACATTAGCAATTTAACTATAGCCCATTGTACATAAGCAAAACGTTTGGTATCTATTCAATAAATTAATAAGGGAAGAAACTCAATAATATCAACCTAACGATTTTATGAATTTATGATAATAATAACTAAAACTAAATTGATATACAGTTAAAATGAAATCATTTTAATAATGATAATCAACTAATCATAAGAGCCATATCTAGGAACAATCAGAATCCTCTGAATCTGAAAATACCATTACAACTACATCATCTTCATCCATATGAATCCATCTATTATCTCTTTCTTCAAATAAATTCCATAATATAAGTTGCTGTAAAAAAATATTGATGAATTTTAAATAAAAAGATTGAGTCATTCAAAACGAATTGAAATACTTACATGTAAGAAATCCCCATTTGAAAGTTTGTCGAGAAGGAGGTCCAACATCTGTTTTAGTTCCATCAGGTAAAGCATGAAGTTGAAAAAAATTTATTCCTAAACTGCTCTAGCATAAGATTTAGGACATCTTACAACCATTATCGATTCCTCCAAACAAAAATCTGTAGTTAATAGCTCAGCGAGATGTGTAAATTTTTCTTCAGGGCCATTGTGTCCTTATGCAGAAGAAACAGAAATGTGTATAAAACTTAAATGCCCTTATTTTCATGACGATACATGTGAGTTATGTGGACAAGCAGCTCTTCATCCTTATAATAAAGAACAAGGATAGTAATATAATAAAGAAAGCTCAATAACGAAATTTAATTAATTAGCATTTTTTAAAATCTCTATTTCATACAACTTAGTATCTCTTTAAGGTATGTATGAAACAACATGAAGTAGATATGGAACTGTCATTTGCTTTTCAAAGAAGTCGTGGCAAAGCATGTGGAGTATGCTTTTAAGCTGTTGTGGAAGAAGCATGGAGAAATAAAAGGAGCTTTGGTATTTTGCCTAATTGTAATTATTGTTTTGTCTAAGTTGTATACGGAAGTGGTGTCAAGCAAAATAATTTGAGAAGAGAATAATTCGCTCGTGTCCAGAATGTTGTGTAACATCAGATTTTGTGTGCCCAAGTATATGTTAGGTTGATACTAAAGAAGAAGAAGAAAAACTCGTAATTGAATGCAAAGGTGTACTAAGGTAAATTATAAAGATTATATTATATCACTATCATTAGTTAATTAATAAATAATGCAATTCCTTTTTTTTTTGAACTTTCTTAATAGTCAAAAAGATTGCAATTATTTAAACAAAAGTCAAGATAAAAGTCCTTTTGGGTAATTTTTTTCAACTTCATGCTTTACCTGATGGAACTAAAACAGATGTTGGACCTCCTTCTCGACAAACTTTCAAATGGGGATTTCTTACATGTAAGTATTTCAATTCGTTTTGAATGACTCAATCTTTTTATTTAAAATTCATCAATATTTTTTTACAGCAACTTATATTATGGAATTTATTTGAAGAAAGAGATAATAGATGGATTCATATGGATGAAGATGATGTAGTTGTAATGGTATTTTCAGATTCAGAGGATTCTGATTGTTCCTAGATATGGCTCTTATGATTAGTTGATTATCATTATTAAAATGATTTCATTTTAACTGTATATCAATTTAGTTTTAGTTATTATTATCATAAATTCATAAAATCGTTAGGTTGATATTATTGAGTTTCTTCCCTTATTAATTTATTGAATAGATACCAAACGTTTTGCTTATGTACAATGGGCTATAGTTAAATTGCTAATGTTTTCTTTATTACATAATTATATTTTTTCATTTTGCAGTATGTCTTCTATTTGTTAAAATTTTTCTTATTCAACAGTGCGAAATGAAATATCTATTTAATATTTTAGGTATCTATAGAAAGTAATAGAGAAAATTATATGAAGTAAAAGTATAAATGATGAAAAGCGTAATTTTCACGTATAATTTATAATATATTGTTAGTGTTTGTTATTATCATTATTATTAGCTTTAAATTAATTATCTGAATGTTGATGCGTAAAAATAAAACTTGTAAAGTTCACTCACATTGCGAATGAATTATAAATTCATGTGATTTCCCTGCTTAAACTGTCCCATTGAAATATGTAGAATCCTATAGACTTTTTGAAAGATTTTAATAAGAAACAAAGAATTCGAATAGGATTAGTCAGAAAAAAATATGCGCATGGAAGAAGTCCAATAGGAAAATCTAGTTTTTAATCGGAATTAAAAAATAATATTATAATCCCATAGAATTCTGATTTTTCCTATGAACAAATTTGAATAGGATTATAAAAGTTTGAAAAGGAAACTGGTAATCGAATCGGAAATACGAAAATGCTATAGGATATCAGATTTAACTTTGAATAGTTTCTATAGGATTTGGTAGATTCCAATGGGAAAATAATACTTCAATTTTTTTTCATATATAAATATCATCCAATAGGATGCAGTCGAATTCAATAGGTTTGAGGAGAAGCAGTTTCTATAGGATTTGGTAGATTCCAATGGGAAAATATTACTTTAATTTTTCGGACAAAATAACAAATAAAGTTTCAAAGGTCACTATTTTTCAGCCTTTAGGGAACTTTGAACTCTATTAACTCGGTCAGAAATGCATGGCTTTGTATTTTCTGCCACTTAAAACAAAGCTATAAATAAGCTTGAACCGCGTGATGAATTAATTATTGAAGAAAATGAAATTTATATTTATTTATGATTTTTTTTTTTTTTTGCAATTTGATGAGAAAGAAAATTTTCTGTGATGTATATCGTCTACGGATCATACATTTTACCTTCTTCTAAAATTTCATTCAGATAGGACCACCAGAACATAGAAATCTGAAGATTACCCATTTTTGGCCAATTTTCAGTCGTGCGCTTCACTCATTTGAGCTATCTCTTTTTTTCAATCATGCTATCTCTCTCTGTCTCCCCGCGTGTTTGTCAATATGGTAATCTCCTATCTTTTTCAATTTCATATCTCTGACCCTCTTACTCGTTTTACATATGGCCGACCAAAATCTGTCAAACTGCTTTAGTTTTTTAATCTCCGATATTTCCCTTATTCTTCACCCACACAGCACAAAGATATCTCAAAGACATCGAAAAGATATCTTTTTTTGGAGATGGATATCTTAAAGACATCTAAAAGATATCTTTTTTTGGAGATGGATATCTAAAAGACATTCCCAAAAGATATCCAAAAGATATCTTTTAGGTGTCTTATGCGTCGTTTTCGGATATCCGTAAGATATCTTTTTTCGGATGAAAAAAAGACATCCAATTTAAAAGCAATAAACGATTTGGGGATTACAATAATATTCATTAAAACAAAAATTTCAATAAATTGTAGACTAATTATTAAAAAAAATTGAATTCGATTATTATTGTTTCATTATTAATGATGAACATAACTTTTGAGGTAAACACTGAAAACTGTTGTAGGCTCGATCCTCAAACCTTTGTAACCGTAGACTTGAACCTTGACCAGCGCCAAACTGGAAAACTTAAGATGCTATTTTTGAATCATCTATTTGTGTGGCTGAAGCTATTCCTTCGTTATCAATGTAATGAGAAATTCAAATTAATATACAATAGGATTTTACAGAAAAAAAATGGTCAAAAATGATAATTCGAATTAAACTTGACAGTAAACTTTAATGGGGGAAAAAAATTTAGTAATTGTAAAATCATCCATTTCCAAAATTTGCTATACTACCTCGAATTCACTGTTTTGAATCAGTAATTAGATTACTAACCTGTAATAAGTTAACTTATTAATCGATTGATAATTAAATAATTATCTAACTTGAGTTTTCGTATTGATATAAAAATTGTTTGAAAATAGATATCTTTTTAGCGTCATTTTATAGATATCTAAATGATATCCTTAAGAAGATATGATTCGGAGATGTGTGCCACATGGATTATTTTATTTTTGTAGATTTACTGTATATTGTATCAGTATTTAATTATTAAACTAGTAATTAGATGAATTATGAATTAATTAACTATTTATTGATCAATTTGCTCGCCTTTATTTATCAATCTAAAAAAATGTATGAAAAAAGATATCTTTTTGACATCATTTCATGGATATCTTGAGGATATCTGAAAAAAAATATCAAAAAGATATCTTCCCGATACTTGTGCTGTGTGGGTTAACTAATCATCCTCATCTCATTTCATTCCATAGATCGTTGTTGCATGAATCTTTTTCTGTAAGTATTACCTCATTTTATCTATTCATTAGCCTAAAACTAGTGCGCAAAGATTCATATGCTTTTATAGATCTATATGTTTCCGCTCGAGGCGCCTCAAAACTTATTTTTTTGCGGTACGAAGATAGATTCCGATAAAAAACGATATAAATTTTTCTTATAGATTCTTATACAAATCGATTAGAATATTTTCAACATTTTCTTATATATTCCGATAAAGAACGATACAAATGTTCCTGATAGATTCGTATAAAGTTATAAGATAAAATCGGAAAAATGCATCAGAAATATCACTCGTTTTATAAGAATTTATGAGAAAATACTTATGAATTTACTTATAGATTCTCATAAAAAGTGTGATATTTCTGATGCAATTTTCCGATGAAATCTTATAAAAAGAATTTTATAAGATTTCATCGGAATATTTAACCAGGGATACGATCATATAAGAAAAATTTTCCCTGGTGCTAATACAAGTAGATTAATTTTCAAAGTTCAAATTTTGTTTTAGAGCCGAGTAATTTTGACTTTTTACCTAATATTCTAAGTATATATACTAACTCAATAACTCTTAATTAATTCAGACACTGTGCTCATAATTTATATCAATTTTAATCGTTCATTAAACAATGAAATATGCATTCATGACGCGAAAAAGAATGTTTACTTCTGTGAATTAATATTAGAAATTCCATGCCACGAAATGATTGGAAAAGGGAAAGAAAAAATCAGTAAGAGCTTAACAAGTTTAACATTAAGTGAAAATTACTTAACAATTTAGGACAATCTGGATACTCGGTTTGTATTTTACCTTGTATTTAATGTTTGAATGTTTGATACAAATTTTTCTATTTATTCAATCGTCTTGGCACTTCTTTGTTATTATTTTTGATTATTTAATAAACACTTGACTGAATTTTCATAACTGTTGAAAAGTGCCAACACTAAGAAATGAATTTCTAATAAAAAAAAGAGACATTAAGTTAGAGATGAACTGGTCTCTTGTTATCGAGCATTTAAGACTTATATGTATTAATTTCTAATCGTCTAATAAACAATATGGACAGTTTTTAATATTAAAAAAAAATTGTCGACACCAGTGAAAAAAATCTGAAGGCTTTCGTAACATTATTATCAGGGGTAGCCTGTATAGTCACGTATTGAGCCTTGGAATATTTTACAAAATATCTAATTTTAAGTTGTCCGTCTTGGGACTTGCATGTATTGAATTCTGATCGTCTGATGAAAAATGTTCCAACTATTTGTTGTTAAAAAAAAAAAAAATACTATCACTAAAAAATATGCTATTGACGATGACTTGTTACATGTTTGTAAGAGCTTAGAGTTTTTCGATAGTTTCGTTTTTGAAGCCTAAATTCTATTCATTAAACCAAAAACGATACAAGTAAAAAAAGTATAGTCAAATGTAGAGAATTTTTTCGACAATGAATTAACAACGAGTAAAAATGGAATGTTTCTTGTATAATTTAGCCATATGTGCACTTGTAACAATAATATATAGATTATTCATATGATAGCATTTAAAAATTAAAAATTTATCTAACAGAATTCTTCTATCATAAAGTATGACAATGTACATTAGGATATCTTAAATAAATGGTATTAAAGGAGCAGCTATAATAAGCACATTAAACTTTAAACTTGGGAATAAGGAATTGGCATAACACATAAAATCTTTAAATTATATGGGCGTTTATGGAAATATTTTATTCCTCTATTGTGGACAGCAATATGGCGTTCCAGAAGACGGAATTAATGTTTATTCCTTATGTCTTAAGTCTTACGTTTAATGCTCTATTGTGGGCTCTTCTTTTCTTCCATTATTCGATACAATGTATAGAAGTATAATACTATTCGATACATACATATATATATATATATATATATATCGTCTCTTGGCTTACAACACGGTACCACTCAATTCGATTCCACATTTCAATGTTTTTAGATGGAGTTGGTAAAATGACTTGAGCGTTGTTGTAAGCTAAGGGACGATATTATATGTATAAATATATATAATCATTATTATTATATCAGTGAACAATCTTCGATTCTAGATAAAAAACAAAGTAGTATCATTAGTCATTTTATAGATGATTCAGCAAATCTTCAACTGTAATCGATACAAATTTAGTATTTTATTCTCGTAACCGTGCTAAACGCTGTGTTAATTCATCTTGTTCTTGACTCGCAGTCGTTGAACCAATTCCAATACTGCCTAATTGTCCGGATGGTAATTCCATATTCAATTCTAATCTAAAAAAAAAAATGAAAAAATTGTTGATGATATGTTTCATAGTTTATTTTAAGTTTTAATTACCCAGCCTCATCAGCAACTTGTTGAAGTAGTGAATCAACATCATTTTGAGGTACGTTAGTCGTCGTGGTTTGCGACATTGCATTTTCCATATACGAACTTTGAACATCTAAGTCTTCAAATTGACTTTCAAATTTATCCATTAAACCCGAAATTTTTTCTAAATTCATAGATTTCATGGCTGCATCCATAGCTTTTACTACACCTGCCATCGATTGAGTCACTTTTCTGGTTGTTAAAGCTGTTTGAACTCGACTAGCAACAGCATCTACTCTAGCACTCATCCTTAAATAATTTAAAGCTTGATTCTTCTGTCTTATAGCATTTTCAGCGTGTATTCTAGCTCCTTCCATATTTCCTTTTTGTATCGCTTTTTTGATTTTTGTTTTCTCTATTTTTTCCTCTTTTTCGCATTTTTTTGAATTACGTTCTAATTCTTTTACCGCAAATTTCAAATTAAATAAATTTTCTAAATACATTTTAAGGAATACATGGAGTTTTTCTTATTTGTTAAAATATTATTCCAACCTCTAGGAGAGCATAAGTGATTTATTAACTTTTTTTTGTTTTCATTTTCTATTGTTCAACTATTATTTGATTTATAATCTGTTTGAATTTCAAAGCACTTGAAATAGCAGTATTATTCAATAGGGACAAGCAAAAAACGTTTGAATATGCATGTTTCATACACTAAAATATGTAAAAAATTCAAGGAAATAAAATTTTTAATCAAAATCAAAATAATTCTTGTATGTACATAAAAAAAATTATGGTGTACATACATATCTATGCACAACAGTAATCTGACATTTAAACTAAATTTGAACGATTAATAAAAATAAAATGATAGGCATAAATTTGTGAAACATTGATGTTATTAATAATTTACGGATACGTTAATTTTCAATTGTACTTGCCGATAGATTATGTTTGCTGAATGATTCGATAAAAGTTGTTAGTAAAAGGATACTTTCCATTTGTGAAACTGACATGAGCGACTGTTCGGCCCCCGTTTTGAAAGCCCAATGAATAAATTAAAAAGCAAAATACTAAAGTACAAAATTAAATAATTAACAAATAATGAATTATTTTGAAGATTTTATTGTAAACTCTAATAATCACAATATCATGATCTAAGATATAATAATAGCTGTGACGCATTGCACATTCATATGTCCATAATTAAAGAGAAGACTGAGAGATGCAACATCTACGAAAGCCCGTAGAGCTCACGTCCCTTTTTCGGAAAGTGGCGCCACGTAGTGAGTCCTTTCAACGAAAAGTGTAGAAAATAAAAAAAACTGTTCTCTCTCTCTCTCTCTAGCAAGCGATAAGTATAACCTCAAATATTCTTCTCTGAAAGTGAAAAGTGAAATCTCCTCGACGAAGTTGGAGATTCGAATCACATAGTAGAAATGGAATTCTTTATCGTATGCCCAGCCAAAGAATAATATTCCGCCATAACAGTTAAAAAGTGGGGGAATTAGTTTTCCTATTATTGCCACATCCTATTGATGACATTCAATAATGGCAATAATAGGAAAACTAATTCCCCCACTTTTTAACTGTTATGGCGGAATATTATTCTTTGGCTGGGCATACGATAAATAATTCCATTTTTACCATGTGATTCGAATCTCCAACTTCGTCGAGGAGATTTCACTTTTCACTTTCAAGGCTGGGCTCAAGTCAGAAAATTTCCCGAAGTTGATTTTACGCCCTCACGTTGTGCGGTAGAAGGCCGAAGCTCGATATCAATTAAAATTGAGTAGGTAACACGAAAATCTTTCGAAAAATGATAATTTACAGGGATGTATGTAAAGAAGGGAGCCTTAGGGCACCAAAAAATTTAAAAATTCTTGAATCATCTGTTGCGAGCAAGACAGAGCACAGAATATATCTATTCATCTCTGTCTTATTTGTGACAGCGAAGACTGCGAGTCGAACGGTTGGCGAGCAAGCTCAGCCCCTACTTTCTGTACCCAAGCCTGCATCATTGAATTTTTATTCTTATTTACTCTTACTTATTCTGAAAAATTCTTAAAAAACATGTTCCAATTATGAGTAGGATTTTGAATATTTCATATCATTTAAACAAGTATTCAGATCTTTTTAACAAAAAATCAGAAATTCTTAGAGCGTTTTCAGAATGTTTTAGAAAAATTTTTTCCACACGGGTATTCTCTGTACCCAAGCCTGCAACTTGTGATTAATAAATGTGAGTCCGATTCCTAGTAATATGCCGGCTCTGTGGTCAGAGCGCCGGACTTTAATTTTGCCGAGCGGAGTTCAATCCCAGTCACGGTCGAATTTTTTTTTTTAGTAAAACTGCATATTATTGCGATCTGTCAATATGTAAAGGAGTAATAAATTGTTTAATCAATATTCTATTTCTAAAAAAAATGGCTTTTTCAGTATAGCTTAATCGATTCAGCGCTAGAAACTGTTTTGATTGAACTAAACTTGAAAAGCAATTTTTTAAAGAAAAGAATATAATATCCCCCTCCACCTATGCTATGCTAATTTTCGATGATAATTAAAAGAATAGAGAATAGAAAATTGTAAATACAATTCATTACTCCTTTACATATTGACAGATCGCAATAATATGCAGTTTTACTAAAAAAAAAAATTCGACCGTGACTGGGATTGAACTCCGCTCGGCAAAATTAAAGTCCGGCGCTCTGACCACAGAGCCGGCATATTACTAGGAATCGGACTCACATTTATTAATCACAAGTTGCAGGCTTGGGTACAGAGAATACCCGTGTGGCAAAAATTTTTCTAAAACATTCTGAAAACGCTCTAAGAATTTCTGATTTTTTGTTAAAAAGATCTGAATACTTGTTTAAATGATATGAAATATTCAAAATCCTACTCATAATTGGAACATGTTTTTTAAGAATTTTTCAGAATAAGTAAGAGTAAATAAGAATAAAAATTAAACAAGTAAATGAAATTTTCAGAAATTTTAAGAATAAATTAGAGTAAATAAGAATAATAAATGACAGAACATTTTTGAAGCATACAGAAAGTTTCATGGGATAAAAGTGTATCAAAAACTTGATGAAAATAATTCAGATTATTTCAGAAAAACTTTAGAATAAAGCAGAACAAACAAGAAAAATACAGAAGTATCAATGAGAATATTAGATTGAAACAGAATAAATGATAAAATTTGCTCGAGACCATTATCAAATTTTTCAGAGAGATTCAGCAAAATCAAGATGTTATGGGAATAAATAGAGAAATTAATTTCAGGTTATTTTCGGAGTTTTCTGAGAGTTTCAGAAAGATTTAGAATTAATTAGGATATGTAAGGGAATTAATTATTAAAATTTCTGGAACTTTAGAAACTGTTTCAAACAAATAAAATTTAAATATACAACACAGTTACATAAAGATTTGAACATTTATTAATCAATGATGAACCACTCAATGGATACAACTGTTATAAAACTTATAATATCAAACAAAATAACTTTTTTTATTTGTAAGATCTATGAAATCTTTGGAACAATAATATTTTTAAAGAAAGGTTGACTGAGTTACATGATTACATTACTACGTATGATAAATATATTTAACTCTATAATACTTAATGAAGTCAATATTATTTTAAAGTAATTATTGAGAAATTATAAGTGTAGTTAAATATTGACTAAATATTAAATATTAAATAAGTATTAAATATTATAAGTATTAAATATTATAAGTGTAGTTAAATTATAAGTGTAGTTAAATATTGACTATCTGTAACATAATCAGTCAGAGTTGTAAAATAAACAAAAATATCATAGTAATTGAATACAACATTTTCTAATTATATTATTGATTTTTAAGACCTCACATAATCAAAGTATTCAAGATTTTGACATTCATATTATATTTTTGTATTGTCAATAATTAAAATCCACAACGATTAAGTAATGTTTTTAGTTAAATAAACTTACAATGAAAAGATAAAAATGTCGAATATTTTGACTATCTAATTGTTAAAAATCAATTATTTAACTTCAACCCTAAGTGTCGTTTCTTCAAACATTATTAAACCTGTCGTCTTGTAATTGAAGCGTGTTTTGGGCTGAAGCAATAGCTCGTCCTACGTATAGGTTAAATTGATCTTGCTCACGGCGATAAGTGTAAGAGTCGCATTTGCGATTCTTTAAATAAATCGAATAATACTTTCTAAGTACTGCTACCTTACTTTTTTCTAATACTGGACGTTCTTTTCTCCCCTCAATTTTCTTCACGCATCGATTCGCTAAATCGTCGTGGCCCCAGATGGCAAAAGCCATTGTTGCAATAAATTTCGCTGCATCGCGTTTATTTATAGCTATGTCATAAGCGCTTTCTTTTATCCATACTTGTCTTCCCAAATAAATATTGTCACCTCGTACAGTGCCGGCTGCAATATTGTCTCCTTCTCCAACTGGAGGGATGTTATTTGTATCGCTCAAAACTTGTCTTGAAGGTCCTGGTGTAGGGTCACTGATAACTTCTAGTATATCTTGCTCTGAAGTTACAGGCAGTGGATTGATATTTTCAATCTGGAAAAATCTTAGCAATTAAAAGTTATTCCACCCAAATTTTAGTTAACAAATCAATCTTTCCATATTCACAGTAGACGGAATTACCATATTCTACAGACTTGTATTTGACTAATATTCTTGATAGTACTAGGACACTCATACAAATTTTAGAAAAGTTGGTGTCTTTTTATGAGAAATATGACTATAGAAATTGACGTTCATCAAGTTTTGAGTACTAAGAAAATAGTATCACAAGAGATTACTTACACTTTTAGAATTTATATGTTCTTCAACTCGAGCCCGTTTATGATGTTTTACGATGTCTTTAGCCCTTTGCCTTTTATCCATTGCTTCACTGAGGGGTCTATAAGAATCCTCAATATCATGTGTTATATCTGAGTTGTTGATTTTAGGATCTGGAATTCTTTTTAGATCGATTATTTCTTGAACCTCAGCCTGGGTCTCTAAAAAGCGAAAATTCAAAAATAATCAGAATCCTAGTGTACGAGAAAGATATTATTCATATTACGAAAATTACTGCCACTAAAAGTAATTTTATTTGATATTTTTGAATAAAAGAGAAATTCATTCATATTGTTATTTTTAAAAGGCATGATAATTTTAATTAAAATGATAAATTTATATTTTATTTATGATAGTCTGTACAGTTTATTCAATTACGACCACTTTAGAAAAAAAAACACATCACTTCAACTGTTATTTAACACCAAATTACTTGATTATAAAGAATACCAAAACATGTCAACCGAAACAAAGCGCACATTCTATCAAAATAATACAGAATTTTGTAACGTATATTGCTAGAATAGTTTCCTACACCAAAAAAAGGAATATAGATAAGATTTTTATATAGATATAGAATAGAATAGAATATAGATATTTTTTTTTCAATTAAGAAATTGACAGCTATTTCATTTAGAAGGGAAAGATTATTAAAAAATATTTTTTTTATAATTTATCGCCCTTTTTTTACAATTATATTTTGTGGAATATACATGTATGAATCTCATTTGAATAAAAAATAAAGTAGAAAAAAAACAAACCGTTTTAATGAATGATTTTTAACAAGGTTTAAGCTCAGCAATACGTTTCATATGCATATATTTCTAATTAAAACATTTGATTATTCAGACAAAGCATTAACAAAGATAAAAAATAATAACACTATCTTACCTCCAGTTACCAATACTACGCAGGACTTCATGTATGAATTTTCTCGTAACAAATAAACATCTTTATTTGATGGTTTTTCCATGTAATTTTTAAAATCAATCAAATTCTTCGTGTTCACAATCTTTTTTTCGTTACTTTTTAATAATTTTATGTAAGCGAACTTCATTGTCACAAACAAATAATGATAATTCCACCGAAAACAAGTTCTTTATTTGATTATTGCACCAACAAACTTGGAATATTTTACACAACTCACTCGCACGTGCCAGTGTTTAGGCGGTTATGACTTGACTCTCCTTCCGAGTGAAGAAAGAGAAATTGAAAAGTGGGGAGGAGACTACACATATATACCTATACATATTGGTTATGGCGTGGGGAATGTATCGTTATCATCGACTAGCCTAATTGTAGCCATGTGACTATACGATTTCAAATAGTGTTTGTAAACGACCAATAATTTATATAATTATAAAAACAGATAATTAATAATAACGGCAATGACAACAAATAAATACAATTACTTATTTTTTATTAATACATGTCTACATATCCAGTTCATATAATTTCATTAAATGTATATATATTTTCATAATCATAAGTAATTTTAATATAATTTTTGAGGTCAAGATAAAAAATATTTTCAAACTCTTAATGAAAGAAATAAAAATTGTACAAAAAAATTCATTTCATAAATTAAACTATAACATGAAAGCTTTTTGTATTCCTTTCTAGAAAAAAGATCATTCGAACTTCGCAAGTATTGTTTAATTATACAATAATATTCAAGAACAATTGATATTTGTATAGTTTAGAAAATATATAGAACTATTCAAACCATGGAGAGGGGAAGTTACAAAAGATACTTGGACCCGCAAAGTAACGATCAAATACCACGGACAATAGCTTATCGCTTGAAAAAACAAAAAGAGTCTTATAAACAAGCTTTGTTAAATGTAAGTAAATCTACATTACTTTCTTAAATTATAAATTTGGTTTTAGTGACGAATAATTGATTTTCAGTGACAATCTGTTTACTGAGAGCATCAGTAACCCAATCGGCACAAAAAAATTAGATAATAGTCACTGAAAAATTTTAGGATAGTAAGCATTTTTCAATTATCAGACTGAGTAAAAAGACTGGATTAAACTGTTCTATCTAGTTTGCTAAATTTCTATTTATCCATAGGCCGGCCATAAGAGAAGTGTAAAATCGTAACTATAATATGTCCGTTAGATAATTTCAATTATTTTTATAGATTTTTGGCGGTAGAATCCGAATCCGTTGGCTATTATTCTTTAATGTACCAGTTCAGAAGTTATTAAAAATTCAAGGGTTGAAACGTGTTTTTTTAACTATATTGATATAGATAGAGAAAATTCTTCTTAATAAAAAATGACCCTCGATTTAAGAGAAACAACTACTATTTCAACTATTTTTATGTAATTTCCATTATTTTAGAAGTTATAAGCCTTAGAAATATTCATAGTAAATGAGACGCACAGCACCGATAATAGCCTGCACTTTCTCGGGTCACAGGCGCGCGCAACATAGGTCCTGTCATTGCTCTGCTCAGTTTTGACCTGTTTTATAGGCCTTTATTTTCAATTTTCTCTTTTTTCGTAACGACAAATTTTGCATGTTGAATTGTAACTAAACCGGTCTATTATTATATTATTTATGTATTATTTATTGTTAATATTAATTATGCGTATTTTTTATTTATTAATATTAAATATAAATAATGTAAATAAAGAAATTTCTAGAATGTGGGACACACAGATTTATAAAAAAAAATACGCATTAATAATATTTTTTATATACTACAGGCTATATAAGTGCTCACTTATCATGCCTGTTGACCGGAGCTTAAGTGCCCGATTATAGACCGGTGATATAAGTGTAAATTAAATGAAATTATTAGCAAAAAAGTATCAGGAGCTCTTATTACCGTGTCTCTAATCGGTGTCTCAAAGCTCCGCCCAACAGTCATAATAATTAAGCACTTATATTTAACCATTAGTATATAAAAAATTGTATGCACCTCGGAGGTTATGCGAGCTATCATTGCCTCGGAACGATAGCATCAGTCAAGGCATGCGGCGCATGCGTACGAGCCGAAGGCGCTTAAACTCCTAGATACATAATATACTATTAAATTTTTTCAAATTCAAATTTGAAATAAATCTAACGGTTTGCAATTACATAACTTTAGAGAATAATATCAATTATAATGATAAATAATAATAGGAATAAAAATAGGATGGAACTCATTAATGTACATTTCGTAGCTTTTTAATGTACGTTTTTAGATTTCGAGAATCGCTTGGACAGTGCCTTTATAGAATTGAGGGAGAATCCAGTGAATTTCTAGTAGAGAATTGATTGATCGGATAAGTTGAAATGTTCTCTCAAAAACTATGTAAACTAATGGAACAAGTTTTGAGTAACAAAATGTACATCTCTCAATTTAAGATGGTATGAGTATTCTAATATATCTCTAAACGTATTATATAGCCAGAAAAAACTCCTGAACATATACACATGTACACATTGCTAGTTTTCAAACATTGAGACTCCGCCTAAAAAGAAAAAGCTTACGTTACAAGGTCAGAATGTGGAATGGGATGGGTCGGGGTAAAATAGGCTTGATTTGTTATTTAAAACAATCATTTTTAATTAAAAAATTTTTTTTTTGGTGCACGAACCACAAAATTTTTCACTATGTAGTTTGTAAGAAAATTTAATCGGTGGTTTTTCCTTATATTACCAAAAAAACATCAATAATTTTAATGAGAGGTAAAAAAACAGTCTCTTTTCTCTTCAGTCCTTGAGGGCATTAACTGGGGAGTTAACAGTTTGGATCGACTAAAATATACTCAGCCACTTTTTATTTATATTTTTTTTTTATTAATATTGTCATTCTTACAAGTTAGTTGGGTTTCTTTTAAGAAAAAAAAAATTTATGCAGATCTACCTTTTTCTATTTTTTTAATTTACTAAAATTTTCTCGAATGTACAATGGAAAGATAATGATATAATCCACTTACAAAATTAATTCAAAAGTAACTGTTTTTTCGTTAAAATTGATGATATTGAATTTTTCAGATGGATGACAGTAATAATCTTTCTGATGCTGAAAATATTTCATCTATTAATGAATAAATTGGATGGATGAATGAATAAATTAATGGATAAATTGATGATCATGCTGAAAGAATGTCTTTATCTCCACCAATTGAAGAGGAAGTTAACAATGATCTCTATGGTTGGCATCAATTCGACTGTGTAAATAGTGACAGCGAAGACGATGGAGATACAGTCAACGATACAGATGTTTGGTTTGATGTAAGAAGTAAACAAAAATAGAAAGATTAGAGGAAAGTAAGGGAATAGTGCCACACTAATAATCGAAGTCAAGAATAGTCATTCTAAATCATTTTTTTGGAAAGATTATGCAATACTAATGATCATTTTTACCTTCTCTTCATACTCGGAAATTTTTTTTTCTTGTTATATATATTGTGTTAGAGAGTCAACGTAACAATGCCAAGTGTGATCGTATTACCCAATGCTATGGGGTAATGGCCATTTCAGTATTTCAACAAAAATGACTTTTTAAATGATAATTGACAATGTTTCTTTTATATCATCACTATTTATAATATCACCATTTTCTATTAAATCTATCAAATTTAAAATAAAAATAGATGTTTACATCAAAAAGTAATATAAAAAATATACTGTGTATCCGATTAACTACTTCACATGTAATCACACGTGAACATAGGAAATAATTATTTTTATTGTCAAAAAATTTCAGTTAAAATCACTTTTTCTATACTTTCCTTTTCATAAAAAACACTTTATTTATTTAGCATTAAATTCAAAATTATATGAGAATTTTCACCTAAATTTTTCTAACTTTTTTTTAGGCTAAAGATAATTTAGAAACTTTACAAGATGATCAATCAATGAATCACGATAAAGTAAGATCATTGGAAAAAAATATTCCCTGATAAATATACTGCATGAGTGTGATAGTATTATTATTAATCATTTTTTTCTTTTTTGTAGTATGGGGATGATACAACTTTTTTATTAAGACAAAAATTATGTAAATGTACTAGCACAACAAGTGCAGAAGCTGTTTTGATGGTACTTCTTCTCGGGGCTCAGCACTCGCTCACATGGACCGTTATCATTGACTTCCTTTCAATGATTAATACACTATTTGGAAGGAATGTTGTACCAGCAACAAAACATAAATTGTTGAAGAATTTAAAATTACCAGATAATGCGGTGAAATATCATCTCTACTGTCCTGAATGTGAACAATATATTGAAGAACGTTCAAATTTGAAAATCACCACACCTTTGTTATGTACTAATTGTAAAGAGACTATTCCCAAATCAAGAATCTCATTTTTTTTAACGTTTAATTTACGTTCACAATTTCAACAATTTTTGGAAAATCCTGAAACACAAAAAATATTTGAAACAAATCGTAATGAACGAAATATTGAAGTATTGGAAGATATTTATGATGGTCGTGTTTACAGAAAATTTAGTGCTCAAAATGAACTGTTGGCTATTAGTTATAATTTATCCTATACATTTAATAGCGATGGATGTCAATCGTCAAAGTCAAGTCGACTCACAATATGGCCGATATATATTATGATCCATGAATTACCACCAAAATTAAGGGTCAAACGTATTATTATGGCTGGTTTATGGGTCAGTAACGTGGAACCGGATATGAATTTATTTTTTAAACCATTCGTTGACGAAGCAAATTCATTATCAAAAGAGGGAATACAATGGAAGTTGGGTACACAGCTAATAAGGAGTAAAATATTTCCACTCAACGGATGTTTCGACTCTGTTGCACGGTGTAAAATTTTAAATATGAAGCAATATAATGGATATTTTGGGTGTACATTTTGTGAACAAAAAGGTGATTATGTGAATGGAATACGATACCCAATATCGATCACTGTTTATCCAGATCGTACCAATGAATCCATTAAAAACGCCATGCTTGAAACCATAAATAATCCTCAAATATCGAATGACGACCTCAAAGGTGTTCTCGGTCCATCAATTTTAATGAATTTAGAATATTTTGATTTAGCGGATGGCATGGTGCCAGACTACATGCACTCAATACTACTAGGAGTTGTAAAACAGTATACCGAAATCATATTGAGTACTACTAATACTGAATTTTATGTCGGATCCCCAACAAACTTGCATCTAATAAATCAACGATTGCTGTCAATCAAACACCCTTCGTGTATTACACGAGCACCCAGAACCTTGCAAGAAAGAAACATTTGGAAAGCATCTGAATGGCGTTCATGGCTCATATTTTACTCGCTTATTTGTCTTGATGGAGTTTTACCTTCTTTATACTTAGAACATTTAGCATTACTGGTTTCAGCTGTGAATATATTTTTATCCGAAAAAATAAATCCTGAAATGATCGAAACAGCAAGTGATCAACTTATTAAGTTTGTAACATTATACCAACAATATTTTGGACAAAGAGCCATGACTTACAACATACATCTACTTCTTCATATGCGCAAAAGTGTACTTGACTGGGGACCATTATGGACTCATAATGCCTTTTGCTTTGAAAATGAGAATCATACGATTTTACAGCTAAAAAAAAGTCCAACCCATGTAGCTTTACAAATTGCAAGGAAATATTTCATATACAAATCACTACCAACATTTGCGGACAAATTCGAAAAAAGTGTCAATTTTTACAAATTTTGTAACAGTACGTTAAATGGTAAA
The DNA here is from genome assembly GCA_028641665.1 of Chelonus formosanus. Taxonomy (NCBI): domain Eukaryota; kingdom Metazoa; phylum Arthropoda; class Insecta; order Hymenoptera; family Braconidae; genus Chelonus; species Chelonus formosanus. Next base: position 12,956,623 of record CM054002.1, read on the forward strand.
TTAAAACACACTGTTCCAGTAGACGGCTGTATATTAGTTGGAAATGGTAGTGATTATAACTTAAATCGGGTCGAACAAGCCTTAGTTAACTTTCCAAATAAGTGTAGAAAATTTACCCGAATGATATGCAATGACACTCGATATACTTCAGAAAGCTACCGCAAATGCGAGAAAAAAAATGATTCTATAATCCACATAGATAATGAAAAATTAGAAATTATATCAAATATTTGTTACTTTTCGGAATCGAATGAAATTGTTATTTTTTATAAGGAAGTTATTTTAAATGACGATCCATTCTTCTTGTCTACAGCGGATGTGAATATTAATCACATAAAAAAATGTTCCATAACAAATAATATACAATGTTGTAATCCAAGATCATTAATTCGACCGGGTTTTTTGATTGAAATAAGAGAAAATGAGACATTTTTTATCGCAATACCACAGGGATGCTATGGAGATTGAATCAATGTATAGAACAAGTTATAAAATGACAATCATCGCAAATTTTCACATAAAATCTGGAATAATTAACTTTTATTTCAAGTTTAAATTTTCAGCAATTATCAATTGTACAAAAGGATTTAAAAATTGCAATAATTTACCCTTTAATAAGATTTAGTTTTAATAATATCTATATGTTATTTGTTTTTTTAAAGAAAAAAAAACGTATATATTCGCATTTAAAATATGATGTAAATACATAAGGAAGCAAAAGTTGTAAAATAAGTAATTTCATATAAAAAAAAATTTAGTGGAATAATTGAATTGGAATAAAATAAATATTAAAGAGAAAACTAATCATGGAATTATTAGGCTATCCATGAGAATGTAGATAAATATATAAAACAATGCTGGATGTACTATTTTTGTATATTAGTAAAATAAAAAGTTCAAGTAATAGTTGAAAAGATCACAAATAGAAGACAGGTGAATTGACTACTTTTTTGAGAAAGAAACTTACATGTTCAGGTACAAGATACGATGTAAATCCGTAGAAAATCGACAACTGTAAAAGAATAAATTTTATTTTTGAGAATAAATGATCTAACATCATAATAATTGGAATGAAATTAATTAAATAAATAGTAGAAGAAACCTAATCGAATGAAATAAAAAAAATATGAAGAAAAGAACGATGATACCGAAAGAACTAGGTTATAAGACTTTTTTTTCAACTATGCTTTGTTGGGTATTTTCTGACTCTCTTGTCAACAAACTGGTCGATATGAAAACATTAGAAGCAAGAAAAACTAAGTTTGATAAATAATTACATCTATTCAACACATAAAAGATAACTTTATAACTATTTTCCATCATGAGTTTTTGAAAGTTCTTAAAAAATAACTAAAAATTACTGCTAAGGAATCAAACATTGTGGATTTTCTACCACAACTTTATCACAATTCCTCATTGCTCTAATGTGATGTGTTAGGATTTAGCACTAGCATGATTGTTGGGTAGTTCTGACAACTCCAAGTAAGAGTTAGTAATGGAAGTAAAACCATCTTGCAAACCATTTTAGCTTCGAAACTGGTGATGATAGATTTGACATTGATTTCAAATATAAAAAAATGATCGACTGGTATATACTAGTCAATTATATACTTGTTTATTTTATTTGACTTCTGTTCTGTCAAAGTTTAGGTCAAGTAATTGAGTAACGTGGGTGCGAAGTTCGAATGATCTTTTTTCTAGAAAGGAATACAAAAAGCTTTCATGTTATAGTTTAATTTATGAAATGAATTTTTTTGTACAATTTTTATTTCTTTCATTAAGAGTTTGAAAATATTTTTTATCTTGACCTCAAAAATTATATTAAAATTACTTATGATTATGAAAATATATATACATTTAATGAAATTATATGAACTGGATATGTAGACATGTATTAATAAAAAATAAGTAATTGTATTTATTTGTTGTCATTGCCGTTATTATTAATTATCTGTTTTTATAATTATATAAATTATTGGTCGTTTACAAACACTATTTGAAATCGTATAGTCACATGGCTACAATTAGGCTAGTCGATGATAACGATACATTCCCCACGCCATAACCAATATGTATAGGTATATATGTGTAGTCTCCTCCCCACTTTTCAATTTCTCTTTCTTCACTCGGAAGGAGAGTCAAGTCATAACCGCCTAAACACTGGCACGTGCGAGTGAGTTGTGTAAAATATTCCAAGTTTGTTGGTGCAATAATCAAATAAAGAACTTGTTTTCGGTGGAATTATCATTATTTGTTTGTGACAATGAAGTTCGCTTACATAAAATTATTAAAAAGTAACGAAAAAAAGATTGTGAACACGAAGAATTTGATTGATTTTAAAAATTACATGGAAAAACCATCAAATAAAGATGTTTATTTGTTACGAGAAAATTCATACATGAAGTCCTGCGTAGTATTGGTAACTGGAGGTAAGATAGTGTTATTATTTTTTATCTTTGTTAATGCTTTGTCTGAATAATCAAATGTTTTAATTAGAAATATATGCATATGAAACGTATTGCTGAGCTTAAACCTTGTTAAAAATCATTCATTAAAACGGTTTGTTTTTTTTCTACTTTATTTTTTATTCAAATGAGATTCATACATGTATATTCCACAAAATATAATTGTAAAAAAAGGGCGATAAATTATAAAAAAAATATTTTTTAATAATCTTTCCCTTCTAAATGAAGTAGCTGTCAATTTCTTAATTGAAAAAAAAATATCTATATTCTATTCTATTCTATATCTATATAAAAATCTTATCTATATTCCTTTTTTTGGTGTAGGAAACTATTCTAGCAATATACGTTACAAAATTCTGTATTATTTTGATAGAATGTGCGCTTTGTTTCGGTTGACATGTTTTGGTATTCTTTATAATCAAGTAATTTGGTGTTAAATAACAGTTGAAGTGATGTGTTTTTTTTTCTAAAGTGGTCGTAATTGAATAAACTGTACAGACTATCATAAATAAAATATAAATTTATCATTTTAATTAAAATTATCATGCCTTTTAAAAATAACAATATGAATGAATTTCTCTTTTATTCAAAAATATCAAATAAAATTACTTTTAGTGGCAGTAATTTTCGTAATATGAATAATATCTTTCTCGTACACTAGGATTCTGATTATTTTTGAATTTTCGCTTTTTAGAGACCCAGGCTGAGGTTCAAGAAATAATCGATCTAAAAAGAATTCCAGATCCTAAAATCAACAACTCAGATATAACACATGATATTGAGGATTCTTATAGACCCCTCAGTGAAGCAATGGATAAAAGGCAAAGGGCTAAAGACATCGTAAAACATCATAAACGGGCTCGAGTTGAAGAACATATAAATTCTAAAAGTGTAAGTAATCTCTTGTGATACTATTTTCTTAGTACTCAAAACTTGATGAACGTCAATTTCTATAGTCATATTTCTCATAAAAAGACACCAACTTTTCTAAAATTTGTATGAGTGTCCTAGTACTATCAAGAATATTAGTCAAATACAAGTCTGTAGAATATGGTAATTCCGTCTACTGTGAATATGGAAAGATTGATTTGTTAACTAAAATTTGGGTGGAATAACTTTTAATTGCTAAGATTTTTCCAGATTGAAAATATCAATCCACTGCCTGTAACTTCAGAGCAAGATATACTAGAAGTTATCAGTGACCCTACACCAGGACCTTCAAGACAAGTTTTGAGCGATACAAATAACATCCCTCCAGTTGGAGAAGGAGACAATATTGCAGCCGGCACTGTACGAGGTGACAATATTTATTTGGGAAGACAAGTATGGATAAAAGAAAGCGCTTATGACATAGCTATAAATAAACGCGATGCAGCGAAATTTATTGCAACAATGGCTTTTGCCATCTGGGGCCACGACGATTTAGCGAATCGATGCGTGAAGAAAATTGAGGGGAGAAAAGAACGTCCAGTATTAGAAAAAAGTAAGGTAGCAGTACTTAGAAAGTATTATTCGATTTATTTAAAGAATCGCAAATGCGACTCTTACACTTATCGCCGTGAGCAAGATCAATTTAACCTATACGTAGGACGAGCTATTGCTTCAGCCCAAAACACGCTTCAATTACAAGACGACAGGTTTAATAATGTTTGAAGAAACGACACTTAGGGTTGAAGTTAAATAATTGATTTTTAACAATTAGATAGTCAAAATATTCGACATTTTTATCTTTTCATTGTAAGTTTATTTAACTAAAAACATTACTTAATCGTTGTGGATTTTAATTATTGACAATACAAAAATATAATATGAATGTCAAAATCTTGAATACTTTGATTATGTGAGGTCTTAAAAATCAATAATATAATTAGAAAATGTTGTATTCAATTACTATGATATTTTTGTTTATTTTACAACTCTGACTGATTATGTTACAGATAGTCAATATTTAACTACACTTATAATTTAACTACACTTATAATATTTAATACTTATAATATTTAATACTTATTTAATATTTAATATTTAGTCAATATTTAACTACACTTATAATTTCTCAATAATTACTTTAAAATAATATTGACTTCATTAAGTATTATAGAGTTAAATATATTTATCATACGTAGTAATGTAATCATGTAACTCAGTCAACCTTTCTTTAAAAATATTATTGTTCCAAAGATTTCATAGATCTTACAAATAAAAAAAGTTATTTTGTTTGATATTATAAGTTTTATAACAGTTGTATCCATTGAGTGGTTCATCATTGATTAATAAATGTTCAAATCTTTATGTAACTGTGTTGTATATTTAAATTTTATTTGTTTGAAACAGTTTCTAAAGTTCCAGAAATTTTAATAATTAATTCCCTTACATATCCTAATTAATTCTAAATCTTTCTGAAACTCTCAGAAAACTCCGAAAATAACCTGAAATTAATTTCTCTATTTATTCCCATAACATCTTGATTTTGCTGAATCTCTCTGAAAAATTTGATAATGGTCTCGAGCAAATTTTATCATTTATTCTGTTTCAATCTAATATTCTCATTGATACTTCTGTATTTTTCTTGTTTGTTCTGCTTTATTCTAAAGTTTTTCTGAAATAATCTGAATTATTTTCATCAAGTTTTTGATACACTTTTATCCCATGAAACTTTCTGTATGCTTCAAAAATGTTCTGTCATTTATTATTCTTATTTACTCTAATTTATTCTTAAAATTTCTGAAAATTTCATTTACTTGTTTAATTTTTATTCTTATTTACTCTTACTTATTCTGAAAAATTCTTAAAAAACATGTTCCAATTATGAGTAGGATTTTGAATATTTCATATCATTTAAACAAGTATTCAGATCTTTTTAACAAAAAATCAGAAATTCTTAGAGCGTTTTCAGAATGTTTTAGAAAAATTTTTGCCACACGGGTAGGGATAAAGCTTGCCGGCGAAATGCCGGATCTCGCCGCGGATTATTTAAACTTTTTTTTTTCATTAATGAGTAGTAAAAAAAAGGTAACTACCAATGTAACTGTACAAAAAACGGCTTATGGTTCTGTTTAAATATTTTCTCATTAGTCATCAATTTACTAAATAATGGTTTCACATAAAAATTAAAATTGCTATTCGAAACTAAATTTAGCATTATGAAATTGCAATTACATGCAATTTCAATAAAAAAAAATTTGGTCGCAATGGGAATTGAATACTGTTCGGCAAAATAAAAGTCAAGCGCTCAGACCAACAGAGCCAGCATATTTTTATTTCTGTTGTTTACTTTTATATTCATATAAGCTTATCACATACAAAAGTAAACAACAGGCTAGGAACAGAGAGTGAGGGCTGAGCTTGCTCGCCAACCGTTCGACTCGCAGTCTTCGCTGTGACAAACAAGACAGAGATGAATAGATATATTCTGTGCTCTGTCTTGCTCGCAACAGATGATTCAAGAATTTTTAAATTTTTTGGTGCCCTAAGGCTCCCTTCTTTACATGCATCCCTGTAAATTATCATTTTTTGAACGATTTTCGTGTTACCTACTCAATTTCAATTGATCTCAAGCTTCGGCCTTCTACCGCACAACGCGAGGGCGTAAAATCAACTTCAGGAAATTTTCTGACTTCAGCCCAGCCTTAAAGGACGTTACATAATTTTTGTTATAATCAAAAAAGTACCAAGGATTTTTCGATTAAGATTTATCAACAAAAAGTCCTTCTAAAATGAATGATTAATTGTTTATTTTGCATGCTTAGAATCCACTATAGCCAATAGAGCACTACACAGAAGGGGATAAAGCATACAAAACTAATAATTAATCATTCATTTTGGAAGGACTTTTTGTTGATAAATCTTAATCGAAAAATCCTTGGTACTTTCTTGATTATAAGAAAAATTATGTAACGTCTTTTAACATGATATTTAAGTCATAATAAATATTTTTGTGGTTTTTTTCGTTATAACATAGACTTAAAAAATTATAGACTGGAAACTCTTTACAGGAAAAAATTCCTTCCACAATCGATAATTATCCGGAGGGTATAGGCTGAGCTCATTAGACAACCCCCAGGCATTAATGGACCCGGGTGTACTACCATCTATCAGATATTGTCTATAATATTTTGATCGCTTTCCTATATTACCGACTCTAGATTATTTATCGATCTGTAATTTTCACATGTGAGTGCATTCGAGTTTCATAGTGAGTACGGAAAGTATTTTTATTGCTATAATTCATAATTGAAAGAGAAAAAATTTTTATACAATAAGAGATATTCATATCATATTAAAGCGAATAAAGGAATTAATTTTTAATGAATAGAACTACAATTGAAATTCAGTAAATATAGTAATAGAAAATTTAAAAGTTAAGAATTTGAAGTAATTATCAATTGATTTAAATTTAGCGGTTTTCGGATTTGCTTCGGAATTGCAGTTATTCGGGGACGGATGTCACACTCCCTGTTCCCATTCAAATCCCGTGATTGCGTGCCACCTTGCGGTTTTTTCTATAATCTCTAAGATAGTTTCTTAGCTCCCATAGGAACTGAACTTCTATACTGGTCTCTCTTCTCTGCCACATGTTTAGTCTGATACCAGAGTGATTGTAATTTTCAGCGTAAAATTTTTCTACATATACGTAAATAAGTCCTATATTCTTTGTTATAAATTTCGTGAATGATGAAATGATGTATTGTATCATGGAGCAATTGTAATATATTTGAATTCCTATAATCTTTCAAGAAAAAAGTTAAAATGGCTGACCGTGATAGCGCTTCTGAAAGTGATTCAAGTTCAATTGATGGTGGTCCAATTATGATGCCACCATCACCAATTACTCGAGAACAGCTTCAAAAAAGGATTGAATCATTACAACAACATAATCGTGTTTTGAAAGTTGAACTCGAGACATACAAATTGCGCGTAAAAGCACTTCAGGAAGAAAATCGTAGTTTACGTCAGGCATCAGTTATTATTGTAAGTTATTTCTTTAAGTTTATTTAAAAAATATTTAAAACTTCTATTTTATTGATTTTTTCCTTTGTTTTCATTGCATTCATTGGATTTTTGCAATTTTAGTTAAATTATATGCTTTTTAAAAACATTAACATTTGTTCTATCTCTAAAATACGAATATTATTTTTGTTATAATATCAAAAACAGAGTAAAAAATTGACTTTATTATGCAAACTGTATTTTTCTTTCAGCAAGCGAAGGCTGAACAAGAAGAAGAATTTATCAGTAATACTCTTTTAAAGAAAATTCAAGCTCTAAAAAAAGAAAAAGAAACATTAGCTCATCATTATGAACAAGAAGAAGAATGTTTAACTAATGACTTGTCTAGAAAATTAAATCAATTGAGGCAAGAAAAATGTAAACTGGAACAAACTTTAGAACAGGAACAAGAATGTTTAGTTAATAAGTTGATGCGAAAAATTGAAAAACTAGAAGCCGAAACTTTGGCCAAACAAAGTAATTTGGAACAACTTCGAAGAGAAAAAGTAGAATTGGAAAATACTTTAGAACAAGAGCAAGAAGCTCTTGTTAATAAATTATGGAAACGTATGGATAAATTAGAAGCAGAAAAGAGAATGCTTCAAATAAAACTGGATCAGCCTGTATCTGATCCAACATCACCGCGTGATATTAATAATGGTGATACCGCAACTAATCTTAGCACTCATATTCAAACTTTAAGAAGTGAAGTCGCAAGATTACGGCATACACTTTTGACTTCACAACAAGAACATACAGAAAAAATGCAACGATATGTAAATGAAGAAAAACACATAAGAGAAGAAAATTTACGGCTTCAACGAAAATTACAGCTTGAAGTAGAAAGACGTGAAGCTCTTTGTAGACATTTATCTGAATCTGAGTCTAGTTTAGAAATGGAGGAAGAACGTCATTATAATGAAATCGTGATGTCAGGAAGCAATATACGAAACCGCACAGTATCAAGTCCAATACCACATAATCCTTCTCCAAATTCATCAAGACCACTTAGTCCTGGAGTGAATATTGTTGGTTCGACATCCCGTGACAGTTATACATCTAATCGTTGCTTTGCTTGTGGTCAAACAATAATGCTTCCATTTTCTAGTTCACCGCCATCAACAAGTGGTCATATAGTTCCTCCTTCATCAAGAAGAACTTCAGATAGATTCATCAAACCTGCTATTCCGCCAACCATTGTTAGTCCTAGTGGACCATCGATAACTCCACCTACAATAAATACGTCTAATAGCTCACCAATGGATATTTCTAAAACATAATTCAAATATGTCAGTGAAAATTAAAAATATCCTTTTCTTTGAGTATCTAAGCTGTAATGATTATAAAAACTCAAAATTACAAAGAATATAATACACATATATGGTTTCGTTGATAAAACATGCATAAATAATCATGAAGGTTTAAAAAAAATGAATTTGAACTTTTGTTATGCAAACGCCTACGATAATAAATCATTTTATTATTTTAAATTTATTTCAAAAAAAAAAAATTAAACAATGAATTTTATTCGTAGCGTTATAATCGAAATTAGAATTACTTTAAAATGAGTAATCCCAAATGAATATAATATTGAGTATTATTGGCAAAAAATTCAAACGTATTAATCCTGAGTTCGAAGAGTCAAATTTATTTCATTTTTCATTGCTACAAACAAGCTTGAATTCGGTAATTTACTAAACGTTCTATTAAGAAACTTGATAATTATTCAAAAAACTCATATGAAAATTTGTTAAGATGATTAAAGCCAATAAAAGCTATAATTTATGAATTGCTTACATTAAATAAACGGGAATAAATCTTTATTAGAGAATTATGCTTTCATTAAAAAAAATTAGATTCAATTGAAAAATTAGTTATTAATATCTATAATCACAACAGTATAAGATTAAAAATTGTAAAATTACTTTTACCTTGATTGATCACTTGCATGGAACATACAAAAAAAAATTTTATTTAGTAAATACTATACAATTTATTGCTAACCACATTGTTAAAGATATCGAAGTATTGTCCATTCTTGGCCAGCTCAAAAAATTTTCAAATGGATGCAATGATCTTTTTGGTAAAATAATAATCGGTTCTTTTTGATAAATCTTCATTAGTATTATTAATGTGACCCACTGAAAATTATAGTGAATACAGGAATGATTTTTTTCACTTATGTTTGTACAATTTATACATTATAAATAATTACGTTTAGGATTTTAATAAGGTAAGTAAAGACAAGTTGAACTTTCATCCTATAAGATAGTCTTGTTGAAACTAAAAAAAAAATAAACACAATAGGAAATCATTAATAATTCAGTCATGATATTAAGAACAAAAACTATGTTTTTACACACCTTCTCTCTGGTAAATTTCAATTAACGTTGTATGTTTTCTTTGTAATTTCGTGTACTTGGAGAATTCATCAACATGAGATATTTTGCTCATTTCATTTTTTAACGCAAGAATTTTATTTCTTAATTTATATTCAGTTTTATTTTCGGCTAAGATCCAACCTATGAACTAGAATTAACTTAAATAAGTATATTTTTGATGTCATTGAGTTAGAAATTTTTTCTTAGTTTCGTTCATTTATACTTACATGCTTAATAATGATTGGAAGAAAATTTAAAAAACAGTACGCACCAGTGGTAATTACAAATAATTGAATCATCTTTTTAGACTGCTTGAACTAATTAGAAAATAATTTTAAGGCTGGGCTGAAGCAGAGAGAAGACTTCTCTCTGATGTAGTCGAACTGAGAAAAGAGTTCCTCAGTCGCTTCAATGCTTAGGGCTCCCCACCACTGATTTTTTCTATCCCTTCTACCACGTTTTTGCTACTGCGCAAGCGCACAAAGAGCACATAAGGAACTCTCTTCTCAGTAGTCCGACTATATTATCCGACTATAATGTAGTTATAGTCTATTATCCAACTATAATGTAATGAGAAATTGGGTGCCATAGACCCTCCCGAATGCAATAAATGTCTACGGTTTGATTATACACAAAAATATTATTCCCTACTTCTCGGTCGATACATTTCATTTTGCATCAATGTCAAAATTTACCCTGGTATATTACCGTTGGTGCACTCAACATTCTGCTGTTGGTAAAAAAATTCCCTACATGACCAATTGATATTAAAACGAATATTAAATTCAAACAATTGTTTGAATACTCAGCTAGTATACTCAGAGCGAGTTTATCCATCAACCTCGAAATTTTGTCGGCTCGAAAAAAGAGTTACTAACTTCCAAAAAATAGAAACTATAGTTAACAGCGCTGTCTATTGTCCAATTTGACAACTAATTAAGTTTACTCTTTTAACCACGTGATGTATTGTTTATTTCATTTATAATTCATTTATAATAAAAAAAGGAAATCGATGATGAGTCTATCCATGCTATAAACCAAATACATTATTACTTAAAAAAGATTCTATTATAATGATATGAAAGATGATTGGAGCATATACATTATTCATATTTGTTGCCAATAATATCAATATATAAAGCTAGTGATCATACTTATGTATGTATAATATTTTTATAATTTTATTTTCACTTTCCCTGCAAATACAATATATTATGAATAAAATAAACAATACACCATGTGGTTAAAAAAGTGAACTTAACTAGTTGTCAAATTGGACAATAGACAGCGCTGTTAACTATAGTTTCTATTGTTTGGAAATTGGTAACCCTTTTTTTCGAGCCTACAAAATTTCGAGCTTGATGGAAAAACTCGCTCTCAGGTTCATCATTTTAAATATGACCCATGATTAAAAAATTTATGATTAGAAACTTCATTTCGAAAAAAAAATCTATCTCAGTCGGTAATTACTCTTAAAGTATGAACCAGGCATTTATGCGTTTGGGTGTACTACAAAGGGATATTTAGTTCTGGATTTTTTAATATGGTAGGCCTTTTGATCTTTCCTATTACCCTATGGCATCCTTTTACTGGGCTTGATTCAGTTCAACTATACATATTTATTCCATCAAACCGATTATAGTAAACCATTTGTTTATAGCAATTGAATGTAAATATCTTTTATTTATGTGTATTTGAAGTAAACAGAGTTATCAAACATAATTGAGGTAAGTAACATGCAACTATACTATCTTTCAACGATACTAAAATTGTGTGAACTTACACATAGATTATGAAATTATTATTATAAGTTGGGGAGAAAAAATTATCTCCATGAAATTTGGTAGATAAATGGTTGATGTATTCCACATACTTTTTGAGTTTACTTAATCATACTTATTCGAGCAAGGTATAATCAGTAGTGTAATATACATTCAAGAAAGAGAGAACAAGTATTTGATATTAGGTACAATTCAATATGACGTTCGTAAATTAATCTATAATCTCCGTAAAAATTCGGCTATAAAGGTTATGGCACTTAATGAAGATCGTGCACAACTTAATACCTTTTGTGTACATACTTCTTCCATGTGCTGCAAAAAAATTGTATGTTTTGATTTTAGTAGACGTTGAGAAATTGTCATGTCTATCAAATGTATTAATAAACGTTGTTTGTAATGTTGATTTATAGAAATTTTGTGGCCATCGAACGATATTATTTGATTTTTTAAAATACACACTTGAAAATTTATAGTCAGTTTTTCATATATCAAAAAATTTTCAGACAGATAACTCAAAAGACTCCTAAAAAACTTCTAAGAGATTTGAGTATGGTATCGGACATTAATGTTGTTTATGTTATGAAGGTTATATAGAGTGAGTGAGTATTCATTCCTGATCGAGTAACCAGATGTACAGAATCAAATTCTGAGTATGTTGGATATTAAAACATATGTAAATCAGAAAGACTGAAGAAAAAAATTAAAAATAATTGTCATCATGATTGAGAAACAGATTGGCAATAATTGTTAGCAACCTAGTGAACACTGTTATATTTATGTTATATTGCTGTAATATAACTTTGTTGTATTTGTTATGTTGCAGGAATATAACATAGGCCTAACATACACCTTACTATTTCCCGTTCAACAACATAACATTGTTATGTTCCTGTTATGTTACGACAATATAACCGTTATGTTATCGTAATGTTACAGGCCTGATTATAATTTTTTTTTATTCATAACAAAAAATACTCAGATAACTCTTTTTCTTGATTACTACATGAGAAATATTATAAATTAATTACACTTAATGAAATTTCCACAGAAAATTAAATAATTGGAAATGGTACTTAGGGGGATTTGAACCTACGACTACTACTCTGCGCAACTTAAACCGGTACCTTAATCCGCTCAGCTATCGACTTATTAACCAAATTATGACAATAACATATATATCAACGAATGCATATGTAACTTTTTTTTTTATAATCTATTTACTTGAATATTCAGTAATTAATCGTTTAAATATTTTTTTATTAAAATGTTTTTATAAAATTTGATGAATTTCGTTTTCTACGAATATAATATATTCATAGTCAATATTCTATTCATTCATCACAAAGATTAAAAATGAAAAAATAGTCATTGATATTGTAAATATTGTATTTTTTCATTTTGACGTTAACATTACTGTAACGGAGATACATCACATGTTATATTACATTGACACAACCATGTAATATAACATCCGCATAACACGGACATAACAACTGTAACGTTATGTTAACGACATTATACAATGTGTATCACAAAAATATCATCAAAGGTCAACTCTGAAAATTTTTGACTTGTTATGGTACATTTGTGTAATAAGAACATCATAAAAATTATATAACATCGATGTAACAATATTTTTGTTACATTGTATAAAAGTAACTACTGTTATGTTATTTTGTTACACTCACGTTGTATAACAGTTATATTACATACACATAACTAACATTAACATAACATGTTATGTGTATGTTATATAACAGCTAGGTTCGGTGTTTACTAAGAAGAATAAAAAAAAACAATTGTTTTCTTCAGTCCTTCTTCTGTAATAATGTATATACGTCATATAGCGCGCAGTTACTCCCGTAAAAAACGAGTTTCGACGTATTCATATCTCTGAGGTAAAATTGCCGTATTTAATTTAATCCTGAATATCCTGACAATATTCAGAATCTTCAGTATCAATGCAGAATGTACGAGGATACCAATTTTGTGTTAATAAGATCTTGATTCAATCCTGCAGACCTCAGCATAAGTCCGCATTTTATACAAGTTAAAAATTTAGGGTAATTTACGGATGATCACAAAAAGTAAAAATTCTCAAGGACGTTTTATTTTTAATTTCGTGGTGTTCCTGGTGGTCATCCATCCAAGTATTGACCACGATAAATGTTGCTTGACTTTAAAGATGATAAGTGATGGCTTCCATACCCTCGTTCGATGTTTGATATAAATTGAGTATTGTATTTTAAATTAATGAAGTGTTTGAGTATTAATCCAACAATTGAAACCGGCCGGTTGGCCCGGGCCAATAATAAATAATAATTTTTATCACATATTCGAGTTAGTGAAAAACCATTGAATATTTTTCTAGAAAAATTAATGTTGATAACTACTCTCTAAAAACAAAATATTGGAAATAATGAAACTGACTGCAGATTCAGTGAATATAATACAACTACTTCATGTAGTTGGTTTATTTTAACTGCAAAATCAATCAATATTTTTTGATTCTCTAGTCAGTTTTATTATTTTTACTGTTTGGTTTTAAGAGAATGCAATCGAATAACATGAATTTGAATTTTATGCGTAAAGGCTGAAAAAAAATTTTCTTAACTATCAAATCCAATTTTATTATTGCTAATAATAATTGTCTGCTGCTATAAATAGTAAAATTTTACTCTCTGAAAACAAATTCGTTAAAATCACCGCAAAATAGTGGACAATCAAAGATTTATTTAATTTAAAGAGTAAAAAAATAATAGAAATAACGTTTTTAATAATCTTAACTGAATAATACTACTAATTATTGTTCAAATAATTAAGGATTGTCAAAAAAGATTTTATTCTGGATTGGCTATAATTAATTTTTAAATCCGGTATCTAGTAATTGAATGTTGGTGAAAACTGTAGATATGTATAATAGTTCAAACATTGAACTTGATAATAGTCGATAATAGTAATTTTTTATCAATTAATTATAAAATGATAATAATTGTTAATGCTAATATGATATAACTATTGTACTATCCTCTATATATATATATATCTAACTATATTAAAATACTATAGCGTCGACCTATATGCATATACTATAGAAAGATTATTATTAGTAAAGTGTGTACTGATTGCAATAAAATATTAATAAAGCTTGAAGTAATAAATAAACTAAGGAGAAACTATTTAAAATTATTAAATAAATAATAGCATACATAACAAAAGTGGCGACGAGATAAAAGAAAAGAAAATAAGTAACGAAAATAGCACAAGCAAGGGAAGAAACGACATCAATCTTGGAAGCGTTAAGGTTGCAGTCACAAATTCTAGAACAATTACAACGGGATAATACAGGCAATACTAGACCACAAGCTGAAATACATAAAAGCACAATACAATTTAAAACGTTTGATCAAAAACAAGAAACTTTCAAGTCCTAGAAAGAGAGGTTACAAAATTTTTTTGAACTAAAAAATTACATGGGAACTCAGCAGACATAAACACTGTGAAAGCGAGAACTCTAATTAATGCATTAGAAGCAAAATATTATTAACTATTATCAAGTTTGACTTCACCTGAGCTACCTGCATCGAAATCGTATGACGAATTAATTACGCTTTTAGAAAAACAATTGTGTTCCCTTTCAGATGTTCATACAGAACGACATAAGTTCTTATCATGCATACAGAAGAGTAATGAATCGATAGCACAATATGTGGCAAAATTAAAACATTTAGCTACAACTGCAAATTGGACTTGTCAAGATCCAAATTGTGAAAAGCCAGTAAACTCGGTACTGCAAGCACAATTCATTAGAGGACTACAAGATGTAAAAATATGGGAACAAATATTACAACAAGGAACTAAGATTAATTTCAAAAAAGCAATTGAAATAGCATTAGCGATCGAAGCAGCAAAAACACAAAATAAGATGTATGCAACGTCGTCAGGAATGGAAGTGAATCTGGTAAATAAAATAAGTAATTATGCAGCATCAACGTCAAGTGGGGGAGAAAACGCCCTACATCAAAAAAAAAAACAGCAATACGGCCAGAAAAGTCAAGGGAAAAAGAATTATAGAGATAAAAACAGCGATGACTGCAAGTTGAAAAAAGTATGTCTATGTTGTGGTAAAGAATATCACGTGGCAAAGGATTGTAGATCCAAGAAAAAGCTTAAATGTAACAGCTGTGGGAAAAGAGGACATATTGAGAAGGTTTGCATTTCAACCAAAGTAAAGAGTAATAAAGCTGTCAAACGAATAGAGAGAGAAGAAGATGCTAGTGACGATCAGGATTACAATGGGGAAATATATGAAATAAATCAAGTGGCAGGAAATACAAACCAACTAATTATAATTCGAGTAAAAATAGGAGATAGAAATCAAAACTTCGAGCTGGATACAGGCAGCGAAATGACCATAATCTCTAAAACAGATTTTGAAAAGTTGAAGACAGAGATAGCGTTACAAGAAACAAAAGTACAGTTTCGTACATATACACGTGAAATATTCAAGCCATTGGGAGTGACTTGCGTACCTATTCAATACGGTGGAACACAGACTAAGGGAAATGTATATGTTGTATCACAGAAATTATCACCTGTACTAGGAAGAAAATGGATCAAAAAGCTGAAGTTAGATTTGCATAGCACGTCAGAGGGTAAACAGCATACGGGAATGACGAGGATGGTATGCAACATAAAGACAGTAGTCGCGAATATTTACAAAAAATTCCCAGATGTGTTCGAGCAGTCTGTAGGACTTATACCAGACATGAAAGTTAAATTATTGCTGAAAAACAACGCGAAGCCTATATTTGTGAAACCCAGGACGATACCATACGCACTGCAAGAGAAAACAAAACATGAAATTGATTCATTTGTAGCACAAGAGATATTAGAAAAAACAGAAATGGCTGAATGGGGTACACCTCTAGTAGTCGTACCTAAACCTGACAAAGAGGTTAGAGTTTGTGCTGATTATAAAGTCACATTTAATGCGCAGCTACATGATAATAGGTATTCTATCCCAAAAATAGAAGACATCTTCAATAAACTCAATAATGGAAAATATTTCTGTGTTTTGGATTCATACAAAGCTTACTTACATTTGATGCTTGATGAAGTAAGTCAGAAGATAGCAACAATTTTAACGCCATGGGGCACGTATCTGGTAAAACGACTTTTTATGGGGATCAAAACAGCATCTAACTTATTAACTTCCCAATAGGAAGTTATTGAAATTGGGTCGATTGGTGGAATGTGAATTTTCACCATATCTCCACGTATCAAGATATTTCAATCATACTGACCAATTTTTAGAATGATATGTGTACGTACGTATGTACGGACGTCAGCATTTTTTTCGTTTTCGATATCTCAAGAACGGATTAAAATATCGACTTCAACCAAAATTTATTCGAAAGGGATTATTATAAAGATGATCTGAAAGAAGTTTAAACAAATTTGGTCAAGCCGTTTTTTTTTTTATTACAAAAAAACTAATAATAAATGAGTGACAAGATTAAGTATGTTAAATACTTTTAAGCAAAAGAATAATAATTTCATTTAAAAATAAATTCGATATTGACTAAACTTTTTTGTTTACAATTAAGTATGATTTTCAACGATTATGCATTATTTATAACAATGTGAATTTCTTATAAACAATTAAAAATTGTATTTATCGATTAACTGATACAAATTTCGCTTCGATTTGAATTCTTTCGACAAGACAATATTATTGATGATGGAATATGACTCTTAAATATTGCGCATTATCTATAACAATGTGAATTTGTTATAAACAATTAAGAATTGTGTTGGAATATTTAGAAACATGTCAAATATTAGTTTTATACACTGCCGTATGAGCACTAAGCGTTATTAAGCGGTATTTTCAAAAAGAGTATAATGGGAAGTTCGTCGTGTAGGCACAAAGTGCGTCCAGACCCATTTTTTCACAAAGTTATTGATCAGATATTAGGTGGATTAGAAGGTACTGTTGCTTATTTCGATGACATACTAATTCAGGGAAGTACACTTGAGCAATGTGAAGAAAGGCTTATAAAGTGTCTTGAACAGTTAAGAAAATATAATTTACATGTCAACAAAGATAAGTGTAAATTCTTTGTAACTTCAATTAAGTATCTAGGACATCAAATCAGTGAAGAAGGGCTTGAAAAAACACAAGAAAAGATACAAGCAGTATTGCAGGCCTCACGGCCAACCAATGTCAATGAAGTAAGGTCTTTTTTAGGGTTAGCACTGTATTATGCCAGATTTATACCAAATGCTTCGTCTATTCTGTATCCTCTAAATCGACTCTTACAGAAGGACATACCATTCAAGTGGACGCAAGCTTGTGAAAAGTCTTTTAAGAAAATTCAGGTTGAAATTTCAAGTGATAGGGTGCTGGTAACATACAATCCAGACCTACCACTAATCTTAGCTCCTGTCACATATTCAAAATGGAGAAGAGACCTATCAGTTTCGCATCGAGATCACTGACTAAAAGTGAGCTCAATTATAGTCAATTAGATAGAGAAGCTACTGCTGTCTACTGGGCCTTCAAGAAATTTTATCACTATTTATATGGTCGGAAATTTACTCTTATAATTGACAATAAGCCACTGGAGCGAATATTTCATCCAGAAAAATCTATGCCGGTTATCTCTGCTCATCGATTATTGAGATATGCTCATTTTATTAGCGGATTTGATTATGAAATCAAACAGAGATCTTCAAAAGACCACGCTAATGTTGATTATTTTTCAAGACATCCCATAGAACTTGATGTTAAACTGATAGATTATGTGGAAGAGTCTTTTTAAGTTAATGAAATGACCCTATCAACTATAAGTGATACGTCACCGATTACCTCCTAACAAATTCGATACGCAACGAATCATGATCTTGAACTTAGTTTAATAAAGAAGCAGCTTATTAACGGAGAAATTCGAAGTCCTGAATACACGTTGGATGCAGAGGTGGACATGAGAGGGACTAGGGTATATATACCAGCTGCTCTTCGCCATGGCAGCGAATACATGCAGATTATGCTGAACCTTTTAAAGATCATCATTTCTTAATTGTTATAGATGCCTTGTCTTGTTAAAGAGACAAAATGGATAGGAATGACCATGTCTACAAAGCCACCAACATCACAATATACCATAAGCGCCCTGGATGAAATGTTTGCAAGAAATGGACTTCCGTGTATGCTTGTTTCTGACAATGCCACTTATTTCAAGTCTCAAGAGTTCATCCAATTTTGTCAACAGAACGGCATTGAACAACGGTTTAGTCCACCAAATTATCCAGCTACAAATGGTCTGGCAGAACGAGCTGTGCAAACATTCAAACAAAAACTTAAAGCAATGACCGATGAACCTGGGAATCTTAAGGATAAACTAAATGTTTTCCGTTTAAAATATAGAACAACTCCTCTTAGTGAGGGAAAGTCACCTGCTGAACTGCACTTGAACCGGCAGCTACGGACACGACTCCACTTAATTAAACCTGTAGAAATGTGGTCTCATCTTCCTGATACAGTGTAGTCTTATCGATGTCTTAAGGTAGGGGATCGGGTGCAAGCTCGAAATTATTCTGGGTCAACGTTATGGAAGTTTGGCACCGTAGTGGACCGCCTAGGGAAACTACGTTATTTGATAGAGCTGGATCATGGCTATGTGATCCAACGACATATTAATCAACGTCGAAGAGCAGAAGTTGACATTACATCCCCATCAGTTCCTCATGCACGACCTTGGGGTCTCCGCCTCATAGACAGGCCGGTCGGACAACCTGTTGCTCCGTTTCCGATGGACACTTCGCAGAGGACAGTCGAGCGACCGGTCACTTCTCCTACGAATAATAACCGAGATATACCGACTATTCCGGCAAAAAGTATGGATAAAATGGTCCAAGGTCATATCACTACACCAGCATCGCCTGCAGGCCGATCAAAGTGTGCGCCAGCCCCTGAGGTACGACGATCACAGCGTGAAAGAAGACCCGTAGAGAGATTGAACTTATAAGTTTTGTTATTTGGCTAGGGTACCTCTTCATTAAGTGGCGGAGAGTGTACTATCCTCTATATATATATATATATATATATATCTAACTATATTAAAATACTATAGCGTTGACCTATACGCACATACTATAGAAAGATTATTATTAGTAGTGTACTGATTGCAATAAAATATTAATAAAGCTTGAAGTAATAAATAAACTAAGGAGAAACTATTTAAAATTATTAAATGAATAACAGCATACATAACAAATATTCACAATATAATATTGTTAATAATAATCATTATTCGAGTGTTACAACTTGTTTATATTAAAGAAGTGACATAGCATCATATAAGACTCAATTTTATTAAAATCAATTACTGAAACACATAATTCAACGATTGGTAATTACTAATTATTCATGATCACAAGATTTATAAAAAAATCAATTGTTACTATTTATACTGCAAGTGTATATTGCAGTCGTATATAATCAATGAAATATATTCTTTAGTTAATCATTATGAATAATATTGATATATCCCTGCTTAAACGATCCTATTGGGAAATACAAATTGAATGGGATAATTCCATCGGAAATTTCCTATTGAATCCTATTGAAAATGTATTTCCTATAGAAATCCCTTGAATCCCATTCAATTGTTCCATTGAGATGCACTAAATCCTTTTCAGTTTTTCTATAGGAAAGAAGAAATTTTTATAGGATTTTAATATGAAGTATATAATCCTATTTAATTCTCTTCTTTCCTTTTCAACTTTGCAATAGGATTGGACGTTATTCAATGGGATTTTAATACTATCGCAATTTCCTATTGAATTAAAGGTAAACCTATACGTTACTTAATTATTTTTGTGGAATAAATTTTTCTTTTTAGGAGACTTATACCTACGATCGTCCACGTGCACCCAACTGAAATCTACGTTTTCCAAATTAGATATAAGCTAATGTAAACATATTTTCGGTACGTTGCTGAATATAAAAAAAAATAGGTCTGAGCACACTTGGCCTGTGCTTACATGATGAACTTTCCATTATTAATCGTTCCTAACAAATTTATATTGTTATAAACAATACAAAATTATTAAAAGTCATTTCTCATCATGAATAACATTATGGTGTGAAAAACATCCAAATCCATGCGACACACGCATTAGTTAATCGAGAAATACACTTTTTAATAGTTTCTAACAAATTCGTATTGTTATAAACAATTTTCGATTGTTAAGAGACATATCTCATCATCAATAATATTATTTTGTTGAACAAATCCAAATCCATGCGATGTACGCATAAATTAATTAATAAATACAATTTTTAATTTTTTATAACAAATTTATATTGTTATAAACAATTTGTAATTGTTAAAAGTAATATCTCGTCATAAATCATATTATTTTGTTGGAAACATCTGAATCCATGTAATATATGTATTAGTTAATAAGAGAATACAATTTTCTATTGTTTATAACGAATTTATATTGTTATAAACAATGCAAAATTTTTAAAAGTCATATTTCGTTGTTAATAATACTATCTCGTTAAAAGAATCCAAATCGGTGCGAAATTCGCATTAGTTAATTGATAAACATGATTCTTAATTTTTTAAAACAAATTCCCATTGTTATAAACAATACGTAATTGTTGAAAGTCATATTTAGTTGTAAACAATAATGTTTAGATAATATCACGTTAACTTCAAATGAAATTGTTATTCTTTTGCTTAAAAGTATTTTACATAGTTAATCTTGTCATTTATTCATTATTAGTTGTTTTGTTATAAAAAAAACCGGCTCGACGGAATTCGTTCAAATTCCTTTCAGATCTTCTTTATAACAATATCGTTCGAAAAATTCTTAGTTGAAGTCGATATCTCCATCCGTTTTCAAGATATCGAAAACGAAAAAAATGCTGACATCCATCCATACATACATACGTACGTACACACACACACATCATTCGAAAAATTGGTCAGTATGCTTGAAATATCTTGAAACGAGGAGATATGATGAAAATTTACAAATAATAACAATAACAATAAAGTGAACTTAAAATTCTCTAACAATTCAGATACACAGTTAGTTTTTAAACTGTAAAATATCTGTATGCAACAAATGTTACCTGGAATTAGGAAGATATGTTATATAACATTCAAAGAACAGTTGCATAGCAAATGTAATATAACATAGAGATTATAATGTTATATCACAGAAGCATATCATTAAACAACAAAAAATATATACTACTAGTATAATACTATTATATAACATGGTTACAACATATATGTAACGATAACATTACGATAAGATAACTACGTTATATGACTACAACGTCACATGACGAATTATTTTTCCATTGGAATCTACCAAATCCTAGGAAAACTGCTTCTCTTCAAACCTATTGAATTCGACTGCATCCTATTGGATGATATTTATATATAAAAGAAAAATTAAAGTATTATTTTCCTATTGGGATCTACCAAATCCTATAGAAACTATTCAAAGTTAAATCTGATATCCTATAGCATTTTTGTATTTCCGATTTGATTACCAGTTTCCTTTTCAAACTTTTATAATCCTGTTCAAATTTGTTCATAGGAAAAATCAGAATTCTAAGGGATTATAATATTATTTTTTAATTCCGATTAAAAACTAGATTTTCCTATTAGACTTCTTTCATGCGCACAATTTTTTCTAACTAATCCTATTCGAATTCTTTGTTACCTATTAAAATCTTTCAAAAAGTCTATATGATTCTACCTATTTCAATGGGACAGTTTAAGCAGGGATAACACTATAATATCAATAATAAATATAGTATTAAGAAAAGAGAATAATGATTATTGAAAAATGAATATAGTTGTAAAATATCCAGAAAAGATTCAAGATGTCTTATTTTCGCACTAAATATCCTGAATTTTTAGCAATAAGGATTTAATTTTGCTTTTGATCTTGAACAATCTGCGATATAGCAGGACATACCAGAGTATCAAAGATCAAATCGATATTAAATTTGTATGGGCAAATATTTCAGATATTCAGGATGGAATCACCAAAGTATTAAGAATGAAAATCAGCATAAAATTTTTAATGATCAAATATTCAGGACTAGCATGTCATTTGGGCGCTGCGCGCGCTCTTTCGGTCATTCCAGTAATTATCATGAACACATTGTCACGCCATCTCGTATAACAAATTATGATTTATACTTTTTGAATGATTCGTTAAATTTTGATGGAATGTTATGCAAAACATATAAAATAAAATTTATCAAAATTCTTGGTACTATTACATAAAATTTCATTTACATAATTCTTGACATACATAATTTTCTTTCACGTTTTAATTCTTTTGATTTCTTACATAAACTTTCAAAATTTTCTGTGAACAAACTCTTGAAAATGCATTATACAGTTCATCGTAAGAAAAAAACATCTTTTAGAAGTTCTGTACCGATTTTCTGAAATGGTTGACCTCGAGCTTTATTAATGGTTGTAGCAAATGCTAATGTTATTAAAAAAGATCGTTTTTTACATTTAAATGAATGTATATTCTTACAGTGAAGCGTGATAGTATTTATGAATACTGTATCTCCAGATTTATTGTCATTTTGAGATATTATTACTAAGTTTTAAAATGCGCAGAACCAAATTTTCACCTAATTCTTTTTCTTCCGTTGGGAGAGATCTTTGCTTTTCCAACTTAGTTTTATAAGATAATTATGAATTATCCAAATTCGTCTTCGTTTGATCAACTGTTAGATTTTATGTAATAAAAACTATTAGTAACACGTGTTGGTTTATAATGTGACTTATGTATGAATGTAGAGGATACCTTTTGATTTTTTAATAACATACTCTTCATCAGTAGATGATGAACTCCGACGTCGAACTTTTCTTCTATTTGTACTTTTCAAGTCACGCTCTTTCTTTTTATTCGTAATGTCAACTAGTCTTTGTTCATCATTCATGGACACCGTAGATACATTTTTTTCAACTTTATTGCTTACTTTACTTTTATAGGCATATCTTTTTGTATTAGTTTTCGTATTTTTGTGAACTGGAATAGAAATAATAGCTACTTACTATGTACATATATCGATTAATATTTGAGTCATATGATTTGAATTATACAGAAAGCTATAAAATACCTTTTGGTTTTTTTGGATGACACTCATCTTCGGTTGACTGAAGTCGAGATGGTATTCTAATTACTCGTTTTTCAGGAAGATTATTGGTTGTTTTAACGACATTACTGATTCCTTGTTCATCATTTGTTGATACATCAAGCGTATCATGTTCAGCTTTTCTAGCCGCATCATAAGTTCCTTAGGAAAAATGTATTTTCATGAATATTAAAACTTTTACAGTAAAACCAAAATGAAAGTTGTCAACTTTTACTATACACATGTTTTACCGTAAGGTCCTACAATTCTTTTGTAATTTTTTATTTCCCACTCGTCCGCAGGATCAGTTTTTTTTTTTTTAGATTCCAAACTCACATTTTTGGGAGGCCATACAAAAGTTTTTGTCTCTACATCTAACCAATTATATGGCACAGTTGATACCCAATCATCACAAAATACAACGAAATACATCTATAATTAAAAGTAAATAATAGATATAAAATATTTCTACAATTTTTACAGCACACAAATGTGAAGTTATTTATACATAATACACGACATGACATTAAAAGACATTTCAAAAATTATAAATTACACATTTTTATGTAAATACTATATACATTCGAATGCTTTCATAATTTATGTAATGTATGTCATTATTATAACTTTAATTATGTACAAAAATTACCTTAATCAATTAGTTTTTTTAATATTTTTTCTATAAAAAATATATATCTATATAGTATACTTAACACACGAATAATCGAATTTGAGGTTATATCTATGCCTTTATTTATGTACCTGTGGACACTTATTATTTGAATTATAAATTAAGTAATTGACATTACTCGATATTCTCAATATTACCTAATATTCTGATAAAAAAATCAATCAAAATATTCACTGAATGAACGTAACGTCCTCAAATAATATGTATGTTGCAACGCGGTTACTAAGCTTGTTTGTTCGCATGTTCAATTCTATAGGCATGCACATAAGATTTGTAAACAATAAATTCTCCGCCATTATAACTCTAGCCGCGCGCGTAATTTTAAACTAAAATACGATTTTCTGTTAAATATATATGTATGTATTTATGAACATTTTAATAATTACAAAAATTATGACCACATTACATTTAATATTATTATAATATAAATAATATTCAATTATATAATATAATATATAATATAATTTAGTTACCATTATTCATTCTGTATAGTCTTTTATAGTTTAAACTATGATTATCACAATTTTGATGCTTTATCAAATTCATCGTGTTCAATACATTTACATCTATTTCTAAGTATCCTTTGATAATTCGTTTGAATTTTTATTCATAATTGTTACAAGTTATGATCTGTTTTTCTTTCATATTCCTTGTTTTCTACGATTCTGCTGCTATTAAGACATGCCTAGATCATTGCTACACATAAAACAAAACAAAAAATCAACTATTTAAATAAGAAATATACAGGAGTACTTAATTAATGATATTTTTGTTCGAAATTTATCTACAAATTATGAAATAAATATAAAATAATATAAATAACATTTTCAATTAATTCAAGTACAGCATAGAATTAGTTTATAATTACACATCAACTTCCATTAATGCATACTTACTTGGTTGAATATGATGTCTGTTCAAGGATTACGTTTTTCAGTTTCAAACACTGGAATGCAAAAGTGGAAAGAAGCAGAAAGATTCTTCATATGGTAAACATACAGCTTTCTGAATTACATCTTCCACTTGAAAATCAATTAATGAAGACCATTCGTTGCCACTAAAAATGTGCATCTCTGTAGAATTAATAGGATAATTCCTTAGCCCAACTGGATTTATTAATGTTCTTCCACGTATCATAATTTTATTGTTCAATATAAAAATATTTTTTATCCGTAAAACATCATAATTATTAGTTACAAAACAGAATCTATCACAATCTTGAGAAGCAGAAAGGATGAATGTTTTATAGTGAACTGTATTATATGAACACACTCCTTTTTCTTCTGTTCTTTTTTTATTATAATTTGATACTTCAGGTTGTGTAAAGACTTGAATTTTCCGTTGATAACTGCTGATATTTTCCTGTTTAGTTTATTTTTTTTTTATAGAGACTTGACGAAATTACACTTATCAAACGATATCGAAACATATGGTGGAATATTAAAACAAGAAAATATTTTCTAAGTCGTATATTCCTTTTAAATTTATTGATTTCCTATAGAAGTTGTTCTGATGTCCTTCGTTTAAATAATATAAAATTTTATCATGGGACATTGCGATAAAGTTATAATTTTTGAGTTGCATTTTACCTCTCCTATTTTTATAAATGACAATTATTCTTTCTATGCTTTGAAATACTTGCTTGGAAGCAAACTTGATTAATGTTCAAATTATTTCAAATTTTCAACTCAAATAGATTAGATGAAAGTCATATCTTCATGTTTTAGAATAGCTCAGTTGGCAGCGTACTGGACTGTGGACCCGAGGATGCCAGGATTGAATCTCATCGTCTGCCGGATTTTTTCGGAAAAAGTTTCTAATAAATTTCATTTCAGGTGTATAATTAAATAACAAATCCGTATAAATAAGAAACAACTAGAGCGAATTAAAATTACCTTTTGTTTAAGCTGATTATTCTCGTAGTAGTAAGATCCTATTGAAACATTTAATAGGTTTACCCTTAATTTGATAGGAAATTTTACAACAATTTTTCTATTGAATAGTATTAAATCCTATTAGAGTATCGAAAAGGAATTCCCTTTTTTCAATAGGAAAATCATAATTTCAGAAGTCCTATTAAATTTACTGAAATCCTATTGAAGAATCGAATAGGATTCAGCGTACCTCAATGAGACAACTGAATAGAATTCAGCAGATTTCTATAGGAAAAAAAAACCTCCAATAGAATTCAGGAGATTTCTATAGGGAAAAAAAAACCTTCAATAGGATTTAATAGGAACTTTCCGATGCAATTTTCCTATTGAACTTTCTTCTTCCAATAGGATTGTTTGAGCAGGGTAGTAGCGCTATGATGAAAATTTATGCAACTAGAGAAGAAAGATATGTATCGAGGAATATTGTAGAAATTATTCGTGTATTAAGATAGATATAAATAATTTTAATTTAGTTTGGTGTACTTTCTATTCATTCAATAATGGAAAACCTGGATAATATGATGATAAAGCACCAAAGCCGGTTAAATAAAATAAAAAAAAAATTGGTTTTGTTGTACTTATAATACAGCTTGTAAAAAATCTGTAGGGTGACGCTACTATCGTCTTCTTTTTTTCCTCAAATTTAAAGTTGGTACCAATACTTAGTACCGAAGTTAGTTGGTAGGATAGTTAGTACCTTTGTGGACTAGCCCTTAGTCCAGTAAAATGAAAGTTAAAATAGGGATTTTTGGTGACCCAAATACAAATTGTTGGAGATGTTCTGGAAGTCATCAAAAACAATTCTCCCTATGAAAAATTGTGCCCCAACCCCAGGCAAGGGTGAAAAAGACACCGTGAAAATTAATTTCCTATTTATCTTTTTCTATTTATGTGAAATATGGAAAAATTTTTCAGACAAAAATTGTAGATCTTTTTATTCTACCCATAAAAGTATACAACCCTCTTGCCCCTCTCTCTAATAATTTGCGGAGAAATCTTCCCTGAAAAGAAAAGTAAGAAAATAAAGTTTTTCGGACGAATTCCAGTATTTTCAAACATTTAGAAAAAAGTATTCTTGGCTTTTTTCTCTAAAATTGGAAATACAGAAATTAGAAAATATAAAAGGTTCCGATAACACGGGATTGGTTCGACAAAGACAGTGTGATATGTCGGCGCTTGTCGCACTCACAGTGATATTTTCTACCCACAGCGCATGTTCGTGGGACTCCGCTCACCAAATAAAAGAGAAAAATAGATTACTTATAATGTGAGTAAAAAGGAGAAACTTGATATATCTTATTTCTCAAAATTAGAGGAAGCAACTGACGCCACAAGGTCAATCTTTCCATCTAATAAAATAGGAAATAGCAAATCTAGATAAAAGAAAATTATTAAAAATCCTAATTTTTTTGAAAAAAAAAGTTATTTAAAGACATACATCTCAACTTAGCATCAAGAATTGAAACGATTGGAAATATTTAATTGTAAGCTTTTTCTCACAACAAACCTGTATGGAAATGATTTTCTGGCAAAGCTCTGGAAAAAGTTTGACTTAACTCTGAAAAAACTTTGACGATTTCCTTAAGTATTTCTGAGCTATCTTTGACAATTCCTAAAAACTCTGTGATTACTCTGAAAATTATCTGAAATAACTCTGAAAAAACCCTGTTATTACTATAAAAAAAGTTTCACAATTGGAACATTCCCAAATGTTTGTTCTCTAACATACATCCTGAAAAAAGTCTGACTTTTTCATGAAAAAAGTTCTGAACTTTATTTGGAAAAAATCTGAAAAATGTCTGATTTTTATTTGACTTTTTCATGAAAAAAATTAGAAACATTGTAGAATTTGTGATTAAAATTCTGACAAAATTGTTAAATTTCGAATCTAATGCATCTGACTTTTTTCTGAAAAAATTGTTGAAAATTTCTGACAACTTCGGCCCAGTGCACACAGAATGTAAATGTGATATAACAAGGAAGTAACAAGTTACGTAACTTTTGTGACTTATGGGTGACATAACAATTATATAAAATTTGAGTTTTATGTCATGTACTTAATTGTTACTTCTATGTTACGTAACAGTTACATGGCATTGTAACTGTATTAAAACGTCACAATAGTGACTCTTTTATTATGTCCTCGTGACCTAACAATGTTACTTTGAACAAGACGTCACGACAGTGACTCTTATGTTATGTGTT
The DNA here is from genome assembly GCA_028641665.1 of Chelonus formosanus. Taxonomy (NCBI): domain Eukaryota; kingdom Metazoa; phylum Arthropoda; class Insecta; order Hymenoptera; family Braconidae; genus Chelonus; species Chelonus formosanus. The sequence continues at coordinate 12,985,265 of CM054002.1, forward strand.
TCGTGACGTATTCATGTTATTTTAATAAAATGTCACAATCATGATTCCTTCGTTATGTTTTTGTGATGCATTAACATTCCTATTTGAATTACGTTGAAACCTATTTGTACATACATGATGTAACAATAACATCACATTGACATAAAAGTAACCTGACTTTGACGTAACAAAATCCTTCTCAAGCTATGTTGCTGTTCTATCTGTACCCTTTGAAAAATCCTATGAGTTGATATAGAATATTTACATAATTTGAATCTTTTAATTTCATAACTTCAACGTATTCCTTACATTAAAATCATATTACTGTTATGTAAACCCAATAAAAATTCAATGTTGCCGCGATATAACATTGCAGCTGTTATCTCAGTGTAAGATTACATCAATATAACAGAGTAGCGTAAGTGTAATGAATCTTACGTTACATATCTATTATATAGACTGCGATGCGTGAATTATGTCCCATGGATACAATATTTTGTTAGATAACATAGTGATATTGCATGTATATCACTTAAGTTATTTATATATTACATAACATGATAGAATATTTGCAATACATGACTTGTGTTATATAGATGTGGCATTTATGCGACACAACCTTTATACAAGTATGCTATGTTATATGTATACATGGAGCGTTTTCCATTTAGAAAAAAAAGTCGACATAGTGCAACACAGTGTCGACCATACTATAGCAAAAACTTAATGCTAACTAAAGCTTGGCAACGTCAATACTTTTATTGGCAACACTACTTTTCAGAAGGACCAGCAAATTAATTACGATTTATTATCATTTTCATAAATTATTTTTATCATTTCAATAGAAAATATTTTTATAACCAACACGAATTAAAGAAGATATAACCAGAAAATAGAGATACCTATCTCTATTCTCTGATACTACAAGGATTGAGAGTCTATTTTTTTTCTTCTATGGGAAGTATAGTAACTTTTATAAGCTGCCCTCTATCGAAACTCAATGAAAGTAAGTGTTCCATTTGTAAAAATTAGTCGACACAATGCGACACAGTGTTTTATGTTTTCTAAATGGAAAACACCCATGGATGTTATCATATATAACGTTCACGTTTTTATTTTCAAATACCGTTATTCTGGTAGAAAAACACAAACACTAATTATGACAAATTATTAATCATATGAAATATACATAATAATATCTATATCGATACAGATACAGAAAAGAAAAAAGATAAAACCAATCGTTTTTTTTTTCTTTTTTTTTAATAACCTTAATATATACTCATAAATAACATAACAATTCGTCCTGCTATCGATATTATTCAACTTAATCGAAATATTTGCATATGTAGGCCTGCATTCTTATTTAGATATCAAGTACTAGAATAGCCGAGCGGGTTAAGGCGGAGGTTTAAGTGGTATGCGTGCGAGCGGTCATTGTTTCGAATCCTTCCGTAGGAGAAAAACTTATTTACAATAAAAAATTAAATTCAACTTAAAAGGTAAAGAAATGTAATAAAACAAGTATCATTCGATTATATTAGCAACATTGACTATTAAACAATTTTTTTGGTCCAATGTAACGAGTATGTCACATCACAGTGATGTCACATTATCACTTGTTGAATAGGAAATAGTAACATCTATGGTCCAATATAAGTATGTCATATTAGTAACATTATAAGCATATTTCAACGATATAACAGTGTTTACTGAGAATGTTACAATATTTGTATCTGTAAGTAACATCAAAGTTATATTTTTCTGAAATGTAACAAGAACATAACAATGTTACGTCACATTGTTACGTTTATGAGGGGGAAATTGTAAGTTACATGTGACCCACATTTTATATAACACGTGACTTTCAGTTCTGTCACGGCGACATAAAATTTACAGAATAGTGTTCACTGAGGGTTTTTTATTTTTTTTTTATTTTACTGTGAAATAAATTCAATTACTTTTTCATTAACTTGTAATAATGGTTAACCTACTATTTTATTTTCTAGATTTTTATTATTGGGTGATCCATCTAAGAACAAAGAAATATTTAATCAATTTATTGAAACAGTTCGCTAACAAAAACATGTAGTAATTTGATATACCTTCTATAATTAGCCGCACATGGCTAATGATATAATATATTTTTTAGTGACATATATGTAACTCAATCACATTGCAAAAATGATTCATGACCAGGAAATTCTGGACCCATCAAATTTTTTTTTATCTTCACATAAGTTCTATTTGCATTGTTTAGCGAAACATGAGACTGTTAAACGATTTATTTTCGAAGGATGAATTTGAACACTACAAGAATAGTGATATGATATAATGAAGAGCTGGAACCAGCACTACCTAAACTCCCAGGTGCCTCAAATGCGTCATTGTGCTTGGAGAACATTTTCTCTGAGCACTTCCAGGCAATGGTGACAACTGCTGCTCTGCATAAAATATTACTTACTCTTCGATACTAGAGGTTCTTATTAGTGAAGTAGCCATATCTTGAAGCTTTACAAGAGTTACCGCTGTTCCTATTCCACGTGCAACTATTCTTGATTCGCCTTCCAAGTCGAAATTCTGAACATATCTGAACAAAAATATTGAATTTATGTGAATTGGATATTTATTTCTTTAAATAAATAAAAATTCAACAAATACCAAATAACCGCATTTTCCCTAAGATCCATAGTCTTCAATCTATGTCTAAACTTCTCCGCTAATTTTAAAAAGTAAAATGGATCACCCAATTATAAAAATCTAGAAAATGAAATAGTAGGTTAACTATTATTACAATCAATAAGTTAATGAAAAAGTAATTAAATTTATTTCACAGTAAAATAAAAAAAAAACCGAAGTTGTCAGAAATTTTCAACAATTTTTTCAGAAAAAAGTCAGATGCATTAGATTCGAAATTTAACAATTTTGTCAGAATTTTAATCACAAATTCTACAATGTTTCTAATTTTTTTCATGAAAAAGTCAAATAAAAATCAGACATTTTTCAGATTTTTTCCAAATAAAGTTCAGAACTTTTTTCATGAAAAAGTCAGACTTTTTTCAGGATGTATGTTAGAGAACAAACATTTGGGAATGTTCCAATTGTGAAACTTTTTTTATAGTAATAACAGGGTTTTTTCAGAGTTATTTCAGATAATTTTTAGAGTAATCACAGAGTTTTTAGGAATTGTCAAAGATAGCTCAGAAATACTTAAGGAAATCGTCAAAGTTTTTTCAGAGTTAAGTCAAAGTTTTTCTAGAGCTTTGCCAGAAAATCATTACCATACGGGAACTTAGGATGTTTTACTTAAAGTTGCGAGAATGAAATTATTTTTAAAATCCCGTCACTCCATTTCACCCTTACTTATAAAAATAATATAGATGCAGCATTTATACTGTGTCTATTGTAATTTGATGGAGATTTTCAGTGTTTCCAATTGGAGCACCCTCGGCAGTAATAGAAAAAAAAATCAGTAGATAATGATCCGAATTTTTAGTATGTTATAGTTAGCTAAACATATCTATACTACAATATAAAATTCTGGTGTCTATCTGTCTGTCGGGGTAATCTCCGAAACGGCTGATCCAATTGCAACCAAGTTTTGCACATACATAGAAAACGTTATTGGAAAGGTTATAGGCTACTTTACATTTACGTGAATTGTTTATAGCAATTGCATTTGTTATAAACTATGTAAAACGGGATCGATTCAACGTATTTAAGTTGTTTCAACGCATATTTTCTTCTTTTGGTAAAATAAAGTTACAAACCATGTAGGATGCATAGAAACCTACTTTTTTTGTTTGTAACAATTCAATTTATTATAAACAATGTAAAAAGTAATCTATGCAACATATTTAATTATTTTAACGTTTTTTTTTCCTTTTGCTATCGCTAACGCATAATTATTTCTTATTCTTATTGTAAAATAAAGTCTCTCACCGGAAAAGTGTATGGGAAACTTTTTTAGTTTAGTGAACGTGTTTATTGCGAGAGCAACGTCATTCATATTGCAATAGTACAAGAAATTAAACCTGACAAAATGTTTATTCTAGAGAACCACATCGTACAATGTACAACCCAAGACTTTTTAATTTTAGAAAATTTAAGTGAAAATATCAAAGCTGTTGGCTCCGTAACAAAAAAACCGACGACAAAATTATCACGAAAAAATAACCACAATAAAAAATTCCTTTATCTTAATAATTTTTTTAGAAACAAATACTACAGAAACTAATAGAGACCATTTTACATCTTATCATGAGTTAAAAATCGGTCCTGTTCTTAGAGACTTAACACGGTAATAGGTGACTCAAATTGTCATAGAGACTATTCTACAACATGTAATCAATTAAAAGCAGTTATTATTGAACATATTTATTTCTTTATTTGGAAGATAATAAATTTGAATTGTACACAAATTAAAACAATTTGGATTATTTAGATTACCAATATTAGTCATTGTAACTTCACCTCCATTTCAGTCGATCACGCAGTCAATGTTACTTGACAATATAACAATAGTTATCCTTATTATTCGAAATGTTGATAAATAATAATATTTTTATTCTTTGATATTATTCTTGATCATGATTGTGAGGTGGATGATTGCCGATAAGTGAACCTGTTGAATGTAGAAAAATATTAGATTATAAAAATATATCACATGCATCAATATGTATAATCTCAGATTAAAACTGACAATATTATAAAATAATTATCTTTGCGAGACACAGATGTAGTATGAACTACCACATTACAACTTAACTTATGATATTTCACACAACTCCACGTTATATTAGATTGATTAATACTTTTTTGATTAAATAAGTACCCATCGAGTAATAACTGCTTTTTATTTCTTTGAGATAAAACAAACTTTAACATAATTAATCTGTTAAATTTGTATAACTCGAGCTCTCAACATATCTATAATCTACGAAAATTCTAAATGACGCAACAAAATGTACAATCATACTCACATAATTTAATCTACCTACTAGTATAACTTTTTCAAGAGCAGGGTGCAGGCTGATCACACCGCGCCAAATTCAAACTTTTCAAATTTATCATATCGTATTCATACGCATCAAACATATCGTATTCAAACACAAAAATAAAAGATGGAAATTGAATGAACAGTTTTTAAAATTCCTTTTGATGTCATTGATCACAATACATTGCTTCAAATTTTCACAATGTAAAAAGTTATTTTGTCTAAGTTATTTTGTCGTCAGTTATTTTGTCGCGGTTATTTTGTCGTCAGTTATTTGAGCGCGGTACCTGAAATTACACGTTGAAATTCGAATTTTTTTTCGTTGAATGTTATATACTTGTGAATACATTATAATCCTGTCATTACTATGACACTATAATCGGTATCTGGGAGTGGTTCATTATTCAAACTACGAACGTACTATGTGGAAACTTTTCAGATCAGTTCCTTATTATGTAACGTAATCATGCACGTTACGCGGATGAAGATACGGAAATCTGCTAGTTGTTTAATAAATAAATCAGATAAGTGTGCGTGAAAAATTACAGACGAATGCTTGATCGAGATTTTAATAAACATTGGCTTTCTTAAATCTTATTTTGAATTTCTCTTCACGTGTTTGAAGTATCCCACCAAAATTTTCAGTAAAACTTTGTGCCATGTACATGTTCCAAATGACTCTGCAAATAATACAATTTTTATTTCTAAATAATAATTTGAAAGAATTTTCAAACAGAAAAAAGTTGGAAATCAAATGAAATGCCATATCATCTATAAAATTAAGTCTTTTTTTTTTTTTAATTTTGATAAATTAAGAAAAAAAAAATACTTTTCGAATTTTCTTTGAATAATTTAAAAAGTAATTCTGTAGATAAAAATTTACGATAAATTTTTACTCAATTCGAAAAATAGGTAGTTAAAGAAAAATTTCCCAAGACGTGGCTTAATTTTTGTGATATTTTCTATTGATACACGGAGAGAAAAGTAATGTAAAAATTATAGTCTAGCACCGTAAACTGGACGTATCTTGTCGTTTTGGTCATTTTCAAAATGAATTTAAATAAAAATTATAGGATGAAACATAAATTTTAAAGTGCCACTAATATATTTTACTCTATTGTAAAATAATTTTTAACTTCCCATTAGGAACTTATTGAAATTGGGTCGATTAGTGAAATGTGATTTCTCATTATATCTCCACTTTTCAAGATATATGCAAGCATGCAACTAACTTTTAAAATGATGTGTGTGTACGTACATATGTACGGACGTCAGCATTTTTTTCGTTTTCGATATCTCAAGACCGGATTATGATATCGACTCTAACCAAAATTGATTCGAAAGATATTGTTTGTTATGCCGTGGATAGAATTAGGGATTTCAGTCAATTTTCACACACAAATTTATTTTAACAGTCACAAGTTTATTGTCACTCTCAAAATTTTATTACACTAAAATGTTTAACACTAAAGATTATTATAGTTCACAATAATGTATTAGTTCAATCACTTCTATTTGTGATCGAATACTCGTAACTTCTTAACAATATTATAATTCTTATGAATCGAGAAAACTCTAAAATTCTGGTTCTACTTCTGTAAAAGGCTTTCTATCGACTAACTAAAAATTATTAAAGTACAAAAGTAGTTCCTCGCAAAAATATTACTACACTTGAGAAAAATAAGTAAGATAGTAGTTCTAAGTCTTGAGACAAAAGCGTAAGAATATTAATGTTAGCATAATTTTGATACCCAAACGGTGTAGGGTAGTTACGGCGTAACACCCCCACCCTTAGATTGGAAAATCTCAAGAAAAGAGATTTCCCCATAGGTGTTAAGCCAAATCTTCGAACTCAGATATGCGTAATTTTGATTTGTTTATTTTACTTCTCTTATTAAGATGTTTATTTTGTTTATTAGTGTCTGGAATACTATCTAATTCTGATGAAACGGAGTTCGCGTAACATATAGTTCTCATTGGGATTTCGTTCGAATGATTTTTATTATTGTTTTGAGTTGTGGAAGACGAAGAACAACTATCTATTAAACTATTATATAGTGAAAATAAATTACTTATGATCCATTTAGTCAACTGGAAGATTCTTAGTTTGTAAGCTAGATAAAGAATAACTAATACTCCTAAAGCATACATAGCATAAGTCAGCCAAAATATTATTTTTTCGTAAAGTGTATTTGTACGTTCATGATTACCTATCTCAATTGCTTCTTTGCTTATTTCGCTGAGTTTAGTTCTATATTTGGTCAAATCTTCTATTTTTACGTCAGGTGTCTCTATCGAGTGAATTTTGACTAAACTGAGATTCATGAATGAGTTATTTAACATTTGGAAGTGTTCATCAAAGCTGTAGCTGATCAATGGTATAAAGGTTTTGTTATTATCATAGGTTATACTTCTATAAGAATTTAATATGACGCTATTTGAAACAACACTACATCCTGGTGCGATCCATAAGATTTTTGTTCCCTTAATAATTCTATCTACTACTGTGTTATCGCAAATAATTTTGATAGTTTCAGGTTTTGGAATCGAATATAACCATCGGTCATTACTTTGAAATTGTATCCAAATAGGATTTTTCCCATGAATCATTTCAATATCGCAATCATCTTTCTTTAAATTTATCGGTTCGTTAACTATTTTACTCATACATGTATCTTGTTTTTGAATATAGTATTTTGGATATATTGTTTTACAAAAATAAAGTGATTTGTGTGCTTTACATGTTTCTAAAAAATATTTGTCGCTAGGAGTGTACAATCGTCTTTCGTTATTTGTGATTATGTAATCATGTGGGTTAGATATCTATGCCAACAAGTTATTTTTTATTAATTTTGGAGCAGGAATCGCCCTGTATACCTTATAGTTTCCTACTTCTAAAATTGGTATTTTGATTATATAAACAAATCTATATCCTACTATGCTTATTGATACATCGCTTATCTCTAAATATTCAAAAAAGTTACCATCGTGAATAGCGATTGGCATTTCGTTTGCTCCTCTTTCGTCTCTTATTAATCTTATTGCGCTCATAAGTAAGTCTGGTGTCAGCAATTGAGAATTTATTTAACCAATTTTTGCAAAACTAATAGATTGAACTATAATATTAACATTTTTATTGAATTCTATCAGAGCCAATTCGATTTCTAAACAAGTATCGGTTATTATAGTGTCTTTCTGAATTGTAGTTTCTTTCTCTAATATCGTTTGAATGTTTCTATCGATATTTTGAAAATTTAAATTAATTTGATCAAACTTCTTACTATACTCTCTGAACAGACTTTCAGTTTTGTGAATAGTTAATTGCAAGATGTAGGTTTGATTTTGAAATAATTCACTTATTCTTTTATTATCTTTATGAATGGAATCTATTTCATTATTGTAATAAGTTGCATCATCTGAACTCATAGTTCCAAATAAAATTTTAGAAATTTGTCCTACAAAATTAAATAAACCTTTTTTTTCCCTTACTAAACTTGGCACGCCTATAGCGGAGAACAATTTATACTTATCTTGTTTAAGCGATTCGAATTTATTACGTATGTTTTTTATCAAATTTATCTCAGTACAGTTATTATTACAAAATGTATCGATCATGTTGAGCCCTTTCTGGATTTCGGATTCTTGAAAAGTTAGTTCGTCTACGTTGATGTATGATACCACGTTGTAGGTCTCGTGGAAGAATCTCACATCGCCCAAGTATTCCATAAAGATGTTTGGTAATACCGGAATGTCCGTTTCTCTGTAAATTTCTTTTCTACCTTCAGAAAATTCAGTCAGGAAAATTCTGAAACAAATTTATATTAGCGTATTTTAATCTATTAGCATGAACTATGATTTTCTTATTATTTTTTATTATTTCATAATTGACGTCGGACGTCTTATCGGATACTTGATACGGTCCTTCCCATGGTAAGTTGAGCGCATGAGTTTTATTATTAGCTACACTTTCCTTCCGTAACCAAATCAGATCACTGGGTTTGAATGTCTGCGGATTACTCATTCTGTCGTATTTGTCTTTGGCTCGTTGTTTACTCTCAGATATCATTTTCCTGCATTCGTCAAGGTTCTTTGATATCTTGCTCTTTAATTCGTTGAGATACTCGATGTATGGTATATTGTGACGTTTCTTGACTGATGATACATCCGCTGCGTTTTTATTTTATATTTATTTTCTCTTGTTGTCAGGGGCAAAGGCCCACAAATGTCCATCGCAATTTTAGCGTTGAATTTGTTTGGCGTATCAGTAATTACCATTGGCATTTTTGTCGGATGTCTGTTGATCTTGTTCTTCTGACAGGTTATGCAATTTCTCACGTAGTTCTCGACGTCTTTTCTCAATGATTCCCAAAAATAATTTTCCGCAATTCTTTAGTAGGTTTTCTTGATTCCTCCATGTCCTCCAGTGAGGCTATCATAATTTTCTTCTAGTATTCTTGGTATTTCTTTTTCTGTTGGAATTGTTCTGCGTTTATCATGTAGGTAAATTGTAGTTCTACTGTTTCGAAATTCTTTTATCCAAATTTTCTCTACTGTTTTACTAGGAAAACCGCTTAGTTGGACACCCCCATCATGATCAATGTGAAGTTCTTCCAGTTCTTCATTAGCTGCTACCTGTTTGATTTCTCTAATTTTTCCTTCTAATTCTTCAATACTTTCTTCTAGGTCAATTCTAATAATAATATGAAATTCTTGATTGTCTTCCTCAGAGTAGACTTCTATTGGTTGTGAATCATCTCCTCGAATAATTGATACGTCCACACTACCCTCAGGTATTGGGTCATTCGTGAGCGTCACTCGTTTTTCTAGCTTCGCTCGCGAAGCTAATTCTGGTGTTCTTACATCGTCTGTATTTTTTTCTTCTTCTCTTTTTCCTTCGTTTTGTTTCACGTTTACTTCTTTCCTTTTTCGTTTCTTATCAGGAAGTTCTACTTCTTTGTTATTCTGTTTCTCTGATTCATTTTCTGTTTGAGTTTTACTCAATTTCTTTCGTTTTCGAGTTTGGTTTTCTGATTCTTCTCTTTCTATTTCTTTTCTTTTCTTACTTCCTGGACTCACATTTTTCTTTCTTCGATATGCGAATACAGGATTTCGTGATAATGCATCTGCGTTAGTGTTCAAAACACCTTTTTGATAAACGATTTTATAATTGTAGTCTTCTAACGTGATCCTCCATCGAGCTAGGCGTGAATGAGGATCTTTTAGATTCATTAACCAAACCAATGGTCTATGATCGGTAATTATTCTAAATTTACGACCATACAAATATGGACGAAAATGTTTTACACACCATACTACTGCTAATAGTTCTTTTTCAATCGTTGAGTAACGTTGTTCAGCTGCATTAAGTACCCGACTTGTGTAAGCTACTGGGTGTTCTTTTCCGTTTCTTTCTTGAGATAATATTCCTCCAATCGCGATACCAGAAGCATCGGTTGCTAATGAAAACTCTTTCGAAAAATCAGGAAATGCCAGGATTAGTTCCTTGCATTATTCTTCTTTGAGTACAGTAAATGCTTTTTCTTGCTCAACTTCCCATTCCCAGGGCACATTCTTCTTCAGCGACTGTGTCAGTGGCTTTGTTTTCTTACTGTAGTCTCTGATAAATTTTCTGTAGTAGCCTGAAAGTCCCAGAAACTGTTTGACGTTCTTCACATTTTTCGGTCGAGGAAATTCTCGAACACTTCTACATTTATGTGGATTAGGTTTCACGCCATCTTTCGTGATGATGTGACCAAGGTATTGTAGTTCTGGTTTTAAATATTCGCACTTATCAGGCTGTAATTTGAGATTGACGTCTCTTATTCTTTGCAGGAAGACACGTAGTTTATTATTATGCTCTTCCATTGTTGATCCGTATATAATGACATCATCTAGATATACAAAACATACTTTTCCAATTAGGCCTCTCAACGCCTTATCCATTATTCTTTGTAACGTTGAGGGACTATTTTTCAAGCCAAAGGGCATTCTGACAAATTGATAGTGACCTTGAGGGGTACTAAATGCTGTTTTGTGTCGATATTCCTTCCTCATTGGGATTTGGTGAAACCCGCTTGCTAAATCGAAAGCTGAGAAATAACGAGCGTTACCAAGCTGATCCAAAATTTCGTCTATGTTTGGTATAGGATAGGCGTCTGCACGAGTTTTTTCGTTTAATTTCCTGTAGTTTACCACAACTCGCCATTTTTGTTTTCCTGAAGCATCACTTTTTTTTGGAACAATCTATAGAGGTGAATTGTACGGAGACTCGGACTCTTCAACTAATCCTTGCTCTCGCATTTCTTGAACCTGTCTCAAAATTTCTTCGATCTGTCAAGGTGGATAACGATATTGTTTAACATATACTGGTATCTCGTCCGTAGTTTCAAGTGGGTGGTCACCCAGATCGGAACATGGTAAAGGATCTTCTGGTAGCCTGTATACGTCTTGGAAAGGATCTATTATTTCCCATATCTCATCCGTAACCTTTTTATCTAAAATGTGATTGAGACGTGTTTTTTCCCACAATAATTTGCTTCTAGCTGTAGAATAGTTACTTGTTTTTTCTTTTTCTATTTTCAATATTTTTGATTCTGGCCTTCTTCTATTAAAAATTATTGTCCGTTGTTTTGCTAAAATAATTTCATCTTCTTTCTCGAGAAATGAACGTCCTGCAATAACATCTTTTTCTAGGGGAGAATCGTCTGGAACTACTAGGAAAATGTGCTCGACGTTATCTACAGTAATTTTACATTCTTTTATACAGTTTACCGGTGTATTGTTAATCCCAGTTAGTTGTGCTGAGGTTTTTCTAACTGGCAATTCTGCAGTACATTTTAGTTTGATGACGTTGACGGCTGCTCCAGTATCTGCAAGGAGCGAATGATATCGCTGTCTGAGTTTACTGCCGACTCTGAGCATGAAGGCTACTCCTGGGTTTCTTGAGTTTCTTGACATTCGGTATATTTGATGGGATTGGGCACAGTTGGTTGCTGGCGCGACGGAAAATTTGTATTTGCAGGTTTCTTTGGACAGTTTCGAATGAAATGTTCCAAACTTCCACATCCGTGACACGGAAACCGTTTCTTTATCCGAGTTAAATTCCTTTGGACTTCAGTGTCAACGCTTTTTGAATTTTTATTCGGTGTATTTGAATTTCTATTTGAATTTTTTTTATTTTCATGATTAGAATTCTTGTACATTAGGCGCGATATTTCTTCTTCTTTCTCTGTTTCTAATGCTAGATTTTGAGCTTCTCGAATTGTGACAGGTTTTCCGGCTTTAACAAATAATTTTATGGATTATTATTTATCGCTCTTTTGATATTAAGATGACACTCCGTAAATTGTTTGTTATAAAGTGATACCTTGTCTAGGCCCTGCTGACACTGACTTCTTTCAAGAATAGCGATGTCGTAGGATTTGCATTCGCCGAAATTATTGCGTAGGACTTGAAATAGGTCGTCTGAAGATCGAATGTCGTGCCCGTCGATTGCTTTCCGTGCATTTTTAATAATTTTCTTTGAAATAATTAATCTAATAAACGTATTTCTTTGCTCGTCTGGTAGGTCATCAATGATAGATTTAATTTCAAAGATGAAGGTTTCAACTGCTATGTTATTGCCTTCGAATTCTGTGATTAACTCAAGTTGTTGTTTAAGATTTTTTATATCGGATGAAGTTGCGATGCTATCGTGCGTTGTAGACGCGCGATCAAATGTAACGTGATCCGATGCATGATGACTAGGTGACGCGCTTATGGTCTCTACTTTAGTATTTAAATCAATTAATTGATTTTGTAACATTCTTATGGAATTCATCACTTCTGTCATCTGTTCCTCCATTGTTTTCTTTATTTGAATTTCAGGGAATTCGTTACTATCTGCCGTAGATTCGTTGGAATCGTCCGTATTGAAGTTAATGTTATTTCTATATTCTGCGAACGCGTTTTGACTCATAAGTAGTTAATTTGAAAAGATGGACTTTACTTACAGAAGTGTTATTATCATCATTTTATCCTTTGTTAGTCCAAGTGTCCAAATTTTAAACTGGTTTGAGATACTACCGCTGCCACCAATTTTGTTATGCCGTAGATAGGATTAGGGATTTCAGTCAATTTCCACACACAAATTTATTTTAACAGTCACAAGTTTATTGTCACTCTCAAAATTTCATTACACTAAAATGTTTAACACTAAAGATTATTATAGTTCACAATAATGTATTAGTTCAATCACTTCTATTTGTGATCGAATACTCGTAACTTCTTAACAATATTATAATTCTTATGAATCGAGAAAACTCTAAAATTCTGGTTCTACTTCTGTAAAAGGCTTTCTATCGACTAACTAAAAATTATTAAAGTACAAAAGTAGTTCCTCGCAAAAATATTACTACACTTCATACTACAATTCATATTTGATTATTGAATTCTTAGTTTTTTTGATCACCTGTCACTTGAGATTGTTTAGTTTTATCATCAAAATACCAACAAATGTAGGTAATAAATAACAAATTATTAAAATAAAATAATTCTTACATTTACAAAGGAAAATATGTACAATTCAACTCTGGATCCGAATCCTTCTAACTGAGCATAGATAATTCTTAATCCTAAACATTTTTGTGTTAATATCTTTAACTGCTACTGCATGAATGCGACGTGTTTCACGTATATATACAATATAATCATTCAAGTCAATGTCTACAACTCGATTTTCTATAGGGTTCACAGTTGAATTAGCACTCGAAATTAATTCTCTTACTACAGCATATGAATTTTGATTGTATTCTACAAAAAACTGTATAATTCCATAATTTTGGTGATTATTCGATGAAATATATGAATTACATCTTTTTTTTTAAGTCAATAATTTTCTGCAGTATAAATATTTGATTTAAATTTAACGCGTCGGTAAATTTTGAATATCTCGTTCTCTAAATAATAAGTATCTATTAGAGTTTTATTTTGTAATGCTAATAAAACAGATCTATGCAATAAAGCATTTGTAATGGGTGATCCTAAAGGAAATGAATCATTCTCAATGGACACTTCATTGTCAAATTGATTAAATAGCTTTTTATTCTCGAGAGCATTCATTGCATTATGTAACTGGAGTGTATTTACAATTTCTTGATTTATTTTATTGGGGCCATGATTAAAATTAAGAAGTATTTTATTACTGTCTTTAGAAGGAAAAGTCGACCAGGCCCAAAGTGGCCCCCATCACCCTTGTATTGTTTTTAAAAAAAAGCAAAAAAATTTCCATTTAAATCGACTTAGTTTTCTATGCTGAGAAATTCTCTACATGCACTGGACTACAAAACCTGTGGATAAATTAAAATGAGGAACAAGAGCAGCTATCGATATATCTTTTTTATCTTTATAATGTTTGATTCGTGTATTCATAGATTTACGAGTACATGAGATCATTTTTTTGTGAGTACGAATAGGATATTTATGATTAAAATTAAAAACATGTTTGTGGCCAGAACCAATGCGACAAGTTTCACCTGGATTTTCACAGTAAGGACAACAGTAAAATCCTAAATGATGCATTATGTCTAATACTGATGCCTTTGCTGGTGCATCTAAAGATACAATTGGAGCAATACAACGACTATGTATCATTCCTTTAGTTGGATGTTTCCAGTAAAATCCTTCATTGTATAATTTTTCTATCGACTGAACAAATGGTTTCATGAAAGAACAAGACGGTGGTTTTTGAAAGCCGTAATAAAAACTTGAAACAAGCTGAAACTTTCGTCTACAATTGAAACGTATGTTTACAAGTTGTAATTGAATCGGCTATAATTGAGCATTGTTGCTTTTTAAAACTGGAACTCCATCAAGGTTCCATATCATGACAACATCATATTCTGATAAATTTGTATCACGTTCTATTTTTTTATAATATCTTCCAGATGTCAGATCTAATGAAACATTGTATTCTTTAATTTCATTATGAGAATTATATTGTTCTATCAATTTGTATAAGTCTCTCTCTTCAAAAAAATTGATTAAACATGATTCTAGATCATATTCGATAAAGATATCTTTTTCTGTAGATTCAGGACATTGGAACAGAGATTCATCAGGAACTTCTCCAATATAGCATCCACATTTTCTACAAAGTATATGTTTTTTGATAGCAGTATCAAATGAGGGAATGATTTTAGTTAAAAATTTTTTCAAAAAATAATATATTCGTAGAATATTGTTTGGCTGAGGTAATACGTCATTGAATAGTCCAAGTAGTTCATGATTACTACTTTGATAATAAATCCTGTATTGAAAATTTAAGTAAGCGGTTAATAAAATCACCACACTTGATAGATGGAAGTTGTTCATATAAATGTTGATTTGGCCATGATGCATTTTCTTCTTCATCATCACTACTACTTTCTTCTCTGCTTGATTTATTGTATTCTTGATTATCATCATAATTTGATTCACTATGTATTTCACGACTATTGTTGCTTGAATCTGAAGATAAATAATTGCTGTACTCATCATCAGAACTTTCAATCTCATCGATAGTCCTAGCATTTCCTGCTGCTATCTATTCTTCACGCTGTTGAATTCGATTCAAAGTAGTTGGAGAAATACAAGACTAGTAAAAGTTAGAGAAATGATACATATCAAATAAATCTATTATTTTAATTTATTATAAATAAGGATAGGTATCCTATCATGAAGATATGAATGATATCGTCTTTGCTGAGCCATTATCTTTCATTCACTCGTAGTAAGAAGTTCAATTGACATTATGGTGAAAAATAATAAACTTTTAACAGCAAAACATCTAATGAGCAATGTCTTCTCAATTCGTTTCTATTACAATCATTTGAATGTGTATAACAAATTCAATTTAATCTTAAACCTCAATTGACAGCTCAACACAGGAAAAAAAAATGTATTATCTTGTTGATGGTGAAGATACGTGCCTTTATGTGATTGAAAAAGAATCAATAAAAAGATATTCGAAAAATTGAGCATTGGATCAAATATTGAGTTTTATTGCCAAGAAGGAAAAAGATCAAACGTTTACAGAGGAACAATATTCTTCTTTTCAAGTAAATTTTTTTCAAAAGCAATATATTTTATTGGCTTATTGATTTGTATTAATTTAATAATAAAATTTCAATTCGATGATGACAGAGAGCAAGAAAATCGTGAATCAAGAGTATGAAAAAAAAAATTAATAAACAAAAGGCTGAAAAACAAGGAGAACAATCTTGTGAAAAATTTGGAGAAGCTATAAAATCAAAAAAGAAGGTGAATATACGATCAACTCAAAGTCTTTCACATAAATAGATCAAAGTATACTAATGAAATTATTTTCCTAATTTACATGTTAATTTTTTTCTCATAAAGAATAGTGAACAGAGCATCCTACACGAAAATTGAGTCGAAAAATTTTGAAAAAAATTGAGTCTTAAAAACTAGATTGTAGAGAAATAGATGCTATTTTATCAGAAATTATGTTGATTCAGGATGATCAAAATAAGCCTAGAGAAGAATTTAAAAGAAATGTATCAGTACAAACTATTGATTCAAATAATACTTCAGATTTGAATCATCGTCAAGATCTATTTAAAAAATTAAAGAAAACACTTGTTGTAGCAACGAGTTTAATTGAGGAACTAATTTCCGAAGAATTAAAAAACAAAGAAAATTACAAAGATTTATTACGCCAGGCTTCTTACTCTGTTTCTTATTCAGAACCTTCAACTTCTTCTGAAAAAACTGCAAGAGATATTTCAGCATCACCTCTTTTACACGTTGTATCTCCAACTACCGAACTCACAGACTCTCGTACTCCATCACCAGCACTGAAGAAAAAAAAAAATATCATAAACACTGAGAGAAATGAAATAGTTGGATTTACTATGTAATGTTAATTTTCCATTTAACATTTCATAGTTGAGTCCTTTCATAGTAAGAAAAGACCTCTACTATGAGCTCTCAAATGGAAAATTAACATTACGTAGTAAATCCAACTACTTTAATTTTTTTCAATGAACCTCTATCATCAGCTTCTGAAAGTGAAGAAGATAGAAATGCAGAAATTAACAGTTCTCAAAAATATCCAGTAGAGCCAGGAGTTTACAAAAAAAAATTATCAGAGTGGACTCTCAAGTATCGAGAAGCTATTCTAGGAAAGTTGGAAGAATTGACTGAAGGTAGTGGTATATTTTTTGATAAAGAAGCATTGAATGCCTTTCAAGAGTATCGAAAGAGGCAAAATCTTTAACTCGCGGACTGCTTGAATTAATTTATAACCCTGCAGCATTAAAAATATGCTCATTGTCAGGTGGGAGATCTAGAAATGATCTAGAAAAGCCTGCTCTAGATCAACATGCAAAAAATGTGATGATGAGTAAGCTAGATATTTATTTAATTTCATATTGATTTATTTAAGAAAAAACTGTAATCACTTATAGATATTTATCATTTCTTATAGACTATGTACAAATGATGCGAAAAAAAAATCACTGGCCACGAATTGATGATCGAAAAATTGGAAATAGTCTGAGATCCAAATTAGAATATTTAAGCAAGCAATTATAAATTAATTATGATTTTATTGTCACTAATAGTTTGGAGCCATGAAATAAAATTTAACGTAGAAGAATTGTGAATGAATATTTAAACTTTTAATCAACTAGCAATCAAATATATTAATATTTTATGTGGTTAGTGCATAATTCAAAAATGATTCTGGTACAATTGAAATTAAGATGTGAATCTCATGTGAATCTTATGTGATTCTGATATAATTTACATGTAAATTCGAAATGACCAAATTTATATATGAGTTACGTGTGAATTGTATCAGAATCACATGAGATTCCGATCTGATATTTTTACATGGATGATCTGAGTTGCAAGTAGCCGGTCATTCAAAACAGCATTTTGGAAGTATAACTTTAACACTAGGAACTGTTCTAAAAGCCGCTTGTAATATAATATAATATGTAAATTAATATAATATAAATTATATTATTTTGTTAGAAACATCAAAATTCATATGATATATGCATTAATTATTTGATAAATACAATTTTCAATTGTTTATAACAAATTCATATTGTTATAAACAATGTGTAATTGTTGAAACTCATATTTTGTCATAAATAACATTATTTTGTCGAAAAACTTCAAGTCGATGAGGAAGATACATTAGTTAATCAATAAATACAATATTCAATTGTTTAGACCAAATTTATATTGTTATAAACAATGTGTAATTGTCGAAAGTCATGTTTAGTTGTAAATAATAATGTTCAGTGAATATCGAGTTAATTTTCAAATGAAATCGTTATTTTTTTGCTTAAAATTATTTTAATAAATAGTCAATCTTTTCATTTATTCATTATTAGTTTTTTTTTATAAAAAAAAAACGGCTCAACCGAATTCTCTTAAACTTCTTTCAGATCCTTTTTATAATAATATCTTTTGAATAAATTTTGGTTGGAGTCGATATCTCAATCCGTTCTTGAGATATCGAAAACGAAAAAAATGCTGACATACGTACGTCCATGCATACATATGTACATTCGTACGTACGTACGTACACACACACATCATTTTAAAAGTTGGTCAGTATGCTTGCATGTATCTTGAAACGTGGAGATATGATGAAAATTCACATTTCACTAATCGACCCAATTTCAATAACTTCCTAATGGGAAGTTAAAAATTCAAGTTTGTGTCCAGAGTTTATCGTAAAATCATGCAAGTCTTTGTTGATAAAGAAAATCACGACGGAATACATCTAAATGATAGATTGAAAATTCAATTGTCGACTCAGGATTCTAATGAAATAATTGAATACAAGAAAAAGAAAATAGATATATTTTTAAATTTCTAATCAGATATTTCTATGTACTCTATCTGTTATGTCATTACTCCACTCAAGTACTGAATGCAACTTTGAGAATAAATATAAACACTTTTTTCATCACTTTCAATATTAAATCAATCATTGCTTATATTTCAAAAATACTAGAGAATAAGTTGGTATTGAAAAAATCTAAAATATTTCCGAAAAAGCAATAAATATTTTGTAGATACGACATGATTTTTTTTAGTCAATCGATTGTTTAAATGATAATGCTGAAAATTAAAATATTGAATGAAAAATTATTTACGATATCATCATCTATATGATGGTGTTGAATCATTAAAAGTTGCTCGTATTCATATAAAATAGTGAGAACGGTGGTGATTTTATCGAAATCAAGGAGATTCCTTTGTTTTTTCTTCTGTACAGCTCTAGGTGACTTTTTCTCCAAAAATAATATGAAAGTGACAATATTATTTTTTCATTTTGTAATCAACTGTCACGGAGAAAAATAATCAGAGCTTTATTACTCATCAAATAAACATATTCTAGAAAACTTCACTGGAATTCTAGTAAAATTTTATTGATGGTGTGAAATAATTTCTCTTACTTTTTAATAAACAGTATTCGAATAACCATGCTGCCACAATTTAATATAAATAAGAATTTTGATTAGTTCCAATAGCTTTGCCTAGCCAAGCGGGCTAAATTGTCGGTTTAGATAGTTGCGTACGTTAAAAAAGGTCATAGGTTCGGATCTCCCCAATAGAAATATTTCTTACTAGCTTTAAATATGCGTTTCCCGTAATCTTTAAACTGTGCACACGTAAAATTGATTTCCAGCATACATAAAGTCTATCAAAAATGATTTTTTTAACATTTAAATCATTTGTTTTAAAAAGTTTTTTATTTTTTTTTTACGTAAACCGCTACGATTTTCACCGTAGGAAAATTGAAGAATGTAATTTTTCTTGAGCATTATAGTAAATAATACATTACGTTAATAAAATGTATTGTTGATAATGTTACCAAATGTTTAATTTTTTGAATGTCATGTTAAGTAATTTGATTCAATTAGCTACTAGATTTGTAAAAATCACTTCCGAGTCAAGTAAATTTTATTAGAATTTATTATAAACCTCGAGTATCTATTGACGAGATATTTCTAGTAAATTTTGCTTGACTTGACGATCATCCATGTAAGTGAAGGAGTTTCTTGTAAAGTTTTCTATAATTCTAGCAATATTGCCATTACTGTTTACTCCGTGGCCACGTAAAGCTTAAAGTGGCCTTTAACTCCTCTAAAATTTCTTCTATAATCGTGTAATCTTGTGCAGATTTTTTCTCTATTTGCTAGTAGTTAAATTATAATTAATAAAAGTGTCTATACTACTGGAAGATAGAGAAGCTAATATACAAAAAATGTACTTAAAAAAAAATGGTATTGTTAGTTGAATGATCATTGGTAGTCCGTCTTTGTTAAGAATAAAATAAATGGCGTTACAACGAATTTCGGATAAAATAAATTTAAAAAATGACCGTATCCTAACAGATAAAAAATTTAATTCCCTGTCGATTGACCTAAACGCACACATTTATACGAATATGTATGTCTATGCATTTCTACATATATATATTTCTATATTATCGATCAGCCTGCACTCGGAGTGTATGAGCAGTTGAGGGTTTTTCGGGCGCAGTCACGTAGTTACAGAAGGAGAACACAGAAAGCAGAAGCACAATTATCGATTGTTTGGTTTAAAACTACTATTTCAGAAGAATAACGTTACAGTGTTTTCTGTGCTTTTATTACAGTAACAAATGTTAGATAAGTTCTAAGTACATTGTTGAGTTCGTCTTTTCTAAATAAGTTGTGTATATTTTATTCACTAATTCATTCACCAATAACTTTGATAGAAATTTGTCGATTGTACATAATCATTATCCTTTAATAGAAGTGTTGATCACAGAAAATTCAGGTATTATTACATTTGTTCAACGGTCGAAAATACATTGTATAATAATTCAATGATGCTTTCATTTCTGTTTTAATTGTTTGTCAATTTTGTTGAATGGCTTCATCTTTTTCAGATATTATTCAAAAACGCCTACTTACGAATTATTATATCACTCTGTGAGGATATAACCATGGCGTTCGCAGGTCTTAAGAAACAAATTAATAAAGCCAATCAGGTGAGTGAAAAAAATTTAAACAATCTGTTTTATTAATTAAGACAATTGAAAAACCTGTCAATTGTGAAAATTTCGAATCAGAAAGAGTTTTTTTCTATCTTTCTTATGTAGAAACAACAAGTAGTCGAGTCAATATGCTTAAAAAGCAGCCTAATTTGAAAGTCCGTTGAACATTAACCGTTAATAATTATGCATTATGACAAACTCTACCAAATTTGCAAGTTTATTTTAATATCTTAAAAAGTAATGACAATTAGTTAATGCCAAAAGATAGCAATCTGATGCAGAACCGGAACAGACGTACGTAAGTCTGACGAAAATTCCGATGACAGGACTGGTTACTAGGGTAGTTCTTTTGACATAAACAATTAAATATCTTGAGAACCATTAGTCGTAGAGAGTTGAGATTGATCTCATTGTTTTTCTCATGGAAAACTCTAAACATTACTTACATCATGTCTCAATCGTTGATGCGTTCTTCCATGATATTTAATACAAAAAAAGTTATATTTTTATGAACAAAAAAGCAAATTTTGCAATGTGGTCACAAATTCATACTAATGTCTGCCGTCACTATAAACAACCTAATAAATAATATCAGTTAATGTTAAACGGACTTTTATTTGGAAAGCATATTGACTGGCTCAATAAGCAAATAATTAGAAAAAACTTTTGAATTTTTGTCGTCATCATTTAATAAACAAACGAAAACTACTGTTCACTGTAACTGAATATTTGAAATGCATTAACTATCAAATCTTAAACTACATAATCATGTAATTTATAAAAAATAAAATAAGTATTGAATATACTCGCATACGCAGATTTATATACATATATTTATACGCCTTAACTTATATTTCTTTTAGTATATGACGGAAAAAATGGGAGGTGCTGAAGGAACTAAACTTGATGTAGATTTTGTGGATATGGAGAGAGTAAGTGACATGTTACTAGTCAATATTTTCTTTTTAATTTTATAATACAGTTAACGTGCTGAAAATAATTGCATAGGAAGGTTATACAGGGTGTTAAAAAGAAAGTAAACTCAAGGTCCACAGCTAGATTAAGCATAAAAAACCGATTGAAAAATTCCTCTGTTGAAATTGCGTAAGATAGATATTTTTTGAGATATAAGTGATTGAAAATACTAAAAATAACCTATCAGAAAGCCAGCAGCACTACAATAAGAATTGAGTACGTTTGTTAAAAACAACAATAAAGTACTGGTATTGTTACAATCATTACACGAGAAAAAGATGATCAGGAAGAGTTTCTTCGCAGAGAAACGGGGTTAGATGTAAACTCACTGAGCATTCAATGAAAAAAATAAAAGTTAACGCAATCCTTTTAGGAGACGTGTGTTTGAAAAATTAAGTACACTAAAAATAAGAAAGTAATTAGTTCGATAAATTCATAATAATAGAAATGAAATTAAACGAAGAGAATAATTTGATTAGAACGTTTTTCTTTTCATCCGACATCTAGACCATTAGCACTCATACCTATGCACTTATTCATGGACATACTATCTTTCCTAGCTGAGCTCCTACACCTTCTCCTATCTCTCTTTTTTCAATGGCTCATATTAACACTGAGTTAAAGATTAATAACAGAGAATGTAAGAGCTGAGCTAAAATGAATAATTTATGAATAAATAAGTGCACGTGGCAGATAACTTATGAGTCAATAAATATAGAAAAAATTTCGAAAATTATGAACTAAGTGCATGGATTTCCCTTATTCTTCTAGACCATTAACATTTATACCCGTGTGCTTATCTATGAACATACTAACTCTTCCAGCTGAGCTCCAATACTCTCTCTTATCTCTTCCCCCACAATGTCTCATGATGCCACTGAGTTGGAGATTGATAAGTGGGAATGTAGGAGCTCAGCTAGTAGAAAAAATTTGTGAATAAATGAATGCACATGGCAGATGACTGATGAATCAATAAATAAAATCAAATGAATTAAAAAATTATCAATTAGTTTATTGTTTTTATTTCTTCAACTCGAACATAAGCTTTTATAAAAAAAAAAGTTCGAAAACAATACTTTTCAATCACCGACCACAAGGCAAAAAAAAAACTTTTGATTCAAATTACCTTAGCAACAAAATAAATAACGTAAAAATCTCACGACAACGTTCAATGCAATCTGTGAAAAATAATTGCCAACAAAAAAAAAGGTAACAGAACATATTGGCTTTACGAATGTATCGTGCGTAAATAATCAAACTAGATCGAAAATAATAATTAGGGAAGAATGATTATTAATATAATAGGAACAGAGCGATACATAAAAACCGACGACGAAGTTAAAATTATACATGCTATACACTTATTTGGTCATTTTCTAGGTTTTTTTTTTAATTCATGAATTCATCAGTTACCTTTAATGTGCATTTATTAATGTACAAAGTGTCTCCTCTAGCTGAGTTCCTACATTTCCATTTATCAATCTTCAACACGGAATTAATATGAGACATTACGAAAGGAAAAAGCGGTCTAGGTGCGACCCGAAAGGTCCACATGACTAACTTTCCAGTAGAAAGGATAAAAAAATATCATATGTTCTATATTTTGAATGATTATTATATATTTATTATTATTAATGAGTTCTCGATCATTAAAATAGGAGTACTTTGATTTTTCGACCCAAAAAAATGGCAAGTGATACCCCTTTCCATTCGTCTCGATGCCTAGAAAGGCAAAATCAGGTCAAACATCTGAAAAATTTATTTTTTCACGCCCAAAATGAGGTGAAACAGGAATTTTGCAAAAATTTTTGCATAAATTATACTCCAAGAATGATATAAACTCGTGCAATAAGGAGATCTCGTTTTCACGAGCTAAACTATCGCAGATCCTCAATTATTATTATTACTTTTACTATTTTATATTAATATTATTATTCTTTTATTTTCTCTGTACCCCCGATAAGGTTAAAACTATATAAGTGATAAAAAGCGGCCTAGGTGCGACCCGAAAGGTCCACACGTCTAACTTCCAAGCGGAAAGAATGATATGATTTAGCTAGTTTACCGTTTTCCAGTTTTTTGATTCTGCATAAAAAATGGTTCGACCGATTTTGCCAAAAATTTTATGAGGTCTAAGTTACATAATTATGAGTTGAATAAAACTGGTCCCATGTTAATATCATCATTTGTTCTCGAAATACGTGAGGTGAAAATTGAATCCGAATGTAAATTTGTTATAAACAATTAAAAATTGCATCTATCGACTAACAAATATATCTACCACATGGACATAGATGTTTTCGGAAAAATAATATTATTCATGACGAGATATGACTTCTAACAGATACAAATTGTTTATAACGATGTGATTTTGTTATAAACAAATAAGAATCCTGTTGGAATATTTGGAAATCTGTCAAATATTAGTTTTATACACTGCTGCATGAGTACTTAGCGTTATGAAGCAGTATTCTGAAAAAGAGGATAATGGGAAGTTCGTCGTGTGGGCACAAAGTACGTCCGGACCCATTTTTTTTTTTTTATATTTATTTTAGCTCAGCTCTTACATTCTCTGTTATTAATCTTTAACTCAGTGTTAATATGAGCCATTGAAAAAAGAGAGATAGGGGAAGGTGTAGGAGATCAGCTAGGAGAGATAGTATGTCCATAGATAAGTGCACAGG
Source organism: Chelonus formosanus (assembly GCA_028641665.1). Classification (NCBI taxonomy): domain Eukaryota; kingdom Metazoa; phylum Arthropoda; class Insecta; order Hymenoptera; family Braconidae; genus Chelonus; species Chelonus formosanus. Next base: position 13,009,947 of record CM054002.1, read on the forward strand.
TATGATGTAGCTGAAGTTTCTAACGTTCGTATGAACAAAAAACAATTTCTTAAATGAGGAAAAGAGCAGAAAAAAAGAGTTAGTCGAACTTGACCCTTAAAATACATCACAAAACAAAAAATCCCAAAAAAAAAGGCGAAACATTGCATTTTTTGACCGACGACTTAGATCCACCCAAAAATTGTCAGATATGTTCTTTGCATTGTGAAAAACATATCTGCTAAGTTTTGACATCCACCGTGGTTCGGAAGCCACTCTTTGGATTTTTTTTTTTTTTGACTCTAAAACAAAGAAATAAAGTGTTAGTCGATGAAAAAAATTCTATCTTGGAACTAACGTTTTAGATCTTCTCAAAACTTGACAGATGTATATTTTGCATTGCAGAAAAAACATCTGACAATTTTTGAGTGCATTGAAATCGTTGGTCAAAAAATGCAATGTTTCGCCCTTATCTTTTTTTTTTTTTTAATTTTTTTTGTTTTGTTATGTGTTTTAAGAGTTAGATTTGACTATTTCTTTTTTTTACGCATTTTTCATGGTTCTTATGATTTTTTTCCGCTCTTTTTCTCATTTAAAAAATTCTTTATTTTTCCGTTCATATGGACGTTCAAAACTTCAGCTACGTCAGGTGTGAGTGCCAATGGTCTAGATGTCGGATGAAAAGAAAAACATTCTAATCAAATTATTCTCTTCGTTTAATTTTATTTCTATTATTATGAATTTATCGAACTAATTACTTTCTTATTTTTATTGTACTTAATTTTTCATACTCACGTCTCCTAAAACGATTGCGTTAACTTTTATTTTTTTCATTGAATGCTCACTGAGTTTACATCTAACCCCGTTTCTCTGCGAAGAAACTCTTCCTGATCATCTTTTTCTCGTGTAATGATTGTAACAATACCAGTACTTTATTGTTGTTTTTAACAAACGTATTCAATTCTTATTGTAGTGCTGCTGGCTTTCTGATAGGTTATTTTTAGTATTTTCAATCACTTATATCTCAACAAATATCTATTTTACGCAATTTCAGCAGAGGAATTTTTCAATCGGTTTTTTATGGTTAATCTAGCTCAATAAAAATCATGGTGTTTTAATTCAAAGCACTCACTAATTCAAGATTTGCAGTGCTTCAAGTCTGCTTTCCATGGTAATTCTATAGTATTATTTCGTTATTTTCGATTTTAAACCTTTGACAGGAAAAAATTTTGGAAAATCGTTCCCTCGCTCACCATTCATATATTGTTACTTAGAAAGATGAGCTCCACTGCATACTCCATTTGCAACAAAGTCGAAAGTGACGGTGTAATACTATATAACCACCAAATTACCCTTTTCATTATTATCAATGCATAGTTTTGGTAAACTGAAGTAATTAACATGGTAATGTTATAAAATTTTTTGGTAATTTGTTACTTTAGCTTATAACTCTCCAATGACCTTGACCTTGAAATATATTTCCTTAAGGAAGTTTTTCTATCATAAATTTCAGTATTAATTGATTGAACTAAAATTGGTAAGAGACAATTCAAAAATTTTCTTCTAATCTTTCATTAGATGAATTGTTAAATTGAAATGTACAGTCTATTATTGAATGATAAGATGTTTCTAATTCGTGATCGTCCTTTTACCATACCCCTGAACACTTACATTCAGAGTAATTATTTTCTATAAAATCGTAGTCGTAAGTGATTGTTAGTAGAATAACTAGTAATTAGTAAGATAATTAGTGGAATGAAAAGAACTTAGGATAACTCAAAAATTACTTATGACATCCCACAATTGACTATTAACCAAAAACATATTCACTTCTAAACTTCGAAACGTGCATCCCATTTCTGGGCTTACATTCAGTGAAAAAATTATCTCTGTGTACATAACATTGAACGCCAAGTTTGGAATACATCCTTTACATGTATTTTATGCATCAATGACATAGTGTTACAACACTGCAATAAACTATTTATTATTATTTAAAAACAATCACCGAAAATATTCAAACCAATCGATTCTACTTGTATACATGTTATTTTTCTTTAAAACGTCAGGCTGGTGGATAGAAATCCGAAGAAGAAGAAGGTTCAACCTTCGATTCCTAAATCGTTCTATACGTGAATTTATACAAAATGGTTATTATAAAAATGCTCTTCATTATGTTCGATTTAGCTGTGCCAGTATTGTTTGAATAATATGTGTAGTATTGCGCGAACATTACATTAGTCAGACAATTTTTATTCACGATTTTGAAAACATTAAAATTATGTTGGGCTTATAAGAACCAGTTGATATATTGTGCCTTTGAAATTTGACCTCGAAATTATTATTTTTTTTGTATAAATATTAATTCATATTCATTATCAATCTTAAAAGAACTATTTTGTAAATTTATGTGTTCATCGAATATTTATCAATTTTAACGTTGATAAAGGAAAAAGAGATCACAAATTTTTTTTTTATCCTTTGAAATACTACTGAACATCCCTGGTAAAACAAACCGACAAAAATTTATAATTTCCGACAGATTCCGATACACAATTTATAGGAATGACTAAGAACGTATTGGGTCTATTGGAAGACTAGAAGTAGTCTTATAACCATTCAATCAAAATAAATCAGAATTTATGAGAGTAAAAAAACTTTCAGTTGATTTTATTAGTATATGGTAGAATAAATTAGAACAACATAATAAGTTCCAATGGGAAATTATAGGTATATAATATTTTGTTATTTCTGAATAAGTTTTATAAGAATGTATCGAACAAATATTACAAGATGCAATAAGAATCTATTGGTAAAAGTAATAACTTTTTCTTCTATCCAATCTGATAAGATTTTGCAAGAAAAAATGCCATAGGACTTTAAAAGAAGCAATAAGCAAGTAATATTGTTTATTTTCTGAATTAATTTATAAGAAACTATTAGGTGGTTTCTCATTAGATCCTATGAGAACAAATGTTGTCAGATTCAATAAGGATTTATCGCTAAATAATTTCGACAACATAACAACTATTTCTATAAAAAACTATTAGATCATTTCAAATAGGATCTTATAAGAAGTTATTCGTTAATGATGCCGTTTGATTTTCCGTCCGATTGTATACGATTCTGTAAGAACAAATGTTGTCAGATTCAATAAGGACTTATTGGTAAATAATTTCGACAACATAACAACTATTTCGATAAGAAACTATTAGATCATTTCAAATAGGATCTTATGAGAAGTTATTCGTTAATTACGCCGTTGGATATTTTGTCTGATTTTATACGATTCTCTCAGAATGAATGTCATCAGATTAAATAAGAATTCATTTGTAGATAACGTTGGTTTTTTTATTAGTGTTTGCCATACAGTTTTACCAATACTTTATTCGATGTTGTACAACTGTACAATTTTGGAGAAGACATCTTACCTACGGTAATTAAGGTGCTATAGAAATGCTCATTTCTTTTCTTTCTAGTCATTTCATTATTATTATTATTATGAATTTCTTAATATATATTTCTTTTCTATTGCAGTCATTTTCCGATGTTTAACCATGTACTTTATAATTCAAGGAATCATCCATCAAAAATAAACTTGCTTCACAGCATATTTTTTTTAGTCAAAAGTAAGATATTTGTTCAGTGATTAAAAACATATTACACAGTGGTTCTATAAAGTACGGATGAGAAAAATAATTAAAAGACTAAGAAATTGTACTTTTACAATAAAAAATTTAGTTCAATAAATCATAACGATAATTGAATTCATGTAGTCTTTCAAATGTCTTGACACCACTGATTTTTTTGATAAATAGACGGTCACTAAAAAGTTTTAAGTTTTCCAGGATTGGTTACTGGACCAAGAATTGTCTGTTTTTGATGAACTTTTCGGTGTTTTTACACAGTGATTACGCAAGTTATTTGTTGTACTTGATTCACATTATGTGATGTTCAAAGATAAACGCTGATCATCGTCACTTTCAATTTGCTACACGCTTTCTAACGTTTGTAGTTTCGTGGCGCAAATAAGTTTTCGGTAAAGATGTAATACGAGTTAGACTGGCCATGAGTTCACAAGAGTCACTGTGGTCTCCTAGTAGAAATTCACTCGATTTCCCCTGGATTCTATAAAGGTATTATTTAGGCGGTCCATGAAATCGCACCACTTACAACTAAAAAATAATTTAGCATACTCATGGAACATAATAGCATAACTTAATAGATACTTGTATTGAACAATACCTCCTAAAAACAAAGTGACATTGAAACAATAAATAAAATAAAATTAATCATTTTTTTCAGGTTGTAGATTCCATTTATACAGTACTAGCGACTTGTCCAGGCTCTGTGCGGGTGCAATGAGTTTATTTACGACATCACTTTAAAACCCTCCAAAACGATGAGTATTTCCCTACCAGATTATGCATTTCCTATACATATAAACCTCCCTCTTGAATCACTTTATTTGTTAAAAAAACCCGCATCAAAATTCGTTGCTGAGGTTTAAAGATGTAAGCATACATAGGGACAGACAGACAACGGAAAGTTACTTTGTTCTATAATAAGCAGTGATAATACGATTTTAAAATCGTTAAAGTGTAATAGTTCATTGTTAATATATAACATTCCACTTAAAGATTTTTTGAGTTATTTAAAATCTTGGATGCTGATTCAGATCTAAGAGGTACAGAAGATCTTTCTAAACAATCAGTAAATTTTTTAAATACAAACTATTCAATAAAATCAATAAATTAATTTTTAAAAAGTAATACAAATATCACGCACGTGAATGGCTGCTATTTCAATTAACTCATTGTAAAATTAGAATTTTTTTGTGGTTATTTTTCAAATTAATCATTTAAATGTAATGATTTATCAAAAAAGTATTGTTGAAGTTAATTATTGAGTACATTCCTTTTTACTGATAGAAATTGCGACATGATCGAGGCAAATCTAACGCCCTAAATAGTACCTCGATTTTGCCTTTAAAGTGCCTTCCCAGTGTTTTTTAGTACTAGCAAGCCCCTTGACTGTGCTACGACAAAATTTCCACTAGGAAGGCGATTGATTGCTGAGTTATTCCTCTTCTCTGAAATATTCTTGCATTCTCGGAGCATCCACGCCATTACGAAAAGCTATTTACGTCTAGAAATTTATAAAAGTAGTCTACTTCATGTAGGTGAGTGAACAAGAGATATATTTATTCATACAGTTATTCGGCGGGCAGCAAAATGTCAGTTTGTCGATAAGTTCACCGACCTAATCAGGATAGATAATATTGATAGTATTTCGTGTTTGTTGTTTTTATTAAATTTGTAGGAACCATGAATTCAATTTCTATAACAAATTTAGTTGTTCAAAACAATAATCAATCGTCAAAATCGGTCCGTTTCCATCGTGATCGGACAGTTTGACAAACTAGGATTTTAATATTATCAGCTTTTTTTTTTTTTTTTTTAATTAAAAATCGGAGAAAATTTTGATTAAACATTTATTTTTCATGATTATAGTTGTTAATCGAACACGAATTGTATGCCACTCCAACCTACTAAGTACGTGTAATTTTCTTGACACACAAAACTGGTATTAAAGCATTTTAGCAATATGAACTACATTTCATCAACATACACTATATAGAATATATAAAACATAAAATTCGCATCCTGTATATCACCAGGTTTTTACAGTGTTACAATTACAATAAATGAACGTAAAATAATTCATAGGTCAATCAGCAAATTGTTGACACTATGTTATCTATGGCATAGAAAATTTTAATTGATTTACGAGAGCTTACCCTGATTAAACAATTCGATGAAATTTTATAAAAGAAGTCATAAGAATAAATCTAAAAATTGCATGAGAACAATCACACTTTCTATAAGAATCCATAACGCATTTTCTTACAGATTCTTATAAAACAAGTGACATTGCTGATGCAATTTTCTAATTTATTATTATAACATAGTGAGAATTTCTAAGAAACTTGTGTGTCTCTTTCTATCGGAATTTATTAGAAACTATTAAAAATATTCTAATTACTTTATATAAGGATTTATGAGCCCGTGTTGTATCGTTTTTATCGAAATTTATCTTCCTACCACAAAAGAAAATCAGTTTAAACAAAAAGAAATTTTAATTCACCCTAGATTTTTTTTATTCACACGGATTTGTTGTTTAAATGAACATCTGAGATAAAATTTATCAGTAACTTACTCCGAAAATATCCTGCTGACGATAAGATTCGATCCTGGCATGCTCGGGTCCACAGTACAGACATGACTTTTACTTAATCTGTTTGACTTAAAAATTTAGAAGGATTTAAACATTAATCAAGTTCTTCCATCCAGTATTTCAAAGCCAAAAAATGAAAAATAGGTGTGGACGCACTTTGTACCCACACGACGAACTTCCCATTATACTCTTTTTGAAAATACCGCTTAATAACGCTTAGTGCTCATACGGCAGTGTATAAAACTAATATTTGACATGTTTCAAAATATTCCAACACAATTCTTAATTGTTTATAACAAATTCACATTGTTATACACAATTTGTATTTGTTAAAAGTCATATTTTGTCATAAATAACATTATTTTGTCGAAAAACTTCAAGTCGATGAGGAAGATACATTAGTTAATCAATAAATACAATATTCAATTGTTTAGACCAAATTTATATTGTTATAAACAATGTGTAATTGTCGAAAGTCATGTTTAGTTGTAAATAATAATGTTCAGTGAATATCGAGTTAATTTTTAAATGAAATCGTTATTTTTTTGCTTAAAAGTTTTTTCATAAATAGTCAATCTTTTCATTTATTCATTATTAGTTTTTTTTTATAAAAAAAAACGGCTCAACCGAATTCGTTTAAACTTCTTTCAGATCCTTTTTATAATAATATCTTTTGAATAAATTTTGGTTGGAGTCGATATCTTAATCCGTTCTTGAGATATCGAAAACGAAAAAAAATGCTGACATACGTACGTACACACACACATCATTTTAAAAGTTGGTCAGTATGCTTGCATGTATCTTGAAACGTGGAGATATGATGAAAATTCACATTTTACCAATCGACCCAATTTCAATAACTTCCTAATGGGAAGTTAATTTAAGAAATTATGTGAGTTGGGTATTTTTTTCATTTCGTGAATTCGTCAGTTAATCTGTAAATCTGTCATTACACAGATTTCCACACGACCCATGAGGTACTGTGTAGTAGGATGCGTTCCCATTATTTTACATGGCGGGTCCCCAGTAGGCCTAAACCATGAAGAAATTGCTATCATCAAAAGAAAAATATATTGTTCTTCTAATTCATTAATATCATTTTATTCTGATGAATATTATCTGTTTTCTACACAGACGAATTTTGATATATTTTGATTTTCTGCATTTTCCATGGATGACAATTTTTTTTAATAATGCTTTTTTTTTCAAATAATCATTTATTGCTCATAATTTTTACATGCGATCTGATAATATTCTATCTAAGTCCAATAATATTTATTATTGGATGTATATAAATTTATAAAGTAATTTTATTACATATTAAACACTTCTCTACACACAACATTTTTGGTTCGTTTTTCTGGTTTAAGGAAAATTGAATTTTCAGGTGAACTTACATGCCACGTAAAATTGTCCATAAGAAAAAAGTCACTATGTAAATCCACTCCAGCTACTTTCAAACTTTGTCTTTGAGATTTATTGATAGTCATAGCAAAGCAAACTCTGACTGGAAATTTTGTAAGGAGAATTAAAAATAGAAGCTTCCTCTAAAGTACGATCCCAGTGCAGGTCGTCTTCTAGTAACCCAAGTGCTTGGCATGCTGCTTGAAACGTCGGATGTTCTACATTTGCTATAGTTTTTAAAGCAGTAAATGAAGTAGGGCCACGAATCTCATGTAGAAGAAGGCGCAAATAGTAGCATTTAGAATTCCCTGGATGGACAGTATACACTCTACCTAATGCATGATCTTTTTTTATTCCCGGATAATTTGGAACAATCTTCCCCTTTTTTTTTTAACGCTTCTAATAATAAGCTGGAACTTCATAATACAAAAGAGTTCTCGCGAAGTTATCTGCTTTACAAAAATCAAAAAATCCCATAAGAGTTGTTCTTGAAGGATTTTCAATCTTGTCAACATCATTTTTTTCCGTCAAATAAACTCTCTGACCATTTTCGAGATGAACAGCAAGGTGAACAATAGGAGGATACCTCTCGTGAATGTTAAAACACAAAATACGCCAAACTGCTTCAGAACTGCTTATGTATTGACCTGCTTCATACCTAGAAATCTCATCTGAATTTTCAACGGTAAATGCTGCTGGATCAGATCCTTCATTCATGTATTCACATATGTATTTAATGGATCCCACTGAATTACAATACTCAACATTTATATGAGCTTTAACAGTACGGGACAAAACTGGGTTGTACGGTACAACCCATCGATTGTCAATATCATGACCGTTAATTTTTGTCTTTATTCCACCATTTTCTGGAGACCGTCTCCGATACTGAGGATAGCCATCCTCACCTGTTTGAGTTTCTTTTGAAAACGGTCTTAGGTATCGCTTTGTGCATTTACCATCTAACATGCAGGGTGAATTGAAGTTAAAGGATCCACAAGGGCCATTAATCATTGTTAATTTAATTATTTCATAAAGAGTCTTATCTAGATCAGGATCAGGTAATTCAGCTCTTATAATTTTGTCAATAGAGTCAGATCTTATTTTTTCTTCCAACCATATGAGAATGTGAATATGAGGAAGTCCACATTTTTGCCATTCTACAGTATACATGTGGTATCTGGTATTGCCAAATATACAACCTTTCGTCAGGAGATCCATCATGTATTTTACTTTTAAATGAAATACCCTTGCTATGATGTCATGACGATCATGAGATTTTGGACTTTGACTTAAGAGATCTTCTATTTCTCGCCATTTAAGATTGCAAGTGAATGTAATAAACAAATCTGGACGTCCGAAATGGCGTACGTAAGTCATAACGTCTTGTGTTCGTTCATGCATATAGCGAGGTCCTTCTGTGAAGGATGACGGCAAAACGACCTTTTTTCCGAAGTCTGAATATTATCCATCTGATTTTGTTATAGCGTCTTTCAAATGGATATATTCCTCACTCCTCAATTTTTTTTTGATTGTTGCGAATCCAATTGAGTCTTTCAGATTCAATTTTCGCATACATGTCAACCAAAAATTGATTGAAGAGATAACAAAAGAGCACTAAATAACATATTTCACCAACATGTTCCATGATTTGATAGCTGTAGAACTCAGAAGCAGAGACCGTCTTCTTGAGAGGAGTCCTATTTTTTGCATCATGTTTTTGTATGTTTATGGAATAGCCATCTTCTCCACGGAAAAATATCAAAGGGTACTGTAGAGCATCATAAGCACGATGTGTTTCGCTGATTCGTACTAATTTATCGTCTCTGCTATAGAGAATAATATCTCTTTTTTCGAAATCCTGACCAACTATAACAACTGCTACTTCTTTATATTGAGGAACACTAAATCGACCCTTGTGTTCTCCATGCGGTTTTTTATCTGCATTGATTACAACCTTGAACTCTTTTTGTCCTTTAGGAACTGAATCAATAGCAGCCTTGAAATCGCAAATATATTTATTATGTTCATGCAGCGACTTCTGTAATTGGCTAACTAATTCTGGTTTGACACCAGGTGAAATTCGACAATGAATATCTGTTTCACGTTTGTCATCACCAAGAAAGTATAATTAAAGAGACGAAAGTTGTTGATGAGGTTTAGCTATAAGACTACCCATTCTATGGTATACTTGTCCCTGGACTTTAAATGTTGGCATAAAGTTTCCCTCCTTTACTTCTTTTGCTCCAAAGGATGTCATTGGAAAACATCCATTATGCTTACGGATTGTAGAAAGGAAATGTTCTGAAAGCGGATCCTGATCTGTAAGAGGACTATACAAAGGCTCAGGGTATTTCTCAATAATCGGAAGAAGGACTTGACCAGCACTGCAGCACATTCCTTGAGGTTCATCTTTCCACTTTATAGCACGACACCAAAAACAGGGCAATCGTTTTCCGACACTTACGATTTGATCATTTGAATAATCAACATTCGTTTTATATTCAAAACCCGTGAATGACTTAGAAGTCCAAGCTGTAAATCTAATTTGTGTTCTTTTTTCATGATATTTCATTACAGCTGTCTGGTTGACATGCCTATTTTTATACGCATAATTTCGTACAGCTGTTCTATTGACTTCAGGATGATTTTTAGAATATTCTCTAACAGCTTTTCTATTAATCTCATGATGACTTTGAGTATATTTTTTAACAGCCTTTCTATTTACTTCAGGATGACTTTGTGAATACTTTGAAATAGATTGTCTTACTTGTTTAATCCGAATTGAACTTGTGAATCTTTTCCTTCGTTTTTTCGCTTTTTTTGGTTCAAGAGGTATTCTATTATCACTTTGATTCGATGATAAATCAACGTTATTAGTTAAGTTCGATTGTGTAATTAATCGACTTTTTTCATTTCGTTTCACATTATTTATAATTTTATTATTTAAATTTAATGAATTATTTTTTTAAATTAATATATCATTTAAAACTACACACGGTATTTTATCTTAATACTGAGATTCTGAAAAGAATTCATATCTTCTATTTTTTTTTTTTTTTTTAATTATTTTAAATTAACCGCTGGCTTATACCGACCCGTGGTCTAGTGGTAATACGTCAGCCTGGCGCGCTATAGGTAGTGGGTTCGATTCCCGGCCGAGACAAGACCTTATCTTGTAGTCTTTTCTCTGACCACGGTGAGTGGGTCGAAAGTGTAAGCTATCGTGCTGATGACTGAATAGTATAAAAGTACTATTGCCGCTACGATGCTCTTGGAGGAACCAGGCTCACCCCATTGTATATACAGCCTTACCTGAGCGAGAGGCTCTGCCAGGTGGACCCAAAAATTCCTCACTCTCTCTCTCTCGTTATCTTAGCCGATGCTGAGGAAACCAGGACCCTTGAGGTAACCGGCGGAATCTCCGGAGGCAAGGACGATTTCTTGTGGAACTGGGCTGACCTCTAAGGTTAATACCGGGCCTATAGATCTTGCCTTGCTGATGGTGAGGAAACCGGGGGGCCACGGGGCTGGCAGAATCTCCGGAGGCAAAAGATAACGATCCAATTCGGTGTAACGATTCGATTCAAAATTCGAACACCATGGAATGAACAGGGACTGTTCATGGCTAATAAGGGAACCAAGACAACTTGGGAACCTGGGGGAACCTGCAGTCCTAAGACTTGACGACCACCTTTACTGTGAAAACAGACCCAGCTCAATGGCCCAATGTGTGGCTCAGCGCAGGGGAATGCGGGACATTCAAAGACGCCTAACTCCATGAGGAGGTAGGCTCTAACCCTTTAAAAAAAAAAAAACCGCTGGCTTTTTCTTAATCAAATAATTAATAATTATTTTGTAGATAATCAAATAAAACACTCATATTTATGGAAATATTTTCTTTCAAAATTATTTTGACGTATGCTGATATTTATTTTAACCATATAAATAAATGGATTCTAATTAAGCGTCAACTTCAATATATACCTGAAAATCGAATCAGTTTGTTCGTATTTGAATTCTTTAATATGTAAGGATCTTATAAATATAGAAAACTGGCTTAGTAGACTAATATAATATTATAAAATACAATTATGTAGCATAAGAAATATTTCAAATCTATGTTGATTATATATTTCGTTACAAAAAATGTGTTATTGAAATATCATATTCTTCACTCATTTAATAAGACATTTTTATGTTAAAATTTTTTCTGCTCGAATAAAATCAAAAACTGCCCCGTACGGAAATATTTCCCTGCAAAAACTGTGAAGAACTCGAAAAAAAATCTGAATTTTTGCTACAAAACTCGGAGGAAGTTGGATTCTATCTGAGATAGTCTGAGAAATAATGAAAAAATTATGAAATAACTATCTATTTTGAGACTCCAACTATAAGACATTTACGATAAAACTCAACGTTTCTTCAGATAATTTTTTATGTTTATCAGAGTTTTTTCAAAGATTCTCAGAAACATTCAGAGAAAAAAAAAAGAAACAATCTTTCTGAAATTCTCTGAAAAACTTGAGTTAAAACTAACTGTCTCAAAATGACCCTACTTTTCCCTAAAAAAATATAATAAAATAGTTCTGACAAAAGGATGTATTCATAATAATTTTATTTATTTATGAATAAAATAGAATTTTACAGTCTTGAACAAGAAAATTGTTTAAAAACTTTTTTTTTCCATTTTGTAGCCTTTAATTTCCTTATATTCCAATAAATTTGTAGCAAATAAGCTATAAATATTTACCTATAAGAAAACTACTTATTTTTGGTAGAAAAAGGTAATAAATCCAGTCATATCACATAAGTTATAATAGTATCAAAATTACATCCAGGATATCTTTCAAAAAACGATTAAAAATCTAGTCAAAATAATCATGACTGTATGTAACTCTTAGAAAATCTAGTCGGAACAATTATCTCTGTATGTTAACAGTTACAAATACGTTTTTTCTTTGACTTTCGCACTCTCTTATATTACGTATAGTTTTGAAATGAGATACAGGATTTCTTTCAAAGAACTCTTACAAAATCTAGTCAAAAAAATTATCTCTGTATGTTGACAGTTATAAACACTCTTGCTTTTTCAACTCTCTTATATTAGGTATAGTATCAATATCACATACAGGATTTCTTTCAAGGAACTCTTACAAAATCTAGTTAAAATAATTATCACTGTATGTTAATAGTTAATAGTTATAATGTTTTTTTTGACTATCCGGAGATTATTTTTTTAGTGAAAAATCTCAACAAATCTAGTCATGTTACATAAGTTACAGTTTTAAAATGATATCAAGTTCTTTTTATAGAAATTTCAACAATCTTGTGATTGTATCTTGATTGTTTGGCTATTTTTAATCCTTTTTTTTTCTCAAACAATTTTTTATTTAACATTTATGCGTCTGAATCGGTTTCCTGATTTACTGTCTCACTACTGTCACTCTCTGAGCTATTATTATCTCTTGGACTCATGTATTCATTTCTTCCATCGAAATTTTCATTTTCTGCTGTCTCTTGTTCTAAATTTTTCTTTTTTGTGTCTGTCTTTCTTCTTCTATTGGTTCTAAATCTTCCTCTTGTTCTCGACGATTTTCATATAATGGTTCCAAATTTTCTCCTAGTGCCTGAAAATGTTCTTCTACTGCATCTCCTTCTTGCTCTACGTTTTCTTCTTGCAATCTACGATTTCTTTCAAGAGTTTCTGTGTGACGTCGGGCACCAGTAATGGCTCGTCCCAAATAAGTGTTTATCCTACCCAGAAAATGCCAGTATAATTGATTTGGGTATTCTCTGTCCTTCAGATATAATTTGAAGTAGTTGATTATAGTTTTCACTTTTCGGGGTGTTAAAACTGGTCTCGTGCAATTACGCTGATTGCTCACGCATCTCTCACTCAGTTCTCGATATCCCCATATTCCGTACGCCAACGTCGACACAAACCTGCTAGGTTCTGGTGCATTTCTTGCACGTCCATATGCTGCTGCTCTGACATATATACCGTTTCCGATATTTGCTAACTCGTCATCATCATTGTTTGCTTCAACTACATTTGGTGTTGACGGACGAACAGAGGTAGACAGACTAGCAGATGTTGACGAACGAACAGAGGTAGATGGACAAGTACATGTTAGTGGACTAACAGATGTTGATGGACGAAGTAAATTTGATGAATGTATGGAAGTTGACCGACTACTAGACGTCAATGGTTGTGTAATTCGCCGCTTAGCTATTACTTTCTTTGATTTTTTTCTAATATTGTGTCCTTGATCAGCACTGTTGGTAGAAATATCCATATTGTTATCCTAAAAAATAAATGAAAATTGAAAATTATATGTGAACTACAAATAAAGAAATTATTGTAATTTTCAGAAAGAATAAATATTTTCAAATTTCTGAATTTTCGAGTTTATCAGCAATAATCAATGCTTGTGTATCATCATAAATTCTATAAATAAATTGTTCTATGTCAATCTACTTATTCCTGTATTATGATCTAGTAATGTCAAATCTTCGTTATAAATCTGGGGATTTAGATTTTCTTCGTCTTCATATCTTTCTGCTCCTTGATTTTTTCCATTTTCATGTATTTGTACTTGGTTCTATCAAAAATGAATGCTTAAATAAGTCACTTATCATAAAAAAAAACTATATAGTTGTTGTTTATCTAATTTTTGATAATTATAGCTTAATTGTTATTAAACGGAGATTTCACTATATTTTCAAGGTAGATCGCGCAAGAAAAATAGGCATTTGTTCTATGTATATGTTATGATTAGTTAGTGTATATTCCGCAATTCAATTTCAGAGACAAAAATTATTTTAATTTGAATATAATTAATTCAGCGTTTTACAATAAAAATATATTCGGATAGTGTGTTGAATTACACTCACTAGTTTTCGCTTCTTCGATTCGTTGGCTGTCTGTCGACTTCTTTTATATGCTTCTACAATATTCTGTTCAGTTTTTCTTTTATTTTTGTTTATATTTTTCTTATTAATTTATTAAAAAGTCAAGAAAGTTATAAATTAAGTTTTGAAATGTTACATTATGATTGGTATGATCACAAAGTTTAAGTGCTAATATACCTTCCTTTTTTTTTCGTTTCTCTATTCTCAGTCTCTTGATCATTGTCATCGTTGTCATCATCGACATCTATTAAATCGGACTCATTGAAGGTTTGATACGAAATGCGTTTTCGTTCCATTATGGCTTCGAGTTCTTCTTCACTATCTAAAAAATACAATTGCCATAATATATTTACATAGTTAAGACGCTAATACTCGACAGTTTTAACGTTTCAATATTTCAACATTTGTGAATTCTGTTTAATTTATAATAAACATTGTTATTATTCTAAAATTAAATTTTAATTTTCCAAGTTGAATGAAAAAGATGAAAATGATTTTATCCTTTTCATTTTGTCAAAAATATTATAGACTAATTCTTATAAAAAGACGTATTATAAAAACTTAAAGACTGAATCAAAGAGTCTGAAGAAATTCTTCTACAAGTAAAAATTAAGTACAAAAATGTTATTTAGTTGTATATTATGGAAACATAGGAGAATCATATGTTATAATACATACCATTGATAATTAATAAGTTGATATGTAATTAATAATACATGACAGTGTGTTCTATACTTAATATACATACATGATATATAAAATGTAAGGTTAATAATTATAAAATTCCAATAAAAATTGTATTTTTGAAATGTTTGTTCTTTTCAATTTAAAATTTTTTACAGTTTATCTCAAAAAAAATTTTAAATTTTACTGTAATAAATAATTTATACTACATTAGATTTATTCACCATATTTTTTATTATCATGAAAATCAATAACTTATTATTTGTTATTAAAATAATAAATTATCTTCATTCAATGAAAATCTTTTTAAATTTTTTTTTAAGTGAATCAGATTCACATCAAAATGGTGGCAAATTTATTATATGTATGTATCACCTATTGCTGAGCGCGCGAAGCACGCTTCGATTTCGGTCTAGTGATGATAAATTTAAGTAGTACTTACCAGCTACTGCCAATATGCAACATGATTTTTTTCGTCCATTCCACTTCACTGTAAACAACTTTTTACTGGACGGTTTTTGCAAATACTCATCATAACCAATAGTATTTGAAACATCAACGGTAATATTTTCACCTTCAGCAGTAATACGCACTCTTGCTAGACTCATTTCAATCAAATGTATTAATTATATGATTATATATTGTTAAACAATAAAAAAATATAAGTGAATGTTTTATTATGTTGTATTTTATATAAAACTGGCTTCACAGCACCACGTGGTAATAACGCATGAAACAGCTTCGACGGTTGACTGAGCATTTTTGCGTCTGCGCTGACTTTGTTGTTTCCTTCGGTTGGTTCGCTGCCTTGAAAATGATACAGACACATGCGCAAAGATAATTTTGAGCTGCGCAATAATTGTTTAGTATTTAATCATCAAACACCATTCGATTCCCTTCTTTTGACTGATAGATTTTTTCAAATATTTTTATTCATTTATAATATTCTAGAAATTGTATTTTATTCAATAAATTTCATTGAAAAGTGTACGTTGACTCAGCATCTGAATATGTCCTACATATCTCGCGCAACCGGAAAGTATCTTTACGCATGTGCTTGCATCATAAAGCACGTGTTGAGAAAAATAGAAAACACGACCAACACAGTTCAATCCGACAAAAAGGTTATAGGTCTAACTGTCTCTAAAAAGTATTGCAATATACGTGTTTTTGCAGCTGTATGTCCCTGTAGATACGGTGCAAAATAAATTTAATTAATTAATATACGTATGTGTTGTGATAGATACTTTTGTGAATAAATTGTGATTAATTTTGGTATTAAAATGAGTAGAGGACCATACATGGAATATTTAGATCCAACTAGTAATAAAGTCATGCCACGATTATCATTTTGCAAAAGAAAACAACGTCAAAAAATACAGGTAATCAAAATTTTATAAATAAATATTATATGTTGGTATGTTCACATTTTTGATAGTTACTCCATTCAACTGATGAAAATGAATCACAAAAAAAGTATATTTATGCTGATATGAAATAAATTCTCCTATCAATGTTTGTAATTTAAAATATATTTAATTATTAAATGAATTATTAAATAATGTTTCACATAGCAATATGTTTCAATCTCTCCAACATTGGACTTGGAAGAAGAGATATTAAGTACAGATCATGACAGCACAGGAAATGAGGAACTTCAAGATAATGTTACAAACGAATGAAATTTGCTTCTCACTTATTACTTACTATTACTGAAATATTATCATAATTTTATGTTTACGTTTGAATGTCATTGAATCAAATCATGACTATAGTTCGTAAGCATTTCAAAATTTTTAAATGCAGTTACTATAGTTACTTTATTTCTCACTTTAAATAATGTATGAAATAATAATTTAAAAAATCTGATTTTTAAGTAGTTTTGTGATAAATTCATTTTTTATTGAAGTTCGAACATTTTTTGTAGTTAAAATCTTTTTTTTAAACACTTGCTTTTTTGTCATGTAAACAGTAATTGATTATAAAATTTTGGATAATTCAAAAGAGTTACAACTTCCCGGATGATTTTCCTACAATATTGTTTATCATTGAAATGGAAGAATTGAACAAAAAATGAAGAATGAAACTCCAAAACGATTATAATATTACAGAAAAAATTTCTTTTCAGTAGCAATAATTCTTTGATCTGTTAATACTACATTTTTTTACGGTAGTTCAAATAGAAAAATTTGTAAGTGTTATAATTTCTATGTGTAATCGTAACAGGAAAAAATCTGTTACAGTGAGAATAATTTTATAATCGAAATTAAAATTTATAACAATGATCATTTGAGATGATTTATTATAACCATTATTTATCATAATAGTTACACTTATTTATCATGATAGTTATTATCTCGTTTATAGATTTATTTGAGAAAGCTGGTCAGCGTATCCCAGAGCTCTAACCTATTTGGGGTTTCATCAGGTGTAATTATAATTATGCCTGGCACTTATATCGTTATGTTGAGACCAATGTTCGTTTTTACTAGAAAATATAATTACAATAAAAGACACCTAAAATTAAAGAAAAAATTAAAAATTTATTTTTATCATTAACAATTAATAACCAGGTTTTATAATGTTAATAGGAGAAACTTTTGTAGATGAGCTCGATATAAATAATAACATACTCATAATAGGTTGTGCAAGTCAACCAAAAACGCAAAGTAGTAAAGAATAGCTAAAACTAGGAAGGCTGAAGGACGCAGGTTAATTCAAAAAGGTCCAACAGCGAACCAGAATCAGTCCCAGTTCTAGGATTAACAAGGAAGTTCATCAGGCGCGGGTTGACTCTATACGATGCCCGATGCGCGATGAAAGACCAGGCATAATTATAATTACACCTGATAAAACTTCAGGTAGGTTAGAGCTCTGGGATACGCTGACCAGCTTTCTCAAATAAATCTATAAACGAGATAATAAATATTATGATAAATAATTTGTAATAATCATTGTTATAAATTTTACTTCGATCAAAAAATTATTTATCTGTTACGTTCTATTGTACCTGCAATAGCATTTTCTTCTTTTGCTATAATTATACAGTCCAATCTGTTACTGTTGAAAAAAAATAAAATAGAACTACACAGATCTGTTTTAATATATTTTTCAGCCCAAATAGATATACTACTGTATTCTGCGTACATCTGCTCAGATCTTCTTAGATTCTTTGGGATCTCTATTAATGCATTTATCCAAAATCCATAGATATCTCTGTAGATATTCATTGATCATATCAGATATACCTAGATCTACTTCAACCAGATTTTCTTGACTTTTTTTTGATTTAAATAGATATAAATAAAAAAAAGTAGATCAATTTCATTTTTATCTTATATACTTAAAATATTATGTTTTTTTGATGACTTTAATAAAACACTTTCTGTTTATAATTTATAGGCAAAATAGTTATTGTATCGTAAAAATATGATTCGTATTTTATTAATACATTTTTCCATATTAGATTAAAAAATAATTATGTAAGATTATAAGCTTTTAATCATATGTAGTTTCGATCATAAATATTATTGTTTATAGGATTCCTGCAATGATCCACCCAATGACTATCATCTTCGAGAAAAATTATGCCAATGTACAACAACAACTAGAGCAGAAGCGATTGCAATGATGCTATCTATAGGCTTCAAGCACTCTTTGACATGGAAATGCATTATTGATATATTTTGCATGGTGAATTCTCTCTTTGGCAAAGATATCATTCCAATGATAAAATATAAATTATTTCAATATTTTCCGTTAGCGAATAATTCAGTAACGTATCATTTAATTTGTCCAGGATGTAGTTATGATTTTGGGAAACGTTCAGATTTAAACATTACTTCATTGTTATGTAATAACTGTGAGAGGACGATTAGCAAATCTGATTTTTCTTATTTCATTACACTAAATTTACCCACTCAACTAAAGCAACGTTTAGAAGAAAGTGACGTACAGAATGCATTACAAAACTGATTTGAACGATTTGATGATGATAAAACACATATTGAAGACATTTATGTTGGTGATATGTACAAGAAATCTGTGACTTCCGATTACGATTTATCGTATACATTTATTAGTGATGGCTGCCAGACATCGAAATCTAGCCGTATGTCAGCTTGGCCTATCTGTATAATGCTACATGAATTACCTCTACATATGAGAACAAAACACATATTAATGGCAGGTTTATGGGTTGGTGAAGAAGAACCGGATATGAACATTTTTTTTAAACCATTTGTGGAAGAAGCTAACTTATTATCTAATTGAGGCATTACATGGATGTTAAACGGAAGACAAATCAACAGTAAAATAATACCTATATGTGGATGGTCTGATTCTGTTGCTAGATGCAAAGTACTAAATGTGAAGCAATACAATGGTTGGTATGGATGTACGTTTTGTGAACATTAAGGAGAGCAAATAAATAACAATAATATAAGGTTTACAATATCTGAAGATGTATCTGTACCTCCATATCGTACTGATTCTTCGATAAAAGATTTGATGGTAAAACAAATAGAAAATGATTTAGTACAGGATACGAAAGGAGTCAAAGGTGCTTCCATATTAATGAATCTATCCCACTTTGATTTGGATGAAGAAATGATCCCCGATTATATGCATTTAGTATTACTCGGAGTTATTAAGCAGCACACGGAAATATTATTAACTGGTGCTGGCGAAGATTATTACGTGGAGAATCCAACTAACCTACTACAAATCAAAAATCGGTTATCTACGATGAAACATCCTTCATGTATTACCCGAGCGGCGAGAAAAATAGAAGATAGACACCTATGGAAAGCTTCGGAATGGCAGTCCTGGTTGTTATTTTATTCATTACATTGTCTTAATGGTATTTTGAAAAAAAAGTATCAAAGACATCTTGCTTTACTTGTATCAGCAATAGGGTTATTGTTAAATGATAAATTAACTTATCAAGATATTGATAATGCTGATACTTCATTGATTGAATATAAATAAGAGAGTTGAAAAAGGAAGCGTATTTGTAACTGTTAACATACAGAGATAATTGTTCCGACTAGATTTTCTAAGAGTTACATACAGTCATGATTATTTTGACTAGATTTTTAATCGTTTTTTGAAAGATATCCTGGATGTAATTTTGATACTATTATAACTTATGTGATATGACTGGATTTATTACCTTTTTCTACCAAAAATAAGTAGTTTTCTTATAGGTAAATATTTATAGCTTATTTGCTACAAATTTATTGGAATATAAGGAAATTAAAGGCTACAAAATGGAAAAAAAAAGTTTTTAAACAATTTTCTTGTTCAAGACTGTAAAATTCTATTTTATTCATAAATAAATAAAATTATTATGAATACATCCTTTTGTCAGAACTATTTTATTATATTTTTTTAGGGAAAAGTAGGGTCATTTTGAGACAGTTAGTTTTAACTCAAGTTTTTCAGAGAATTTCAGAAAGATTGTTTCTTTTTTTTTTCTCTGAATGTTTCTGAGAATCTTTGAAAAAACTCTGATAAACATAAAAAATTATCTGAAGAAACGTTGAGTTTTATCGTAAATGTCTTATAGTTGGAGTCTCAAAATAGATAGTTATTTCATAATTTTTTCATTATTTCTCAGACTATCTCAGATAGAATCCAACTTCCTCCGAGTTTTGTAGCAAAAATTCAGATTTTTTTTCGAGTTCTTCACAGTTTTTGCAGGGAAATATTTCCGTACGGGTGGCTTAGTAGACTAATATAATATTGGAAAATACAATTATGTTGCATAAAAACTAGTTCAAATCTATGTTAATTATATGTTTTGTTACAAAAAATGTGTAATTGAAATATCGTATTTTTCACTAATTTAATAAGACATTTTTATGGTAAATTTTTTTCTGTTTGTATAAAATCAAAAACTGGCTTAGTAGACTGATAGAATAGTATGAAATACAATTAAGTAGCATACGATAGGTCAAATTGATTGAATCATAAGTTTCGTTATAAATAATGTCTTAGCAACGGTAACTCTTACAACTATCACCATAGAAACGGTTACTATCGAAACAGATATTATAGCAACGGTTACCATAGCGACGGTAACTATGACAATTTTTACTATGGCAACGGTTACCATGGCAACGGTTACTGTGACAACGGCCACCATAGCAACGGTTTCTATGACAATCGTTACCATAGCAACGATTACTATGACAACCGTTACCATAGCAACGATTACTATGCCAACTGTTACCATAGCAACAGGTGAATTTTAGCTGGTATTTATATATTATTGAAGGTCGATAAAAAAAATTTTCGTATTGGGTTCAGTTAAAATCCGTTCTTAGTGGGTGTCTATGTCAGGAAAGGGAGAACTATGTCAAATTTCAAGTCAATCGGACGTAAAGTTTCGGAGATCTCGTGATAAGTGAGTGAGTGAGTGAGTTAGTGAGTGAGTGGTAAATCGCCCATCTATATATAGATATTTTCATTCAACATTTGAGAAAACTCATAGCATTGCTTTACTCACAATGTGTTCATTAAAAAGTTGGCACAATTCTTGCGCGATGATTTCAATATCCATGGATGATGCTGTTGCTGATGACATGTAAACAGGCTTTAGGTTCTCAAGAATTGTTGTCATTACTCCCTCACGTTGGAGATGATTAGCTCCATAGGTATAAATTGAATCCACAGGAAGTTGGATGGTGTTGATAGTATGTTGAATAGCTGGTATTTCATTTCTCAGCGTCTCAACCATCAACTCCTTGCAGTTAGTGATTATAGAGATGAAGTTTTCTAGTTGTTGCAAGCGTTTTTGGATTGAATTTCTTATACGTATAACGTATTCAAGAGTACTACGCTGTATAAAAAATTGTCATGCAGCACGATGCGTAGAGACGTTGCTGATGTCTTGTATTTTCAGCATTCTAATGCTGTATTTTACTCCGCCCAGCATCCCGAAGGCATATGAATAGCCAGCACAGCTGTTTTCGGTATTGACTAATTTACGATAATCAGCATCAGAGTTGTCGAAGCATTTAATTAGCTGCGGCAGATTCTCCATAAACTTGTTCCAGTTTTCAATATTAAAAATCACTCCTGAGCACTTAGCGTTGATAATTGAAACACACACTTCGACTTTATCGCTGATGTGGTTCAAACGAACACCAGTGATGATTAATTTAGAGCGTGAGGCATTCAAACCATAAGATGTTGAATACAGAAATTTAAAGATATGATCACGGGGCGTAGATTTTTGGGGTTGTGTTCCAGCAGTATCAATTGCTGGCCACTAGCTGTCGTCCGTTGAAATTTCTATCTGATGTTGGAATGGCATGGATGTCGACGTTGATGCCATATTAGAGCACTCAGTAGTTACACTATCAGCGCTATGAGACTGAATAAGCAACTCGAACGTCTTTTTTGATTTGTCTCTTCAACGTTATACCAATTCAATGCCATGACGTAACACCTGCTGACCTGGCTATTTAATTTGAAGCTTCAAATTCATGATTTTTGCAACAATAATGGTTTTAATATTTTTTATTTTAAGTCAAGGTATTCTCAGTAAATGATCCAAAGCTTTGAATATGATATTTGCAATCGTAAGACCTTTTGGAGATTTGTTTATTATACCTCTATTTCATTTTTAGAGTCGTGCTTGTGCAGGATGTATAATATTTCAGCATGTGTGAGAATTTTCGAAGACAATAGAATATTTTTATTCTTAAGCGCATGATTTATAAATGCAATGTAAACAACAGATGCCTTTTCATGCCTCATTTTTGAACAGTCAGTAACTGAAAAGTATGAAAGTGAGAGTGTTTTCGGTCTTGTGATTATTTGACAAAGCCACTAGTATCAATTGTAATGGCTAATACAAAAGAGGCCCCTTTTTTAGTAGCATTATTAAATTTTTTTCGATATTTACGTGATCGATCACCGGTGATTTCTCGTTTTTACCCTGAATCGCGCCTTGAGAGAGGGGGGGGGGGGTAATTTATCCCGACTGTGTCTATTACGTTTATTACGACGTATTATATTACTTGTGTCATGCCGCTTACTAGCTGGAGCCCACGAGCGTGGTTTACTTACATTAAATTTTAGTATCATGCGTGCAGTGGCACATGCTTTGACTAGTAGTGATAAAGGTAATGCTACCTGTGTTTTACCGTTCCTCAACTATTATGGTAAGTTATTTATAATTATTTTAAATCATTGCAAATGATATGTCTAGAGGATTTCTTAAAACTATTATTACTATAGAGAGGTGATGCAAATATATTTCACTAACTTCTGATTCCGAGGATGACGGAAACAGCGACGGAGAAGAAGCTACGGTGTCGGAAGTTTGACGAAAAATTGTCCCTCAAGGAGGTAAAGAGCCTCAAATTGAAGACAAAATGATTGAACTCAGTACTGCTGAAAAAATTGAGAACTCACAACTATCTAATTCGACTGGTATTATTAGTACAGTAAATGATATTAATGAGATCGAGTGTCCACAACCATCAACATCATCTGGTGTTACTTATGAGGGCGTAATGGCTAATTGGATCCAAGCTCATAGCGCACCACCACAGGTTATTATTAAACCAGAGGATATACCTTTGAAGCTCGAAAGAGGTCGGTGGTTTAATGTCGATTATGGGGATCAAATTATTACTGAGTATCATGGACCTTAGTGTACTGCCGGTGACAGTACTTTTACAATCTCCTGTTCTTATTCACAATGCAGCTGTGACATCAGCATCCCTTACAGACTTGATACTGAAGAAAAAACAGATGTTGACATGTCTTCAGAAACATTACACCCAACCCCTGAGCCGCTATCTCCTGCAGATATTCTTGAAGAAAGCGACGATGAAATACGTGTTTCATCAGACGACGATGATACTGAGCAACCTTGTCAACAAAGTTTATCAGCGTCATCATCCTCTGGAAGTAATTATTTTTTATTTTTTAATCTAATTTTATAACGAGTATAATTATTCAATTCGTGTAGATTATGATTACGCTTGGGGCCCTCGTAAAGAATAATGCTGTCTCCAACTATCAAATTATAGATATTTAACACGGCGGAGCTGTAACCAAAGCAGCAGCGAAAAAACTCCAGAAGTCAACCGAACAAAACAACATATTGCCAAGTATATCATCAGAAAGTTTTGTTGACGTCCACCCATCAGGCCGTCGTTTTATTATCGATAGAGAATGTTTAAAAAATTGAAAAAAATATCATGTCATGGGTGAAGAATGTCTAATAGAAAGAACAGAGCCAACAAATGATCAAAATCATTTAGAATGGTTCGAGGGTGCTTTAAATGAAATTACACGTATATTACGCAATCATGTACAGATCGTAATAAGATTAGCTTTACTAAAAAATACGAAAGATTGACAGCAGGTCTAATTTAGACTCATTTTAGATCACCACAACAGTATAGAAGTTGCGCCTTATGGGACTTACTATGTAAAATTGCTCAAAGTGCTGGTAGTTTGAATAGTGATGATAAAATCGTATTAACGGTTTCAATTGTACGGGGCGTCGGGAGGTGTGGTAATAAAAAGTTACCATTTGAAGATATTTTTAAACGTTCTATTTTACGTATTACTAACGATGATAATTGATGCTTTCCACGGTCACTTGTCGCTGATCTTTATGCTGAGCGTGGTAAAATTCGTACTAGTATGTTACAAAAACGGTGGAAAACAATGTGCGATAGAAGATGTAACTTACAGCGCGCTGCAGCCTCAGAGTTGATAAGCAAAGCTGGTGTTAAAATGCCTCGTAATGGATGTGGGCTTGATAAAATAAATGCTTTTCAGCGATATTTTGCTCGTAAAGGTATAGCTACAGTTGTTTATGAATTTTATACATTAGGAAAGGCAAAATCACCTTGATTTAATGGTCGAGGCCTTGTTGAAGCAAGTCTTGGCACTATTATTAGAACTTAATATATTTTATATTATCAACAAACACATCATTATGAACCAATATTAAATCTCAGCGCTGCAATTGGCGCACGTCTTTTTTGTTCAGCCTGTGATAAAAGTTATTCTGCACCTTCAGTATTGCATCGAAATGTTCTCGGAGTGGCAGCTCACCTGTCTGCACGCCTGAAAAATTGCGTGTCTGTCATGAATGTAATAGATATTTTTTGAGTAATAGCTGCTACGACAAACATTTACTCGAAGGCTCTGCGACCCTTACTGGTGCTGATGAAGATCTAACTATTTGTAATCTAATACAAATTTGTAAAAAATGTTTTCGTCTAAAAATATATACTGCAGATAAAAGAAAACAGCATGCTGGTGATAAAACTTATTGTCGTATTTGTAATTGTAATCGGCCGTTGAATCATCAATGCTATATGAGTGTTTTCGAAATATCCGAGCCATTAAAAGCTGTTTTTTTATTCTATGATTTTAAAACACAGCAGCACCATCATATAAAAGGCGATAAGACAACAAAATTGCATGTTCCCAATCTTTGCGTTGTTCAAAAAGTATGCGTATATTGTGCAAACAATAATCATTTATCCAAAAGCTGCTCTTTCGGTGGTAAGCGCGAGTATACATTTCATGAAAATCCTGTAGTTAGCCTTGTCGATCTAGAATTTAGTCGATATAAATTATTTATAAAAATAATTTGCATTGCGCATAATGCACGTAGTTTTAACGCTCAATTTATTCTTCGTTATTTAATAGAAAATGAAAAAAACACGTATCCCCAACTTTATTCTAAACGGTAGTAAAATTATTGTCATGCGTATAGATAGTGTTATTTTTTCAGATAGTTTAAATCATTTACAACTGCCTTTAAGGGCCCTACCTTGAGGTATTTGGTTTCAAAAATAGAATTAGTAAACGGTTTTTCCTCATTTATTCAATATACCTGAAAATATCAATTATTAAGAGCCCCTTCCTGATATGAAATATTATACCCCTGATACAATGCATGCAAAAGAACGCGATTCTCTTATATCATAGTGTAATGAAAAGAAAAAGGACAATTACATTTTTAATTTTCAAAGGGAATTTATACATTACTGTAGAGCTGATGTTACTGTCTTAAGACGGAGTTGCATAATTTTTAGAGATATGATACTCAAATGTGGTGACGTATGTCCTTTCACTAAATGCTGCACATTCGCATCAACATGTTCAAAAATTTTTAGAAAAATTTTTGAAAGCTGATACAATAGGCATTTTACCGCCCGCGGGCCCGCTTACCCTGTGGTACTTTAGTAGACGGTTAGTATCATCATCCAGAAACTCAAGAAAAAATTGTATTTCAATTTCACGCTTGTTATTGGCATGGTTGCCCTCTGTGTTTCTGTGTAAATCGAAATGAGAATTCCGTCACGGTGAAACCTTTAATCAGCGCTTAAAATTAACACGCGCTACTTCATATAGAATACGCTCATTAGGTTATACATTGATAGAAGAGTGGGAGTGTAGTTACAGACAATTTTTGAAGAATAACCCCAGTTTAGAAATATTAATTAATGTACTTCCATTGCTACAAAACACGCCTCTTAAAGCTCGTGATGCTTTTTTTGGCGGGCGCACTGAAAACTTTGTCACGTTACGTGATGTAGATGAGTCAGAAAAAATAAAATATGTCGATGTATGCTCGCTTTATCCATACGTTCGTAAAATAGGAAAATTTCCCGTTGGTCATCCGACAATTTACGTCGGTTCCGAATGTAATACAATACTACCAAATGAAAATGATTTTTTTGCCGTTGAGGGGCTTGTAAAATGTTCGATTTTACCGCCCCGTGATCTTTTATATCCTGTATTACCATCAAGATTTCACGGTAAACTTCTTTTTGTATTATGTAGGACCTGTGACGAAACGAGTCATCAGGGTAATTGTTATCATAACGATATTGCTGAACGTGTATTACATGGTACCTGGGTCGTTGACGAAATACGTTAAGCTATAGAAAAAGTTTATCGAGTTTTAAAAGTAGTGGAAATATGGCAGTACGAGATGATTCAATATAATAGGGGTTCAGGTGTACGTGGTCTTGTCACCGACGACATCAACATTTTTTTAAAAATAAAGCAAGAGGCAAGCCGTTGGCTAAAGTCATGCGAAAATAATTCTACAGAATAAAAATTATACATAAAAAATTATGAGAAAGCTGAGGATATCAAATTAGAGGCTGATAAAATAATGTATAATCATAGTTTAAGGTCAGTCGCAAAATTATTTTTGAATTCTTTATAGGGTAAATTTGACCAACGCGAAAATCTTACACAAACGGTAATTGTTACTGATCGTGCGGAACTTATGGAATTATTAACAGATCCTGAAATTGATGTTACAGGTTTACATTGTATTAATAGCTTTGTTTTATATGTTTCACATGTACAAAAAGAAGAATCCCTCGAATCGCACCCTACGACAAATGTTGTCATAGCAACTTATACAACGGCCCAAGCTCGCTCAAAATTATATTCTTATTTAGAAAAATTAGGCGATCGTGCACTTTATTGTGACACCGATTCGGTTATATATGTATCTAATGAAAACAGTATTGATCTAGAAACTGGTAACTATCTTGGGGACTTAACCGATCAGCTAGAAAGTTATGGTGTCGGCAGTTATATAAAATCTTTTATTTCTGGTGGTCCAAAATTTTATGCATATCTCGCACAGAAACCTGATGGTTCAACTGTTAAGGTATGTACAGTTAAGGGTGTGACATTAAATTATGCAAATTGTAATTACATAAATTATAAAACAATACGATCACTAATTACTGGTGAACGTGAAGAATCCATTGTTATTTCTTTTGATGCTATTAGAAGAACGTCATTTTATCAAGTCGTTACATGCCACGAGATAAAAACAACTCAAATACAAAACAAGAAATATCGTATAAAAGCTAACTTTTCAACACTTTCTTTCGGTTATCGAATCAATAATTAGTTGTAACATGAAAAATATTATAACTTTAGAGTACTGTATGTTGTAATTTTTAATATGCATTTTAACGTTATAATACGTTAAAAATAGTGTAAAAGTAATGTAAGTGAGAAATTTTTCACACTTATAAAAATATATGTAACAATAATCATGTTTATGTAGAAATAAGGATATGTAATATTATACGTTTATAAAAATGTAAAAATTTATGCAACAAACAAATAAATAATTAAATGAACATCTCTGTTTATAATAAAAATAAAGTCATCCGTCAAGACACGTGCTTATACATGCTACAGTCAATAGTCTGCACGTAACCGTTAAAAATAAGCAAAAGCGTCTGTGCGCAGCTCGTACAAACGCCGCTCATTGGCTAAAAAAAAGCCTTCATTGGAGCGTGGCAACCTCTCGGACGGAGCGGCAATAACACGCCACCCGTTCATAAGCCCTCGCTTGGCGGGTCTGAACGCTAAAAACTGCACCCAGACAGCTCGCAGCGGCGGCATCAGGCACCCCCACTCTTTACGCCCGAACAACGAACTACACACAGGCACTGCCAGCGTACCCGTTGAGTTACACGTTATATTTTGTACCGTTAGATGGTTTGTCGATGCTCTTCAATGCATCTCAGGCTTTTAATTGCAATATAAGGCTGTTGTTATGCGCATGCGTCAATAATACATGAGTATTAAAATAATTTCATATAATTTAAGTACTTATAGTATTTCTTATAATTAAAAAGAAGACTAATTACAATAAAAATTCTAATTATAGCAGGTAATTATTAATATAATTATGTTTGCATGTGTAAATATACACCCCCACTTTGCGCTACACTCCTACCCTCACCGGCCGTGGCACAGCTCCGACCGACACAATTTCATCCCCACTTTGTGGTGGGGGTAGGAGTGGAGTCCACCAAAGTTGCTCCATACTACTGAAATCTATTCAATGTATCCGCTTGGTTTTAACGAGTATTTTATTCTTTTGATGAGATAAAATTACCAACTACGTACGATGAATAATCACAGACTTTTTTTATTCATAACAATTGTATTCATTATGAACAATTGAAAAAAGAATTTGTGCAACATATTCGAGTTATTCTAACGATAGATTTTTTCTTTCTCTAAAAAAGAGTTAAACGATTAATGTCGGGATCTATGCAATATATTCGATTGCTTCTTACGCGTATTTTTTCCTTCCACTGAGAAAAAATTACCCACTGTGTACCATAAATGATTATATACTCTTTTTGTTTACAACAATTAAATTTCTTACAAACACTCGAAAAAAGAATCCGTACAATATATTTGAGTTTCTTTAACGGCATGTTTTTTCTTCTGCTGAAAAAAATTGCTCATTATGTATAATCAATAAAAACGGCCTTTTTTGTGTTTAAAAAAATTACATGTTTTATGAACTTATATCAACCGGATCTCATCGATATATGAGTGCTTCTTGTATTGGGATATTTGTTTTTTTTTTTACTAAAAAAAGTGACCCACTATATAGCATGAATAGAAACAGACTCTTTTTTTTGTAAGAATCGAATTTGTTGTAAATAACAGAAAATAAGATATTTGAATTCTTCCATTGCGAAGCGTGATTTTCTTCTAGAAAAACGTTACAAACTATGTAAAACGTAATGGATTCTATTTCTATTGTTTATGGTGATTATATTTATTCTAAATAATGGAAAACGAAGTCTATTTACTGTATTTGGGTTTTTTCAACGTGTAATTATTTTATACACTGAAACAAAGTTACAAACCATGTGAAATGTCTAGGAACTTAATATTTTTGTTTAAACCAATTAAATTTGTTATAAACAATAGAAAACGGGATATTGTCAACGTATTTGAGTTTTTCTATGGCGCAATTTTTCTCCTTCTACTAAAATAAGTTACTTACTACGTTAAATAAATGGGCAACTGTTTTTTTTGCCTAAAATACTGAATTTTTTATAAGCGATACAAAAATCGACTGACGCTACAGAAAATGTTGTAAAGGAGCACAAATTAAATTTCACGTTAAAAATAAAATTTTTTTCGTTGATGTTGAATACTTGTGAATACATTACGGTTCTGTCATTACTATGACACTACAATCGGTATCTGGGAGTGGTTTATTATTCTAACTATGAACGTACTATGTAAAAACTTTTCCGATCAGTTCCTTATTATGTAACGTAATCATGCACATTACGCGAACGACGTTGCAGGTCTGCTAGTCAACGAATAAGTTTTCATAGGATTCAATAAGAAATTGCCTAATAGTTTCTTACAAATCAATTTAAAAATTGAGGAATGTTATTTGATTCTTGCTTCTCATGAAGTCTTCAAGTACTTGTTCTTGGAAAATCTCATAGCAATGGATAAAAAGTAGAGTTATCACTTTTACTAACTGATTAATATTGCATCTTGTGATATTTTTTCAATACATTCTTAAAAGTAACTTAGAAATAAAAAAATTTTATTGACCTACAATTTCTCCTTAAGAATTATCATATTGTCCTAATCAATTTTCCCATATACTTATTCAGACAAAAGAGACATATTAAAGTAAATTTAGTATAACTAAGAGAAAAGTACGATTAAAAACATATGTGTAGTCAAGTAAAGCGCCAAGTGAGCCATATCTCTTCTTCATTATCTTTTTGAACTAGCCATGTATAATTGACTTTTGAAATTCGAGTTAATTTTAAATTCCAAAAAAAAAAAATTATCGTCAAAATCAAAAAACTGTAGAACTTGGCTTCGTTTTTAAGATTTTCTGAACAGTTTGATATATTATCACGAGTTTAGTATACAGTGATAACAATACGTAAGGCAAGAAAAAGAGCACTGTAGAGAGCCTAAAGTGGAAAAAAAATGGCAAAATACACATTCAGTAAAAGAGAACACATGATAAGAGCACTCGATTATGTAGAGTGAAAAAGCGAGCGGAAAAATCTTGAATAGCAGAAATTTTGCTTCTAGAGGCATGGCTTTTTGATAATTCTGTTAATAATCAATGAAAAAATCTTATTTAACGTTTAATCGGAGGCTCATGGGATGACTACTCATTAAATATAAAAGTATAATATTTACTAATTACAAAGATATTTGCATATGAAGATGCGTTGATGGCGTCACACAGTATTTTTCGTATACAGAGTACTCGGTAGCCTTGGCGCTTATGGAAAAAAAAGCCTGGCAGTGAAAAAGATAGGCATAGAGATAGTGTTATTTATTGTGTAGAAAATTAAACAAAATATGGCATGAAACAGCAAGGCAGTAATAGATACAGAGTATAATTTCAATTTAATAAAACAGTTAAAGTACATCGTAAAAAGAAAAAACAAATAAAAGAAATGAAAATACAGAAAAAAACTAACACGACTAACTTCCCAGCGGAAAGAATGACAATATTTAACTAGTTTACCGTTTTTCCAGTTTTTTGATTCTGCATAAAAATGGCTGGACCGATTTTGCTAAAAATTTTATCAGTTCTAAGTTACATACTTATCATTTGTTCTCGAGATACACGAGACGAAAATTGAATCCGAACATACATACATACATACATGTGCACACACGGACATCCTCTCAAAAACCATACCGTTCGACTCTAAATGCCTTGAAACGTGGAGATATGTCAAAATTTTCAATTTACAAAATCGGACCCATTACAATAACTTCTCACTGGGAAGTTAACAAGAATAAAGCAAGCTAGAAAGCTTCAGGCAGCCTGACATCGCACATTCATCCAAAGTGACCAACTGGAACCAACATGTAGTCAGCACACTAAGAGTGCGCTGAGATAGAGTCCTGCTCAATGAACCAATTACGCAGAGAATATTTAAAACCCTGAAGCGATGATTCTCCTTTTATTGTATCAAGCAGCTTATTCCACTACTGTGGACCAATGACTGCAATGGCAGCTCCATAAACATCAGTGCAGTAATTAGGAACGATCAATT
Organism: Chelonus formosanus; assembly: GCA_028641665.1. Taxonomy (NCBI): domain Eukaryota; kingdom Metazoa; phylum Arthropoda; class Insecta; order Hymenoptera; family Braconidae; genus Chelonus; species Chelonus formosanus. Next base: position 13,042,055 of record CM054002.1, read on the forward strand.
GCAACTGATTGTCTTGGTTCCTAGAAAGTCTGGTAGTAATACATTGTAGTTGCAGCTCAGTTAGATAAACAGGAAAACCACTGGATGTCGCTTGATAAGTGATACAGTCAAGAAAGTGTTTGCGATACTCAAATACCATCAAGCAACCAAGTCTACGTCTTGCCTAAGAGACAGGAGCATCTCGAGGGAGGCCGATGATAAACCGCCCTCCTTTGTTAGTGAATCAATAAAGTTTCAAGTCTGCTATCGTACCTACTCCTTGGAATACCATCAAAAAGTAATAGATGTGAGGTAAAACTAGAGCATTGACCAGGGTCTTGCGAAGTATGTGGTCTGTGTATTCTCGAAGAGAGTAAAGGCTGTGAAATGTAGAATTGACTTTACTAACCACATGCTTCACATGCTCAGAGAAAGTAAGCTTGGAATCGAGATGGACATCCAGATTGCAGACATTTGAGACCACAATGACGCTGGACTCCTTACAACCTGAAGCAAGGATAGCGAAATGATCAAGATTGTTGATATATATTCTAGTTGCAAAGACGATTGTCTTGGTCTTCAAGATATTCAGGTGGAGCTTCTTGACCACAACCCAATTAGACATTCTGGTGGTATCAGCATTCAACCTGTGTATGGAATCCGAGATCTCAGATGAACCACGACTACGATAAATCTGTACGTCATCAGTATAAAACAGTCTTTTTGACTTAGTGAGGCAGGCGCCAATATCACTATCAGGAAAGAGAGCAAGACCGAGTCGATAGCTTTGGAGAAATCGAATGAAACAAGGATGGTGAGCCTACGATTGCCCATATTGGTCCTGATGTTAAATAAGCGAAGCAAGGCAGTATGAATACTATTTCTTGGTTAAAAACCACATTGCAGTAGATCAAGTAAGTTGTGTTAATTTAAAAACGGTGGGATCTGCTTAACGGCCAGTCTTTCTAGTACCTTACCAAGGAAAGGTAACTGTACAATAAGTCTATAGTCCGTAAGTAGCCTTGGAGTACTAATTTTATGAACTGGAACCACCAACGCACACTTCCAGGAATCAGGAAAGATGCTTTGCTCAAAAGACTAATTAACTAAGGTTACAAGGACCTTTACAATTGTTGGAAATGTCATAGTTTCCATCTTCTTGGAAATGCCATCACATCCATTAGACTTAATAAATCTCATAGCTAGCTAAACCAAGTCTTCGTTTACACACAAAAAAGTCATCTTTCCGGAACACAGCCGTGCCATCTCAAAAGTAGGAAGCAGTGCCACACAGGAAGAATATCATCATCAATATTGGTGAAGATAGTAACGAAAAATTCCTTCAAGACATCAGGAGATACAGCAGAGACGATAGATCCTATTTACTTTTCGCTTCTCTTGCTGCAAACTGAAGTTTATCCATAAAGCTTACTTGAGCGCATTGACTTCGGTAGATCAGACTAGAGCACCCTTATTTACATGCTCCATAAACTTAGTAGAGAAGTTCAACGCTGCGTCACTAACTCCGACTTCCTTAGTCAACCAGTCTACGGCAGCTAATGCAGCAAGTAACTTAGGGCAACCAAACTGTATAAGTTGACGTGAGAGAATGACCTTAGGTGCTGGTTTAGTACAGTTGACAGAAAGCACAGCAGTGATTAGGTAATAAGGCCCTTGATGTATTTAGCATCGAAAGAATCAGACAGTTAGTCAGCATTGAAATCACCAAGAATAATATTTAATGCCATCTATTGCATTTGATAGCACTGTAGCAAAGTCAGTAGGCATGTTAAAAGGTGAATAAGGTGGATGATAGACACCAGCAGCGAAGATAGAGGCAGAACATTGGAAATCTAACTCACAAAATACGTATTCAAGCACACGTGGCTTGACCACTCACTGTGTTTTTGACATAGAAATCACCGTAGCAACACATGACCTATGAACATAGAAAGTAACATCTCCACTATGAATATTGCGGTCTTCCCTCAGTAAGGTGAAGTTTAGCAGCTGTAGAGCAGAGTTGAGAATATCCTTGAAAAACCAGGTTTATTCTAGATAAGATCAACCCGAAGTTGTTTCGTTCTCATAAATTCTGATTAACTCTTATTGAATGGTTATAAAAACATCATTAGTCTTCCAATAGATCCGATACGTTCTTATCCATTATCAGAAATTGTGTATTAGAATCTGTCAGAAATTCTAAGGTTTTGTCGGTTTGTTTTACCAGAGTACTCAAGTTCATAACTCATAAGGTGATTGCTTCATGAGAAAATAATTCAGCAGTTGTAAAATATAAACAAACAGTTGAACACTGCTTGATTAGATAAAAATGTAAAAATTGATGAATACATTTTTATCTTAATGTGCATTTCTTTATTCGTATTACTTTTTAATTTAATGATTAAGAATCGTTAAACATGATTTTGTGAAATTGGTTACAAAGAATATTTCTTCTTCAAAAATAATATTACATCTCATCAAACGCGTGCGTACGAGGAAAACATTCTCGCGTCCATATGTTGGATCTCATCAAAAACAGCCTACTCCTTCTGGGCTGTACAAAAATGTGCGCCAAACATAAATAACGACAATGATGGAACTGCAAAAAGTCTTACAATCATTAAACGTCAAGTACTAAAATCTTAAAATTAACAATATTTAAAATGAATTATTTTCTTAGGTTTTTTTTAAAAAAAAAAAGGAAACGAGTGTGGTTATGCCCACACGACTGAAGTGAAACTTCTTTCGCTTCATCTGTATATATATATATACGTGTATGTACATATACATATATTAATTTTCTACAAATGTTCAAATTTATTTTATGTTTTCATTGGTAAATTAATATTTTCGGATAGATCTCTTATTTTTATTCATCATTTTCATTATCAGATACATCAGTAATCACTGTGGTTGATTGCAAAACTGAGACAATAGGCTTATAGGATGAGAAATAAAATACATATATTTACGAATTAAAATTAGACAGATATCTAGAAAAAACTGCATCGATTGTTGTTCCATGTCTTGTATTTGGCTCATTACGGTTATTATTCATTTGTAGTTTTATTTTATCTCGTAGAAAGTTCATCAAGAGTTGTCGATCTTCGGATGCGAAATTAATATTGAAATCTGCTAAAATTAGTGGCAACGCATGATGATAGGAACTTTAAAATGAGTTTACAATTTTATTTACTTTAAACGAAGAATATCGAATGTATTGAACAAAATATCAATTCATAAAATTGTCCAAAACGCAATAGAACTACGGAAAATAACCAAAGAATCACCGTTTGCATTAAGCTGTAGCTTTACTGTAGTACAACTTTACTGTAGTTATCGTTTTACTATAGTAAACTCGCAAATAAACTACCGTATATCTAATACTCCGAGCGTTAAATATATGCGAACTACTGACTGAAATATATACGTATTTCATTTACTTACTCAAAGACAAAGAGAAAATGTGGGCGTGCACTGCTCTCTTGCTCTCATACTGTGATACAGACAATAGGCCTGCAGTGTGCTGAGATATACGGAACGTATTTGGCTATGAGAGGAAGAGAGAAAGAAAATGTGCGCGCGCACGGCTGTCTCTTGCCTATATCCCCCACTCAATTTCCGTTCACCTCGCCTGATCAGACTTTTCGTAACGCTTACGTCACGCGTTCGCCAACTTACTTCCCAAGTCAAACGTGCGTAAAGAAGTTTCACTTAAAAAATTCAGTATGTTTAATGACACAATAATCATAACAACGAAAAACGTGGCGTGTTTGTTACTTATTAATTGGATTCAAGGTTATTAATATAATCAAAATTTCATGCTTTTAGAAAATCTCAACAATCGCACCAAGTTTTTTATCCTATAACCTGAATAGAGACACGGCAGTGCCTTGTCGTGACGTAAGGACAAGATAGCGGTGATGCATGTTTGGCGCACGAAACACTACCGTATTTATTGATAAAAACAAAGATTTTTCTTTCAATTGTGTGTTTTTTTCTGTAGATTAACAACAAAAAATATATGAGCTTTATTTAATGCTTCGCAAAAATGTTATGAACGATTATATTCAAAAACGTGCGTTTATAATCACATTCAAAGTTATGAAACTATATAAAATCTGCAAATAAGATATTTCCTTTATTTTTTTTTATAAGTCTTCTATAAAAACAAAGATTTAAACAAAAAAATTCATCGAAATCAGATGATTTTCCGATTTTCTAGAGCCAAAACCTGACAGGACTGCGAAAGTACACAATTACTCATAACTTTGTAAATTTTTTTTATTTATTGCAAGTTTTGGAGTTAATGGGTTTTTATTTTTGATTGTAATTTATACAGAGAACTGTCACTCTATTTATTTCTACAAAATAACGATAATTACAATTTTTTGATTAAGAAAACTGACGTCACCTGTGAACTCGTGGAAGAGCTACAAACCAAAACTAAAGAGTTTTTACAACCAAATCCAACTGCCAGAGCAAAAATGGCTGCAGTGAAAGGAATAAGTAAACTCAGTGGACAAGCAAAGGCTTCAACTTATCCACAACCAGAAGGCGTTCTTGGTGACTGCATGCTAACTTATGGTAAACGGATGGGAGATGACAGTGTTTTCGGTAAGTTTTATGAATATGATGTCATGTTTGACATGCCAAAGAAAATGTATTTCCGTAAGAATTATCATCGACTTTTTTTCTTATTGCATTCTCTATTCTATTAGCTCAAGCTTTAATTGAAATGGGTGAAGCAATGAAACAAATGGCTGATGTTAAATACTCGCTTGACGACAATATAAAACAGAACTTTTTAGAACCCTTACACCATTTACAAACAAAGGACCTAAAAGAAGTCATGGTAATAATTCTTTATTAAAATAAGTGTTAGCAATTAACTTATATCAAAGATTTGTCGTGTGGTCAGGGTATGACCCGGAAGTTCCACACGACGAACTTCCCAGTAGAAAGAATAAAAATACTATATATTCTATTTGTCACTATTTTCAATTTATAATGATGACGTAAGCATCAGAATAATAGTTCAATAAATAACTCTGTGTCTTTCATGAAATTCCTCAGATTCAATTTTGTCGGGATGAAATTTTGAAATTCCTCAAATTGAATTTTCAACGATATTATTAACACAACATAATGTCGTTTGAAACTAATGAGTTATGTTATTACATTGATTTAAAATTTTTTTTCAAATACATTATTGAAGATTTTCTTTACTCTAATGTTTAATTTTAACCCATTTTCTTTCACTTTACTCTCCATCCTTCTCTTTTCACTGAGTAGGAAGTGTACCTTCAGTAAAGTTAAATGAACGAAAAATAATACTATATTCACGAAATCAAAAAATCTGTTATTTTCTTTCTTCACAGTCATTACATTCAGTAAAGAAAATGGCTCGAGCGATTTCGCATATAATCTAATCAGGCTTGAGTTACTCAATCATACATTGAATAGAATCGGTCATCGGTCAATATCATCATTTATTCTTGGAATACACGAGCAGAGAATTCATTCTGAAAATATATACAACTATCTGTATATATGCACAAACGGGCATGATTCTTAAAACTACACTATTCGACTCTAAGGACTTCGACACGTAGAGATACTTTGAAATCTAGAATTTTCAAAATCAGACCTAGTACAATAACTTCCTACTGGGAAGTTAATAAGACTCAAAATTAACTCTCGAAGCTTACACTTTTGAGCAAAAAATTGAAGCTCATATGGTTTCGAATCAGTTTTACACTATTTTCGATCTGTTATATTTTGTACTTTCGAGTAGAATGATAATAAATTTAGTAAGATTAGCTGTTAATAAGATACGACTCTGAAGATGGTGCGTCAAGCCTCTCGGGTATTTTTCGTTTATTTAAAGACATGGCAGATCAGAAATCGATAATTGATTCGACTCCAGTGTATTTCGAGGTTAAAAAATTATTAACAATTAAGAATAGAATAGAAGTAAATGAATTATATTTTTCCAAGCATCATCGCAAAAAGCTTCAAGGTCGACGGTTAGACTTCGATTGCAAACGGAGACGACAAGCTAAAGGTTTGTTTTATATTTTGATAACCTGCATAAATCTTTTATTTTGAATATAATTTGGTTTTTATGAATAATGAATTCTTGAAATGGATGATACATTCCAGATATTCTAATAATCAAATCTTAAGAATGAAAAATCGTTGTGCAAAAATTGTGAAACTGCACAATCACATTATACACAAGAAAAATAGTCACAGTAATATTGCTAGAATTCTAGAAAACTTTCCGAGAAACTCTTTCACTGACATAGATTATTCTAGGGCTAAGCGAATTTTACTAGAAAAGTTTCGTCAGTAAATACTCAAAATTTACAATAAAGTCTGGTAAAATTAATTTGACTGGAGAGTAATTTTTACAAATACTGTCGATAATTTTATTGAATTGTTGAAAAATACATTTCATTAATGCAATGCATTATTTGCCAAAGTGTTCATGAAAAATCATTCTTTTCAATTTCTTATATTAAACATCGTAGCGGTTTCCGTGAAGAATACAAAAAACTAGATAAGATTTCGCTTGCTGGGCTATCCAACTTCCAGTAACGTTTTTTACAATTGGTTTACTCGATGAGTGAAGCCCTTATTATTTTTGTCTGTATGTCTCATAAGAAACTATTGTAGACTGCAAATAATATTTTACTAGAATTCCCGTAATGTTTTCTAGAACACGTTCACGTCATTAGTCAAGTAATAAAGCTCTGATCATTTTTCTCTGTGTTGAGATAATTGATAATATATAAGTACTATAGTTTGTATGTTTCTATGCTGGAAATTTGGGAGAAACAGATGTTATAATTTGAATTATCAAAGTATAATTGTAACGTATCATACAAATTTTTTTCGGTTATGATATAATACAATTGTATAATACTCAAGCGCCAAGTATAAATGGCAGTGATGAAGGTACTACCATGTCTTTTAGTGTCTTCGGTTTCTGCTCAAAGGCGCTCAGAGCGGAACCGAATATGGCTGAAAGCGCGCGAAGAACTCCAAATGTATGAATAGTCCTATATGAACTCAGCTGTTTGTATAACTAACCTATTCTGTGAATATAAATTAATTTATATGAAAAAAAAATTAATTCATTAAATGGACTTAATAATGGAATTATTGTTATCATCATCATTTAAAGATGATGATAATTTATTCATCTTAAATCAAGTCAGAAGATTAAAACACATGAAAACTGAAACGAAAACATTCAACCATGTTTCACATGCAACATTCCGTTCGGGTATACTCGCTGCTGTTCAGCCATATTCGGTCCTGCTCTGAGCGTCTTCGAGCAGAAACCGAATCCGCTATTTATTTCGCTGAAATCACGCCAAGTTTTTGGTTGTTATTTTTATTGTCATAAAACGTACTGAATTTTTTTTCAAAAAACAAACAAAAAAAATTCACTTCAATTATTATTGATTTTAGGATTTGAAAACTTGGCGTTGAATGATTTCAGGACTTTTTGTAATTTCATCATTGTCGTTATTTATGTTTGGCGCACATTTTTGTACAGCTCAAAAGGAGGGGGCTGTTTTTAGTAAGATTGTACTTATTTTTCGAGATATAAAATCTTGAAAAGTTGAAATTAAATTTTTCAAAGGCGGCCATGTTTTTCTCTCCGCAGACGATTTATTGGTAATACAGTTTACCAATCAATCGACTCAATTATGAGAGAATATCTGTATATTTTATATCTTAGAACATATAAATGTATTGTATATTCTATATTATAGAATATTCAATATGGAATACACCGGAATTCTCTTGTAATCCTAAAAAAATATCGACGAAGTCGATTGATTGGTAAACTGTATTACCAATAAATTGTCTGCGGAGAGAAAAACATGGCCGCCTTTGAAAAATTTAATTTCAACTTTTCAAGATTTTACATATCGAAAAGTAAATACAATTTCGAGAAACTGAGGTGACAAAAAGATTCCTCATACTTGAAAATAGATATTATGCCCCACAAAACAAATTCCAATTGAAATATATCGACATTAGAGGATGAGAAATCCGAGATAAGGAAAAAAAAAATTTTTTCAATTAAAAATAAATATAACATCGAAGTTTTTTGCATCTGCGAATGATTTTTTTTGAAATCTACGCATTTTTTCTACAAGAAAAGTCCAGTCACAAGGTGTGTCCATAAAATTTCTTAATTACCCTACTTTATTTTGCACCAGGACTGGACTACTCAAAATAAGCTCAGAGGGTTATTCACGTGCTGTTGAAATGTGACTAATTACTTTTAGAATGTTTGTTTGTCTGTCTATCTGTCCGGGGTAATCTCAGAAATGGCTGAACCGATTCCAATAAAACTTCGCGGACATAAAAAGGCGATCATCGAGAATAACATAGGCTACTTTTTGTTCATGTAAATTGTTTATAGCAACTAAATTGATTATAAACAATAGAAAACGGGATATATGCCAGATATTCGAATTCTTCCAACGCGATATTTTTTCTTTCACTAAAATCAAGTTACTGACCGTTTTTAATGTATGGAAACCTCCTTTTTTTGTTTATAACAAATTCAATTGTTATTTTTTTGTCTGTGTGTCAAAAGTAATTTCGAAAACGGCTGAATCGATTTCAATGAAACTTGGCAGACATAATGAAGGGGTGGTTACCCGTACGGAAAAAAATATGTGTCAAATGCTTTGCTAGAGTATACGACGTACATTTTAAATATATTCAGTATATTTGGTATATATTTCACATATACGTCTTATCTGTAACAAATACGAGACATATTCTGTAGATACGTTCAACGTGTACGTTTAAATATTTGCGTTTTTTAAAAGACTTTTGTAGTCGTCGGACACCTTGTTCGTAATCTTCTGAAATTACAATAAACTATATTAAGCACATTGCAAATAATTAAATATAAAAATAACAAAAAAATGTCGAGACCATTAGTGTAAAGAGTATTTAAACTTCGAAAAGTAATAGTGGTATAAAAATATAGTTAAATACTTGTTGTTTAAAAGTATTATCTCTAAATAAATTTTCTTTTTAATTATTGAAAATCTGAGAATATATTTAATAAATATCAGAAAGTTGATCAGAAAACAGTACTTCGCATAAGATTATTTAGAAAAAGTAATTGATGTATCTCTTTACTTACTTGCTTTTGTGATGACCTTGATTAGATATGTATTCCACAGTTTATCGGGTTTAGCTTGAATTTTCACCAATTCTCTAACTTCATGTTCTAGATTTTTGGGTGGCCAAAAGCACAAGGTATCATTTAAAGATAACCAAGATGTTGGAACTAATTCTACCACTTTTTTTCCCTGAATCACTTCGGCAAATTCGACTACTGCATATTGTTTCAGTGTATCCGACATTTTAGTAACTTATGAATTTAAATAATACTTTATAATCCACACAAATAAATTTTAGGCTGTAATACACTATGTATTTACGAACTGACAAGACCAACTAACTGCCTACACTTAAGAAAGAGCACTTGACTTGACTATTTTATAAGGAAGATAAACAAGTCTGGACTTGTCATCGATAAACATTAGAATCCAATGGAAAGTGACACCCCTTTCTCCTTTCCCTCAAAAATTACACGCAATGGACCAATAACCAATATGATACGTTTTATTGTTCTCCCAGTGTACATGTATATTTATTTTTTTTATTTATACATCAATGTATGTATCTGTAAGCACTCATACTTCTCTGATGTATTCTCAGAATAAACTGTTTATAATTTTAAAATGAATCTGAATGAAATTAAAAAAAGTAATGATTTGAATTTTAAGAAAATAAAATCATTATTCATGATCAATAATAATTTATTAATCATGAATACTTAATTATAAATAATATAGCCTTAATATTTCAAAAAACTAAAATTTAAATAAAACATAAAAAGAGTTTAAAAATTTTGTTCCTAACATAATTCTTTTTGAAATTGTTTAACATAATGTTCATTTTGTGCATACATTCAAACGTGTAGTAAAGTCACTACAATTTTTAAGTCATTTATATTAAAAAGAATACATTTACACTTCATATGAGCAAGTTTTACGATGACTTTTTGGTTTTTCCAAGAAACAATTTCCATTACACCTACGTCAATAGACAAAGTAAGGCAATCGAACACTTCTTTCTTACTATTTTCTATCGTACCATAGATATATAAATTGTTTATATCTTCATCAGTTACACATTATCTGGATGAATACAATATAGAGTCACACCGCGTAAATGAACTTTTTTAACCTTGAAATATCGTTTTTTATTGTATTCAACTGATTCAATAACACGTTCATAGATGCACTTACACAAGGTACTTTTTTTTAAAATTTTTATATGGTCAGCATTCTCTAATTCGTCTAATAGATTTGCAATTTGAGTGAGTGGTTTATATGGCGACTTTACTAAATGTTTGAATAGACTTATATAATTTTCTCCCCAAAATGCCGATATTTCACTTAATGAAACTTGAAAATAACGAATATCATCTGGTAAGTGTATTAAATTATGCATATTCAGAACTTGAGAATCTTCTCCATATTCCGACGGCAGTAATTTAAAGTATGTTCTCAGCTGATCTTGAGCATAGTCAACAAATCTTACTGCGTCCAATTCGTCGTTTAAAATTCAACATGTGACAAATAATAATAGAAAATGACGATATTTATTTTCAGATAATACATTTTTAAAAGCTAAAGGTCCAATATATAATTAAAAAAACCGGAATTGAGTGGCTTTCCACTTTGAAACTTGGTCAGTATCATATAATTTCCTTTCAAACTCCTCAGGAATATCTGTAGATATGGATTTCATTGTTTCTTTCAAAATTTCAGTTTTACACGTTTTCAACCGAGCACTGTGTTTTTTCACCACAAGTAATTTCTCTAGGATACTTTTCATCACTCCGAGATACAATAAATGCATCGAATCCAACACTACATCGTTTACTGGATCAAACTTTTTCAATTTCAATAATCTACATTTTTCGTCTTTTACATGGTGTTCTGCCTGTTTTCTTATTTTAAATGACTTCCTTGTTCGTAACTCACAATTTATGTCTGGATAACCACGCTTATGATTGTTTGTTACACCTTCAACTGTACATTTTTCACAAGCGAAAAAACCTCCTGGATTTTTCACACCTTTGATGAAAGCTCTCGCAGGTGAATCTGCTACTATACAAAAAATTTCAAATGAATATTTAACTCCATTAAGAGTAATTCCATTCAATATTCAATCATTAGCTTCTTTAACAAGATCATGTAAATAATCGTTTGCAGATTAAGGCTTAGAGTCGCCACAGTATAACGCAATTGTCACAGGCTTGCTTTCATAATCACGATGATGAACTTTTAACACCATAGGCCATACTTGAACCGATGAATTATTGAAGATCGAAACTCCGTCAATATGTATTTGTACTGATATAGTATTTTCGGTATAAATATCAGAAGATATTACTTTTTTAAGGGCATTTTTTATTCCTGTGAATATGTAAGTACCATCTGTTTCCCTATTGCTTACCAATGACTTCATCGGCCGACAGTGCTTCGTTCTTAATAATTGATGAGATGTTTTAGGTAAATCTTCATGACCTTCTTCTCGTAGTATTGTTAACAGTTGAGTAACTACATTCAATGTCAAAGTATTTATGTTGTCTAAAGTCCAACAACGAAGTTTCTCACTTAATGACTTTTTTCTTGTAAATTCTTCATTATTCTGCTGTGATGAATTAGATATGTTATCATCTAAAACTTGCTCATCATCGGAAGTATTTTTAACATTATCATTACTGATACTATTGTCACTGCTATTATTCGAATCTCGATCAGTAACACTATTAAAATCATTTTTCTCTTGTGAACGAAATTGTTCTGTAGCATTATTGTTTTTATTTGCACATATGTTGCCAGATTGATTACTTATACTTGGTTCACTATCATTGGGCTCATTTTTTCCAGGTAAAACTTTTTCAGCTTTGTGTAACGTACGCCACTTTTTAACACGTGAATAAGAACTAGACATGATTAAAGTTTTGTAGTATAAAAAACAATTTAAAAAGGTTATTCAGTCTTGGCCTATGGTAGGGTTACCACTCAAAGGCCGAGGCTGGATTACTCAGTCTTGATCCGTGTTAGGGTTACCATTAAATGGCCGAGGTTGGGTTACTCAGTCTTGGCCCAAGTTAGGGTGACTCTAGACTTGGCCAAGACTAATTTATTTATTCTTGGCCCATACCTGGGTAATCATGGGAATGGCCAAGGCTAAATGCTCAGTTATGGCCCAAGCACGGGGCAATATAGGTGTGCCAAGATGGGTTTTCCAATACTGTCCCAACATAGCCCCGTCATTCAACTCTGGGGCTTCCTGTATGGGATTACGCGGACAAAGTCACGGGAATCTGCTAGTCTATCATAATTCTCATGAGTAGGATTGAAGAGTCTAGCTGTAATATCAAGGAAACTACAGATATCTTAAAAAAAAAAAAATCCAAATATACTAACGTTCATAAAAGACAATTACCGACAAATATGCGCTTATTTTGACAATTGAATGTTGTTTGTAACAATTCAATTCTCAAAGATTATAAAAGATTCTAGAGAATTTCCAGAAGTCAAGAAGATTCTCAAATCTTTCTTAACGTTATCGACCCTTCTAAAAATCTTCTAATTTAAGAAACATCTGTTACATTCTCCTGGGAAATTTTGAAGAATTCACAAATGCGGAAGTCCAAAAAGATTTTAAATATTATAAGAATTTTTATAAAAATCTAAAGCCATAAGAATTTGAAGCTTTCTTTAACTTTTAAAAAAATTTAAAAAAAATTACAGACCATCCAAAACATTATTACAAATACCCAGGTTAGCTCTACCAATCTTTAACATCGCATCAGACTTGGATCAAGCTTGGTGTTACAAGTATTGAGATTAAATATTTGACCATGGCTTGGTTCATTAAAATTTTCACGATGGAACCAATGCATAAATTAACTTTTGTATGAATTGAATATTCAATGAAGAAAATGAAAAAAAAAAAACAATATTGACTTAAAATAGGTTGAAATTTATTAAGTATTTTTTCAGAACATTAAAAGAAGTTTAGAGCTTGAAATGACATAACTTCACAAACGCTTTGTTATCGACTTCATCATGTATAAAGAAATATTACAAAAACTGATTGAAAGATAAAAAATTAAAAAATCAATCTTCTTTTATCAATGAAGAAATGAAGATACATAATATTAATTTGTGATTTTTATCATGAAACATTTTGATTGAATTTCCGTATACCCTGAGAAAAGAGTTTTTTCCTATCAACCAAGACTTGGTTATAGTTACCAAACGGCATACTTGTATATGGTGAAATGAATGTTTAGTTATGGAAAATAAATTATACATTTGAGCCTTCTGATTGAGACAAATTTTTATTTGGTTATAGTTACCAAATCACTATCACGGACGGAATAAATACTTTGTAGAAATAAAAATGTCATTAGTTCAATTGAATGATTATTAATTTAAATGAGCGTAATATAAATTAATAATTATGCTAGTAATATTTGATTCAAGTATAAGTTCAATTAAGGAAATACATTGTTCAATTGAATTAAATTATTAGCGAAGAAGAAGAAAATAAATTTCAAGTTTAAACAAGTTTGTAGTAGGCTTCTTTAATTTGTTGAAAAATTGCTTCAAGAATTAGTTTATTATTGTCAAAATAATGTTAACTGAGAATAAATAATAAAATTAGTTATTTTGAATTCGTTATCAGTTGAGATCAATTTATATATTAATTCTACAAGTTCATTAAAATATAGGTATAATAAAGGAATACGTTGATTAAAGTAGTTTGTATTATTATTTTAACCAAAGCTTAAAGTTGATATGAATACGACTATAGTAGGGGAATACGGGGCAAGACGGATCTATCGGGCAAAACGGCTTTTTGAATTTTAAAATGACTTATACAAATAATAATGTAATTTGAGCGATTAGTATATTCACAAATCAATGTTAACTTTTGTATTAACAGCTTCGGAAAAGCCGTTTTGCCTCACTAAGCTACCAAAAATCCAAAAAGCCGTTTTGCCCCATGGATCCGTTTTGCCCCGTATTCCCACATATATACATAATCGTAAATATTTATTATTACAGATCTCTTCTGCTAATAATGTTAATACCACTTCCTGAAATGTGGACCTTTATTAGTCTTACATAAAAATTGTTATCAATTTTAAATAATTCTTTGTCCACATTTATTATAGGTAAAATAATTTCATACCCTTTCATATGATTATGAAAAGCTACAGTACAACATTTTTTATAAACTAAAAAAATATTAGTTTATTATTTTCTCATCTACAATAATATTAACAATCATTCCAAAGAGAGGATAATCATTATTATCATTTTCAATATATATAGCAAATCCTGGTTTATCACATGTTCCATTTATTTTTACCCATGAAACCATGAATGGTTCAGTACCAAGATGTTTTGAGAACTTTGATTTATATTTTTCCGAAATCTCAATAATACGATCATATTCTATATTAGTTTTAAGACCTTCCTGACTTAAAAATTTGTAACAAAGCTGCAATTGAATATTCAAAGCAAGAGTATAAGTAATGTTTGCTCGAGAAGTTATAACCTTGGCATACTTTTTAGATATTTGATGAAAAGATTCATATTTTGAGCTTGATGAATATCTCATTGGTCCCATGTTTCTTATACAAGTAGGGTAATGTATTAGAAAATGACTTTTTCGTACTAACTTATCAGAAAATTATGAATAAAGTTGGCTATGATTCTTTATTAGCTGCTCAAGATAATTAAGTTCATATTTTGAAATAACTGAGCTAGTAATAATATCAATCATATCATAGAGTGTAACATAAAATTCCTAAGCAATATCATCAGGTGGAACTAAATCACCGATAATGATACCAAAATATGATATTAAAGCAGACATTTCTGAAGCCGTAATGATAATACAACCTTTTCTAGTATGATCTACAGAAATCGAAGAAATTTTTCTCCTCCGATCAGCTTCTGAGTAGTCGAAATATTTTAATCTGTCATTCAAATTTTCTAAACAAAAATATTTAGATTTTATACAGTGATCAATTATTTTAGCCATATCATACCTACAAATACTTGAATGTATATCGTGCATGAGATCACAAGTATTGTTTGCTATACAATGATAAAATGAAATAGCATTCAAGACACATTCCTCTTGACACCATAAGACAATGTTAGCACATTTGCTCTATAATTATCCACGTTTCTTAATAACTGCTTATTCTCCATCAGTTGAAAATGACACTCTTTACTCGAAGATTTACAAAAACGACAAAAGTATTCTGCTCTAAAGCATTCAGAGAATCCTAAAAGACTATTCATTCCTAAATTATCTCCTAATATTTCAATGACTACAAAAAATAACAGATAATTTTGCCCATCGATTTTTATAACAATTCCAACTTCAGCAAGGTAATTGAGCTCATCAATAATTTTCCAGAAACATTTTTTATTGCCAAAATTTTTCAAGTCTACACTATGAATAAACTCTGCTAAAAAACACTGTTAACTGATGAAGAAAATTCTGGTGGCAATTGAGTAATAAAGACCTCCAATTTTGTAAATACCAGCAGCACTCGAAAAGGGATTACTTATCTCAAAGTCATCATAATATAAGTGTAAAGGTATAACAGTTTTGCCATGGAAATTCTTGGAAATGGTTTTCTAAAGATTACCCTGGAATAAACTTGTATACAATGTAGATGAAATATTTCAAGAACACTCATCTCTAATGTAATTAATAATTGCACTATAAACATTTGGTAGTTCAAAAAAATTTTGTAAAACTACTCTCATAGAAATGACTTGAGCATAGCATTGTTTGTGTGTAAAAACAACTGTACCATTCACTTTTTCATCATCATGTATTTGTCCAATTAAAATTGGTTCTGGATATAGAAGGAAATCGTTATCACGACAAAATTTTAACCGTTTATACTCGGTATTCAAATCAGACAAAATATTCATTTGCAGACAAGAAGTAATATTATTATGATACTCTAGTGGAATGCGCATTTTTAAAGCTCCTTCAAAAGAGCTCATCATTTTATGCGACAGTAACTTAAAGTTTTCAACTACATCTTGTACAACCGATCTAGACATTGATGGATTACTATAAAGCTGGCCGATAAACTCCAATGTATTCTTTTCTAAGTTATCTGTAGCTGTACTTATTTCTATATTATCATTAATCCGACTATTGCTAAGTCTTTCAGTGTTATTATTATCAATTTTCAAATAATTATGCTCTGTTGCTGAGCTACACGAAGGGATAATTGAATGTTCACAAGTATTTTCATCTAAAATACATTTCTTTAAGTGTTTCTTCAATGATGGTATTGACGCAAACGTACGTTTACAAATATCATTAAGACAACGATAATTTAATTCATGATGATGTAAAAGTTGTATGTGACGTATGACTTGAGATGAGTTATTAAAAAAATTTTTGTTGAATATATAACCCTGCATCTTGAGTAGTATAATTATAGAAATTGAATATTTAAGTTTAATAATAAATTTAGATTGATTATAAAAAAGTATTATGTTACGTACGTTTATTAAGATATTTTCTCTATTGAAATATGAAAACAGCATAAATATTCTAGTTCCCTCGTTTTATATTATACTAACATTTTTACAATATATCAAGTATTTAAAAATACTGTTAGAAATAAAATTAATAAAACAATCACTTTTTACTTTTTGTTCAAGAACGATTTAATAGTCAGCTATTAATAAACGAGAAAAACTTGTATGCTAATACTGTTAAAAACACGTCTGAACAATAGACTTCAGAAAGTTTTTTTTCTTAGTCAGTTTTTTAATTTGATTTAATGTATTAAAAACGAAAGGTATTTTGACATCGGATTTGGTACGTATACTATAGAGACCCCATTAAATGAGGTAGCAAAAATTCTCACACTCTAGTGGGTATTGTAGATTAAAAACTGAGTAAACTTTAAAAAGTACATCAAGCGCTTTTAACAGCGATGGTAGTTCATACGATCCGGAATCTATTCTGACATAGGCTTTTTTCATATCCATAAGATCCTTTCCTATAATAATTGTGTATGGCTGAAGACATAAACCCTTCTTCTGCATTCGAGATCTTTTTTCATCTATAGCTCTTTCGATATCTCCAGGAATCTGTAATAAAATCAAAATTACTACGACTGTCTGCACAATAATTTTTTCACTCAGAATAATATTTACTTTGACTTGAAGAATTATGCCTTCTCTAGATTCTGCTATCGTAGGTTTCCAAAAGGCTATTTTACCCGTCGAATCTTTATTCTTCGTTAACCGGATCTTATTAGCTTTTGGAGCCATCAACGATGCTAATAGATGGAATTGAATCGCTGTTGTAGAGTCTACGTAACAAAACAATAAAAACAAAGAATACTCATAAACTCATATAATGTCAATGTAGATCTGACATTAAGTAAGTTAGCTTACCTGGATGTAATTTATTGTCATCATCTGATTGTAATTCTATATCTTTCTGAAGAAGTTCCTTATAAACTGAGTCTTGATCAGTTAGCTTTTTTTCATATAACTTCAACATACGTGGAAAAAATTTGTTCCACTCCAATATGAAAAGATTTTGGCTCTCCGGAAATTTTTTTGCAAAATCACGTTCAATCTATATTTTAAGTAGATGATTTATATATTTCTTTTATCACAGACAACTAATAAATTATATAAATTTACTAATTCAACACGCTTTGCTTCCTTTAAAATCGGCCAAATATTTAATATGTCTTGTGCATTAGTATATTTTTTTTCTTGCACATCACATTCCCTTAAAGTGAATGAAATATCCCAATGATAAAAAACCTCAGGTCCTCCCCGATTATGAATTAACCACAATTTACTATTTTCAGCTGCTACGTATTCTTTAAAATATTAATTTTTTTTATTAATATGTGGAAAAAAATTGAAATGTTAATTCTTTTAAATTATATCCGTACCTTCTATATCTTCTTTATTGGTATTCAGTTTAGATAATTCTCCAATATGTGCTGCATGACGAATTATTCCACACAAATTCCGATATTTATCTGGTAATTTACGTTTAGAAATTTCTGATACATTTCTTTTTGAATCTTTTTTCTTCACTGGTTCAACGTAGTAAGTTTCAATACCCTCGTCTGGAAAGTAATGAACTTTTTGTTGAGCAATTTCAACGTGATCTTCGTTTTTCACTGGCCGTTAAAAAATTGACATCAATTAAAACATTATAATAAACTAGAAATGTAAATTGAACAAAAATAATGTTTATACCTTTTAAGTCTCAAAAGTTCCCAACAGATTATATTAACTAACAACGACTGATGAATAGGCACAAAACTTTTCTGATAGGATCCGATTTTGTATAAAGCCTCTCCTATAGGATGTGCATTCAAACCTGATTTTAAATCGAAATTAATTCCGGAATTCAAGATTTTCTTTCTTTTTTTACTGTCAGATTCTTCTTGATTTTGGTCTTTTACAGCGGTGTTGGTCAAAAGTAATACCTGAATTTGATCACTCGTATTTGCAACATTCAGGTCAGATTGAGCATCGTTTTCAATAACTTCTTCTGGTTGAGACTGTACTGAATTTATGTCAGGATGTACGTCAGGGTTCAGGATATTACACAACAATGTTTGAAGGGTACTGCTATTAGCTTCAATCTATAAACAAATTAAATGAGAGTTAAAAAATTAATCAATTGCATGATTAATTAAAATTTTTAAATTGACAAATCTACTTGAATATTTTATACACATGAAAATGAAAAGTTTTATCAAACATAAAATAAATACCATAAGTACGAAAACGTATTAGGCTTATAAAAAAAAACACATTTACATTGATATGAACATACATAATCTCTGTATTTTTTTTCAAGAGTCATTCTCAATCCCAAACTTGTGATAATATTTTTTAGTTCATCAGGATGTGCAATAAGTTCACCAAGTTTTTTAAGTCATTAATATCATTTTCTGTGGAAGAAGGATGTAACAGATGCAATAAAATAAATAAAATGAGGATGATTAGATAATAACCAAAATAAATATGCAAAATAAAAGAAGTTTGACGGAAAAAAATCATGTTGAGAATCGTATTAGAATTTTATAGAGAACAAAAAAATGATGTTTATCATAACATAATTTCTTCCTGACATAAAATGCGAGGTTAACTGACAAGTAAATGACATATTACATTTTGCATGATGACGAGTTGTACAAAAAATTCAATAAAATTTATAAATAGATATCAAATTCATATCTGAAAATTTCCATTCATTTTCTGTATTAGCCACGCTCAGTTTATCAACACATTAACACTTACCTTTTAGAATGTTGATCAAATTATTCAAATTAGGTTGATATAAAAATCCTTTCATTTTCACTTATATTCCACTGTTACATTAAAATAACTGTAAGAACACTAAAAAACTTTAAAATTACTGAATGAGTCTATACTGCTTGTGTTTTACTCGAAGCTAACAAAAGAATAACCGAGTCGTCACACTCTACGAAGTACGTGCGTTTCTCAACGAATATTCTTCGTTTTTAAAACAAATGCTCAATCGTCTCAACTGAGATTTGGTAACTATAACCAAATCATATCATGAGAAACACTTTGCTTGTGTTTACAGAAAACTACAATTTAATATACAAATTATATATACTTAATAACCTCAACTAAGATTTGGTAATTATAACCAAATCTTGTTTTAACATAATATTCATCTGTATTCACAGAAAAATAAGTTCTATTGTAGGAATTATATATTATATTGAAAGAAATGTTGAAAAATTTGTGTCAAGTATTATCTTTTTTAAAAATGATTGACATCGTTCAGTTGACTAAATCATTAGATGACTCAAGATCTGATTTAGTAATTATTACTAAATTCTTATTAATTATTACTAAATCTAAAATAGCGAATTACAATGTATATCAAAGCAATATTCATTTATGCCAACCAAATGCATTCAAATAAATACTTGCTTTGACTCAACAGATACGAGTTTAACGTAATAAGACTACACTTGCAAAGATTTACCAAATTTTGCTAACAGTTGATAAATATTGTTGAACAGGTACCAACTCAATTTATTAAGTTCATAAAACCAAACTCTTTTCTCAGTGTAGTTGAAAAGTGCAAGCATTCATTATTCACTGAGGAAAGAGTTTCTTTCTATCAATTAAGATTTGGTTATAGTTAACTAATCCCATACTTGAATACGGCGAAATAAATATTTAGTTACTAGAAGTAAATTACCTATTCATGCTTCCTAGTTGACCCAAGTGTTCATTTGGTTATCATTACCAAACCACTATTTTAGACGGTCTAAATGCTTTGTTAAGTTAAAAAAAAAAATATTATTCCGATTGAATAATCATGAACTCGAATGAGCGTAATACGAATATTAATTCATATTATGCTCATTCAAGTAATAATTATATTGATAGTATTTGAGTTAAACTCTCATTTATACACAGACTCGAAGAAAAAAATTAAGAAATTTCGAATACCCTAGTAACTAGTCCTGTCGTCAAAATTTTCGTTAGACTTACGTACCTCTGTTCCGGTTCTGCGTCAGATTGCTGTCATTTTCTGACGGTAAATTTTCTGTATATTTAATTTTCAAATATATGTATTTATATACATGCATGCTTGTTATAGTTAGTATTTGTATATATTTTCCACATGTATATGTACATGTATTACTTTTATTGAACACGAAAGTTCAGAAAGAAGGTAATAAAAGTAACTACAATATTAATTGCTTAATTGGATTATTGTATAATAATTTTTAACAAATGATTCAAATATACATTCAATTACCTCAACTAAGATTTGGTGATTATAACCAAATCAGGGTTTGACAGAATACCTAACAGCATTGATAGAGGAATAAATTTTTTTATATGGAACATATACTATATTTAATAAAATATATAAAAATTTGTATCAAGTAATATTTTCTCTTAAAAAATAACTAGCATCATTTAATTTAATGAGATATTAGCTATTTGAAGACATAATTTAGTAATTATTACTAAATCTAAAATAGTGAAAAATGTATGTCAAAGCAATACTTATTTATGCCAACCAAATGCATTCAAATAACTACTTGCTTTGGCTCAAGACACACGAGTTTGAGAGGCTATGACTATATTTTGTTATATTTAATGAAATTTAGTAATAATTAATAAATATTGGTAGAAAAATGCCAACTTAATACATTTCATTTATGAAACCAAAATCTTTTCTCAGTGTTAAATGCATAAAATATAACTATATTTAATTCTTGCGATAAATGTGGTCTTTCAAATACATTGAACTTCTCAGTATTTTCATAACCAGTCAAAAAAACATTATGTAATGCTACATGAGAATCATAGAAACAACAAACTCTGAATCGAAAAGAGAATTAAAAATTCTTCCAGTAACTAGTGAATTTGTGGCCGAAAGTGAAGATAGGGAAGGAGGTCGGGCACGAAGATCGGAAGATCGAATCCCTTAAGGTAGTAATCCCGCGAGAGCGATTATTTAAAATTTTTTTGAACCGTATTATTTTTATACAGTAAGAAAATGAACATTTTTTTCCTCTGAATAAAAAAGGTCTGACGTCTAGAAATGAAGATATTTGCTATCAAAGATGACGATTTTAACATGCAGTCCGATAGTAGAAGGTAACCCGTGATAATTTTTCAATAAATATTCCAAAACTGAATTTAAGATTGCGTTTAAAAAAAAATCAGAAAATCAATGAATATATAATGAATGCTTCAGTAAAATTTCATACAATTCTGACATTCAGTTATTGAACAAAAAATTATTAAAATAAATTTTTCGATACTAAATGTAGGAATAGTAATGTGGTGGTACATACATATAAGTAATGTCGATGTATTGGTATAGGTCCGTACAAAGATTTGTTTCAAATTGTAGAAAAAAAATGGTTAATAATACTTTACAGATATTATTGAATATTACTAATATCGTATTGTAAATAATTTCTGAATATGATTTGACAGAAGTTTGATTATTTATTTGATATTTTTTTTTATATATCACTAATTCTTCTTGGCTGGGGCACAATGAATTTTGATACGAGCTCTCGGGGGATAACTATCTTCACTGATTTATTTGTTATGTGTTCTCCTTATCACTGTAATTCGATGGAGTCGTGTGAGCCTTTGAGTAAAAGAATCTTTTAAAAAAATATATTTCAAATCACTGTGATTTTAGTTTTGAAAGTAAATTAAATTGGAAATCAATTCGATGAGTTTCATACACATGAAGCTGGTAATTTTTTTCATATACATACACTATTATAAGGCTTTCATTTACGTCCATTATTAGTTCCTAATCAATATAAAATATTAAATAATTGTGTCTTTTGTACTTTTTGTTTAAAATAAACGAATAAAAATTATAAAATTATGAAGATTGTTTTCGGGATTGAGTCAGAATTATTTTTCAATATTGTCCCAATTAATTGAAATGATATTGGAACGTGGTTATCCTCCATGGTTGGAACAGTGTTCGATCATACTTACTTTCAATATTGTCTCAACTTCTTTCAGCTTTGGGACAAGCTTGGATTGAGGCTTAACCATTTATATTTTCTTACCTAGGTATTTATTTTTTTTTTTTCAGTAACATTCGTTCTATTACGTGCCTACTTTTTTTTTATGCACATTTGTTCATATATTTATACTCTAATAATTTCAATTCTCACCGGTTATTTTCTTTTTCGTTTTAACATCAAAATTTTTTTCACTGCCTACGAATATTACCATTGCTTCAATTATAAACAAAAAGTGGTCCATACTACTTCTCCGAAGTCGTGTTGATGTCGGTTCAGCCGTTATCCACATTAACCTTGACAGACCGATGAGTAAAAATTTTAACACTCATTATTTGTGTTTTTGATAACGTGCGAATAGCCCATCACTTCAGCTTAATAGAAGACAATTTTCCGATGTGACAAACGAATGCTCTAATGTAATGGATAGAGATTAATAGGCTGTAAGATATGGCTAAAATTATAGTAATTAGACAAATTTTTATGCAAGTTTAATCTACTAGTTTTGCCTGAAATTCAAATTTCCAGTGAGAAAAATAACGTATTAGATGTAGTTGGTTTTTGTGATTATACGCAGGTACCGTTGCGTACAGGTATTCAAATTTCAGATGAAGAAATTCGACAAGCTGAAGAAAAATTTGCTGAAAGTTTACATTTAGCTCAAATGGGAATGTTCAATCTCCTTGAAAATGATGTAAGTACTTACAGTATCCCGAATTAAAATATAGAAACTTGTTAAAGTTCTTCTAGATTATTTGCTACTTCTTTTCTGAAACTCTTACTTTTAGTCATTCGCATACCGGTGTGTAAATGAGCCTAATTATAATAATAGTTCTATAGATTATAAATTAGTTATTGTCATTAATTATCAATTGTTATTATTAATTATTATTGAACAATTAATTAAGTCTATAAACTTCCTTCACGTGATCACTGCAAATCTTAAATTCACAAGTATTATATTCCAATGCACAATAAGTGTTTTAAAATGACGTCAGTCATTTCATTAATATTTTAATCATTTTAAATGCATTAAAACGTATTTGAAAAATGCCGTAATTTTAGAACACTTAACATGCATAAAATAGATCACTTTCGAATTTAAGATTTGCACCGTTCATGTTTATGTCAAATATATAAACAAACTTGACATTGATAAAGTGCTATTACTTTTTATCATAAAACAAACATACAATGTTAATAAAATTTTCCATAATGTATGTTTTTGCCCTATAGACAGTACAGAGTAGGAATGAGAACGAAACTGGTCTACGGTCTTTCTCACACAATAAATTTTCTCTTACTTACTAAAATTTCGAGCCAAATCCGTTTTTGACCATTATTATTTATTGTACCATGGTCGTCGTAGTAACGTTTATACTTATCATTTTATTTTTCTAGTGCAACTTTCATATTAAGTATATCCTCCAGCATTCTGAAAATAACAGTGAGATATCAGCGATGGAAAAGTAGTTGTACATGAAAATAATAGATGCAAAAAATTACCGACCGTTTTCTGCACAATCGGTAATTCACAAAATGCTCTTATTGATCAGATATTTTTCGATATACACATACAATACTCGAATCATAAGTGACTGATGTAATTTGTGATACCAACAAAGTTTTTGAACTCATTGGATTTCCCAGACATGCCACCGCACCATTTACAACTGAAACTTGGATTTTCGATTATTTCACGTCATAATTTCAATCCGTCAAGGCTGTGGGATGCCACGTTATCAGTCATTAAAGAATTACTAAATAATGTTGTTGAAGACAATACTCTGAAAAGGACAAAAGTAGATACAGTTAGGGATGTTATTTATTATTAAAAGTTTACTTGAAATAGTAAAGTCTGAGATCTCATAGTCAACGTGAATGAATTTTCAATAAATAATTAAATATTTTGAAATAACTGAAGCCTTGGTTTCCGGGATTACCCCACAGCAAGTAGGGTAATTGCGAATGGTTTGAATCCTATCATTATTCAAATCACAGATGAATCCTTTCGATGAACTTTCATTCATCATAAAGTTTTCGTGGGCTCCATAGATTATATTTATTATATTTTATCCATTTAATGTCAATATATTTCATACATCGAGTGCGTTTTGACCTTACTACTGTGTTTCAGGTTTTGCATTTCCGATCGACTTCCGATTTCATCACAGGGAAAATCTTTCCACTTCTTCTAACATAGCCAACCGTGGGTGTCCGCGATTACTCAGCATCTGTATTGACCCCACTATTTATTGCATATTTGTAACAACGAAGCAGGGAAAAAAATGCAATAGACTAAAAATCAATAAAAGTTCATTGATTCTATCATATCAATTAAACCACTGATTGAATCAGTTGTATTACATTCATTCATTCTGAGTTACTTTCATTATTTTTGAAGAATAAAAGATCTCATTTATGGTTATTTAAAATTACTGAAGTTGATAACGTTTATCAACCGTATGTCACAGAATTCGATAATTATACCCATCCAAAGGCGTTCATTCTCAAAGCATATCTATTTCATTACTCTATTTCTACTTTCAAGAAATTACATCTGAAAGAAATTTTAAACACTACATTTCATTAGAAACATCTATTCCTGTACGATACTCGAAAAAATATCGCCGACGTCGGCATTCATTGCTCTAACAAACTTGAATACGGTACGGCAGTCTTAAATAAAGTCTATCAGGCTGCATAGCGAGGTCATAAATTCAACAATAAAACTTTAAGTCTCACAATCCTACAACACACTTACCTAAATGCTTTTTTAACTCAAATAAAGACTTGGAGAGAATACAATTCTCTGAATCAGGTCATAATAGCAAACCTCCAACAATTTACAGAAGAGCTCCTAACTCTAAGCTCTGATGACTGATAATTGTATTTACTTCTCTTTAACTGTAGTAATTGTCATCGCATTATCAAGAGAAAGAGATTGAAAAAAGAGAGGGGTTCGTGCCAACGAAAAAATTAACCTACTCTCAACCGACCAGTTGCAATAGGAATCGGTGATGAAATTGATCAAAAAACTTATCTCAACTATACGATTGAAGAGCACTCATAGCTCCATTTGGTTTATATAAAATAATTTTAATCTTTTGCTCATCTTATCATTTCAATCACGACTCTTGAGAATTCCTGCTTTCACTCCAGGACACTTTCTTATCGGAGAAGCCTAGGCCTACACTCATCAAAATTTACATTTCTCAGTTTAATCTATGGCAGTACGATAACTTTTTTGCTCATCTCCATTGATAATAACCAGTCGAACGTTGAAAACTCAATATCTTAAACCCTCCGCTTCGTTTGTGAGATGACATTATTTATGCATACTGATGTATTCTTAACGCTCCTGTCAATTCATGAATTCAAAACTTGAGTGGACTGATCAATTACAATCGTAATTATCAGTTTGCAATGCAACCTTGGACAACAAAATATACTTCAACTATGCAAGAAACACTTTCATCACTCGTAGACTTATTGTATTCAACAGGTACTTCGAGTCAGTACAAGTGTGAACAGTTGCAGGTAGGATTGATAGGATTCTTGATCAGAGCTTGCTTAAAACACTCAATAAGCGTAGTAGGTGCCTTACAAGCAGCTCTAAATTTTTCAGTAGAAAAGTCTTGAAATTTTTACACGCTGTCATTACATTCTGTTAGTGCACTACTCACCTACCCTTTAACCCCTTGTATATGCGATAGTATAGACAATTCTACTTTTATACGAGTTTAGTGTTCCCTATCAATTCGTAGCTTTTTGTCAACGTTAAATGATTTTTACTGAGCAGTACCAACTAATTAAATAGAAGTAGAGTAATTCAACTGACTCTGTTATCTACTTTCTTATAAATTGATAATCATCATGAATTTTTAATCAACATTTGCTAATTATTGATTAAATAATTTCTTAGAGATAAATATTACCTTGTCCTAAAAAAAATTTATTCTTGTGACTCTACAATCTATTTTGTACAAGAGGACGAATTGTCCTCTAATAATAATTAATATCGATAGTTGATTTATAATTGAAAAAATATTCTCATGTCATAGAACTAAGCGTTTAGAGCCTTATTATAACGCATGCATGTAAAGTTTGTAATCTTGTCTGTTAAATAATTTCTAACTCATAGCAATCAGAACTTTGAAGTATCATAAAAGTATCTATATTTTAACTCGGGATAGTTAGTCGAAGATTCTCAGTTCTTTTTTTTAATGACTAGTGATAATCATGATACCTACAAAATTCATTACATTTTTCTCAATTGTCATTTCCCCTATGGTTATGATACAGATCGAACAAGTGGCTCAATTAGCTACTTTCAGTGAAGGACTCCTTGAATATCATCAACAATGTACAGAAATCTTACGAGGACTGACTGAAACACTTCTAGAGAAGTAAGTATCATGCAGAGTACGTAATTATATTCCATTCTCTACATTAACTTTTCTCTTATTATTGTGTATAGAAAAAATGAAGCTGCTAACCGACCAAAAATGGAATTCGTCCCAAAAACATTGGCTGATTTGAATGTTGATGGACTACCAGCAATAGATGGAGTGAATGGTAATATATTTTTATGATGTAATAAACATTCAAAAAATGTGAAATATGGGCTTTGACTAATTTTACTCTATTTGCGAGTTTTCATTTCTTTCTTAAGAGATCATGCAATTTTATACTATCGAATTTTATCATATATCCTGCATAAGTGCACTTCCTGATCAACCAGGGACAAAACGACAAAAAGATCAGCATATTCTATATTGAAATGCGTATTTTCCGAGATGCGTACTCTCTTAAAAATAATCAGTTAATATTTATTGAACATCAGTCACCATTTACATAAGGCATAAGTCCCAATCGGGCCTTAATTCATTGATGTTCAGTTGAGTTTAACTAAAAATTCAGTAGAATTTATTGTTACTGGTAATTTCAGTAGAAATGTGATTACTTCTATCAGTAAACTAATTTAACTGATTAAATGAAACTAATAATTATTTGAATTTAAATTACAATAAATAGAAGCAAATTGTTCTAGATAAACAAAAATATGTATTTTATTTTGAATACATTATGAATTATATTTTATACATCAAATGAATCATTAATTATCAATTTTACGATATAATTTATACTGCAGATTATTTCATCATAGATAATTAGCCTTATTTTTTAAATTAAGTCATCAACTGACAAATTTTAGTACTTTTCAGCCATAGATATTTGCAATATAGTTTTTGAAATTTAAGCACAATTGAATAAATATTTTTTTTTATTGATTTTCCCAGAAATGTCATTATAATTTACTTACATTAATTTTCGAAACCCTGCTCGGTGAAAACATCGATTCATTATGTGAAAATGTATGGTGAAAACGACCTCAATCTTGGCAATGACAATAAGAACTCACTATTCAACTGATAAATCAGTAAAAAAATGCATAATGACTGATTTTGCAGTAAAATTTTAGTTTACTGTTAACTTCCTTCTGTTCATTCTCTGGAGAGAAGAAAAAATTCAGTTAACCTTTTGCTGATATAATTTAAGAGAGTAGAAAAAAAACTTTTCTTTCATAATCGAAAAATTAAATGTAGACTGTAGTCACCAACCCAGTGAACACAGAATGTAAATGTGATATAACAAGGAAGTAACAAGTTACGTAACTTTTGTGACTTACGGGTGACATAACAATTATATAAAATTTAAGTTTCATGTTATGTACTTAATTGTTACTTTTATGTTACGTAACCGTTACATGCTATTGTGACTATAATAAAGCGTCCTTATAGTGACTCTTTTGTTATATCCTCGTGAGCTAACAATGTTACTTTGAACAAGACGTCACGACAGTGACTCTTATGTTATGTTTTTGTGACACATTCATATTATTTTAATAAAATGTTACTATCATGATTCCTTCGTTATGTTTTTGTGACGCATCAACATTGCTATTTAAATTACATTAAAATCTATTTGTATATACATGATGTAACAGTAACATAACATTGACATAAAAATAACATGACTTTGACGTAACAACATCCTTCTCAAGTTATGTTGCTGTTCCATCTGTATCCTTTGAAAAATCTCATGAGTCGATATATAACTGTTATGTCTTAATGTACAATTAATTTATTAAATTAATTGTAATAAAAGACACAAGCAAGGATTTCTCCGTTTTTGCCCTAGCTTTTCAGCTAATAGACAGGGAAGGAGTACAGGGATCTTTGATTATAAAAATTGATTTAACAATTAATTTAATTTTGAATTGACTTTTAAAAAGTCGTATATTGAAAACAATTTTAATAAAACAAAATAATATTTTTAAATGAGATTATAATACCTTGAATTAACAGCAATTAAATCCACAGAATGTTTAATTTGAGATGAGGAACACAATAGTCAATTGGATGAAGGCAGGAACCACAACTTTAATGTTTTTAAATTTCCGTTGACGGATTACGACTATTATTTACGTTCGTTTGGTTCAAGTACGACTTCGCAACTGACTTGCGTTTTTTACAATGATATATATTTATTTTGAAGCAGGCGTTGACTTTCCCAAAACAAGAAAAGTCAAAACCAATTAGCTTTAAGATTTTTATCTTATTAATTGTAATTGGTGGAAACTAATATTTCAGGGAGTACGCTATCCCTTCCATGTTGGTGACACCCTAGCCTGTAGGTATCTTACTGACTACGCACCGACGTCACCGGACGTAATTACCTTCCTAATTGCTTCTACTAATATATGTTGAAATGATACAATTTCTTTAGAGTAATTTAAAATAGTATTTCAATAGGTATTGATTATCAGGGTTTTTTTTCGTTACAAATATGTAAGTTCTATTGCATATATGAGTTACAGATGATTTATTACTTATTAGTAAAACTTTTTAGAATAACTTTAATTGTTTTATTGCTTCTTTCATAATTTTATAGAATACTTCATTGTATTAAAATTATCATGACCATAAATTATTGATAATATTACAAAATTGAGCGTTAAGAAAATAGTTAGTATGTTAAGAGAAAATTTTTTTCAATTTAAAGAATTACTACAAAATTACTAAACATAATAAATATTTCAATAATGAGAGAATAATTACTAAAACGATTTAAATGTAGAGAAATAATTATTAATTACTTCTTAAAATTATTAAAACAGATGGACGTCATATAACATTTACATAATGGAAATCTTTTAATTTCATAATTTCAACGCATTCGTTACATTAAAATCATATTACTGTTATGTAAACCCAGTAACCACGCAATGTTGCCGCGATGTAACATAGAAGTAACAAAATGTCCCTGGTTAAACCATCCGATAAAATCTTTTTAAAAAAAGTTATAAGAATAAATCCGAAAATTGCATGAGAAAAATCACACTTTTTATAAGAATCCATTATGTATTTTCTTATAGATTCTTAAAAGAAGTGTTAAATTTCTCATGCAATTTTCGGATTCATTCTTATAACTTTATCATAATCTATAAGACAACTCATAAGCATTTTCTTATAAATTCTTATAATACATACATACATACAAACATACATACATACATACATACATACTTACATACATACATACATGTGCACACACGGACATTCTCTTAAAAACCATACTAATCGACTCTAAAGGCCTTGAAACGTGGAGATATGTCAAAATTTTTAATTTGAAAATCGGACTGATTACAATTACTTCCCACTGGGAAGTTTAAAATAGTGTGTCCATGAAATTTTATCCGTGGCAATATTACAATTGATGAAATTTTTAGGGGAAACAGAATTAGTTTCCACAAAAGAATGAGCTCTGATATTAGGTAATGATTGAAGTTACCCTTCAAACGCTTTCTTCACGTTTGTTCTCAGTTTTTCTGAGAATTATAATAAACATACAAAAATGATATTAGCAAAAATTAGAGCGTTTTTCAAGCAAAGTTGATTAAAGCTAATTTGCGTACATATTTTTTTTAATTTTTTTATTCTACCTCTAGTTACCCTCAATGTTAGCGATCATTTAATTTATTCTCATGTCTTGAAAACGCTGACCATGTGACGTCAGCTGTTCTTTCCTATATTTTCAATATGTAGAAGAGAAGATAAGATTATGGTCCTGTCTTTAACATGCTCCATTTATTCATTGTGTAAGCGATAAGTTGAGATAGGATCATGTAATTTAGTAAAAACGAAAAGTGATTCATTGAAAAGGTAGGATTCTGGGTCACTGTTTGTTTTTACTCAATACATGATACTCTTTTAACCTATCGCTCACATAATAAACGAATGCACTATATTAAAAACCGTACCATAATCCTACCTTTTCCTCTAAACATAACCCTCCTTGTCTATATTATTATTATTTGTTTTCCTTGTCTTTCATTTAGGCACGTCTCTTATAATAAAAAACTTGCAATAAGTGTGACAAGTGCTGATATGTCGCTTTGTCTCTCTCACAGTAGCATCATACTTAAAGGATGTACAATATTTTTACCGTTGTAAATTTTATTAAGCTTCAGAGGCCAATAGCTTGTTACCTGGTGCAGGTAAAGATGCCGAGATGCGGAGGGCTACTACGAAACTAATTCTACATTCCCTAAAAATATCCTATAAAAATTTCATTTATTGTAATATTACCATGGATGAAATATCACATGGCAAGACTATGAGACTTTTTTACTTCCGAAAAATATCATCTTGTTTTTTGAAAAAATTTTTTTCTTTAACCTTAACAGCAGATATCTTGAATACATTATTTCAGGATTCAAAACACGTTGCGTGGTTCTATATGTCAGTTTTTTACCTGTTCTTTTCAATAATGTTTGTCGCTGACTCATTAAATTTAGTGACTATTTCAATATTAAAGTTAATCATTTTGATTTTTATAGGAGCCAGCCGAAGTGGATCTCCAGTCTACGGAGATGGGAAGCGCTCTCAACTGGAACTTTTTTCTGCTGGAAATCTTCCACAATCTACTAATGGTAATTTACATCTGTACTATCTTATTCTCTTTTCTAGTAATTTTTATACACAAAATTATAAAGCCTGTACAAAATGTAACTGTAATATTAAATATCTAAAAGGAGCAATGTGCAATAAATTATACGAAAATACAAATATTTGCATGTACATTCCTACAATATTTACCGTTATAGCATCACCTTTACCATCACCAAGTAAATCTCCAGCGAGGACTCCAGTGCTGAAGCAACCGTGTTGCACAGCACTTTATGACTTTGAGCCGGAAAATCCCGGAGAACTCGGGTTTAAGGTAAGAGTTTCACAATTATTTTTTTTTTTAAGTTGGTACCATGGTAAAGTTGCTACAGTACAGTGAAAAAATTAAGTTGGTAAAGAAAATGTGTAAATTATTAGGGTGCCAATTAGAGAATAAATTAATTATCAACATGTTATAATACTAGCAATAAGAAATAATAGTATATCCTGCTAAAGATTAATTCGTTGATTATGAATAAAGATGATACTATGGTAGAAATAATGACATTATGAAAATTTATGATAGAGGAGAATATAAGTTAATGGTCTGGTTTTTCATGTGGTCCATTCATTTATTATGCGCGTAATGATTTAACAAAGTATAACGTAATTAAGTGAAACCAAAAAGTAACCCATTGGAACAGTAGGATTATGGATCACTTTTACGGTTATAGATATTTATATATATGTAAACACTACCTCCGTATACTTTGAGGACAACAAACCGGTATCCCCCTCTTAATGTTTAAAATTCCCGTGCGCAGATTAAAGGAAAGAAAATCATCCTGCAATTACAGCGTATGCAATTACAGTGGATTTCTGTTCTTCATTTGATCATTTTTGACTTATAGTCAAAAATTTCAATTGCAACATGGCAAAGGTGTGTCCTCAAATGATGCGCTATATAGATTGTAATTGTGTCGAACTATGCGTTACTATTACGTCTCAGTAACGGAGCAGTCTCCTTTTCGAGTCAAGACCCAATCGTCCTTTACTCAACATAAGTGCGAAGACCTTGCAGAATATATTTCAGATAGAGAATTACGGAAACAGGGAAGAAACTCAGTGCTTTACAAACCACAATGGTGCATTTCATTTTGAAACAGAAAGGTAGATTTTTCTTATTTGACAATTCTTTATTATGTTGTTTTTTGTAATCACAAATTGTTTTACAGCTTTAACGAATCAGGTAGATTCTCGGCTCTCAGCGTTAGCTGGTTGATTACATGGCTGTCCGAGTTGAAAAATCGTTGGACTGTTAGATGAGTTGAACGAAGTCCTTTCTTCCCTTGGTCTCCTTTTTCTTTCGACACTCGCGAGTTTCTCTCAAAAATATTTTTTATTAAAAAGCAAATGATTTTTTAAAGTGAATTTTATATGTTAATTTTCTTTTATGATGCTCTCTATTTGAGAGAAAAATCCTGTAAGGATTATTTATTCCTGAAAAATTCAATTGCAAGCACAAAAATTATGTTGTAAAATTTGAATATTGAATATTTTTAATCACGAAAAAATTCTAAGTTAATCAAGCTGAGTTGGAACGCATCGTGCCCAGTAGAATTTAGGAAGAGAGTGTCACTGGTCTCCAACAGAGTTCAGCATCAATATTTTTTTTTTGTAGTATTACAGGGCAAAATTATCAGTTACTTCTGTAATGGACAATTCAGAAAAAAAATATCAACTACGGAATAATCATTAATATCGGAAATTAAATTATTAATTACGATGGCAATCGATAATTTCATTTTTTAAATTATCAATTGATAAAGTAATTTGTAATTTCTTAGATCCAATGACAAACTAACGAAGTAATTTGTAATTTTTTTGTCAAATTACTAAATACTAAAGTAATTGATAATTTAATTATCAAAATTTCTAAATTATTAATTAATCATTTTACTAAGAATTAATTAAGATTTTTATTTATTTTTTGATGATTGCATCACGTTATCATGATAAAAAAGAATAATGTTTTTTTATGTATATCAACGACTTAACTTATGTTTCAATAATAAATTATGTGTTTTGAAGTTTACACATATATTTGGACCATAATACATATCTTTGAAAGATCTTATTTATGTTTTAATGTTCGGCAAAAAGATTTAACGTTGAATCATACAATCAATCGGTCTAACTTATGTTTCAATGATTAAACATATGTTCTAACGATTTTATTTGTGTTCTAATGTTTCAATATCCATTATAATATTGCAAATGATGTTCTTATGAACAAAAATATGTTTGAACGTTAGATCGTGGGTTCCAACGTTCCAACTCATGTTCTAATGATTAAAAGTATGTTATAACGAACTTATTTATGTTAGGACGGTCGAATATGGGTTTTAATGTTTCAGATCATATTTCAATAAACAAGAATATGTCCTGACGTTCTGTTATGTTTTATAACGTTTCCACGTATGTTCTAATGAATAAATATATGTTTTGACGAAGTCTGAGGTTAACTTCTAATATTAAGGTTCATTACAGATGATTGCAATAATCACCAACGCTACTTAGGTGATCATCTGGTGGCCTGAGAAGTCAACATTTCAAGAAAAAAACCGTAGCATTTTAAGAAGTCACTCTCGTTCAGCAGCGACTTAAGTGATAGCTAAATCGATAAATCTATTCTATTTCTGCTCTCTTCAATAAAATTCCACTCTTTTATTAAGCATATATACACGAGTATGAGCTATTTAATGACATTTACTCCACTTTCATTACAAAATTATTGATCTTTCACGACCACAAATGAAGCAGTTTGACCTACTATAATAATTTATCTCAAAAATCTGTAGAAGGAAATGAAGGTTGCGTTCGCGTTCAAACATAGCTCACTTTTGTATACAGGATATGCAAATATCTATAATTATCAAAACGACCACGAATGAGTAAGAACGCATTTTTTATTACTAGAGTAAGTTAAAACCCATATTTGTTGATTGGAAAGAACGTTCTAGCATAATAATACGAAAATAAATGTTGGAACGCATATTCCACTATTGGAACATGAATAAGATCGTTCGAATGTATTCCCCATTATCAGAATATCAATTGAGTATAAAAACTATACTCGATTATTCAAACAGGAATAAATTGATTAGAACACATATTCAATCATTAAAACATAAGTTGAAAATGTTAGAAAACATAACATAACGTTAGAACATATTTTTGTTTATTGGAACATAAAAAAATTCATTAGAACACCTATTTGATTGTTAGAACATAAGTTAAAAATGTTTGAACACTATGTTATTGAAGGCTTGGTGTCCCCCTATATATGGTCCCTACGGGAGCTTACCTTGCGTACGCCCGTCTCTTTGTGCCCCAAGTTTTTATTATTGATTTTTTTTATAAAACTTACGTACCGTTCTTCTTCCTTGCTTTCCTCTTGCTCTTGTGCCTTCAGCTTTTTACGTTTTTTTTTATTAGGCTAACTAATATTTTAATGTAAACTAAAATTTAGAATATAATATAACTCTCCACTTCAGGATTGAGCGTTAGTATTCCAATGGTTACTACGCTAATCCCAACTTACATGTTCCTCCCTTTTTAGGTTTCGTCAGACTCTTTGCTATCTTTACAATGTTATACATTTAAAATTTTATATAAAATTTTATGACTATATAATTAATATGACTGACCTATTACTTATTATTTGTATTATTGTACTGAGGTAGTGTAAGTGTTTGTTGAAAACTCAACGGTTCGTGCCGTAAGTCTCAGGGGGCAGCACTCTTCAGTCTGCCCATCCGCTGCTGCCACCAGGTGTTCGTGTAAGCGAGCTTCTGGCCAACTCGCCATTCCCAAAACTCTCGTACACACACGTGGTTACGCCATCTCATCACTCTAAAGTTTTCTTTCTCATCACGTCTTTTTTGTTCATTAAAACATCAACACATCAGTTCAGTTACTTCTCTGGAATAAATCTACACATCAAGAGATACGTCTACACCTTAATTGACATCAAAATTGACCATCGAAACACCTCACCTGGTTTCCACGCCGGCAACGCGTGCAACAGGCACTCGCCTTCAGCTCAGTGTGAATACAGTTGAAGCACAGATCGATAATATCTGTGTTTCAGGGCTGAACCAAGCATCTTACACACTCACGTGAGGGCCTTACAACCCCTCATACACTCCAAGACACTTCAAGATCAATCCGTTAACACTCTATCCAGCTTACCACTCATTGTGTACCTCAGCACGTGGCGTTACACACACAAACACCTTCTCATCACTCACTCAAGCATTCAACAGCTCAATATCGTAAAATATTTTAAGATCTACTGTGAACGGTGCAACCATTGTGACTCCTTTATTAATTAGTTAATTAATCTTGTGATACTCAGTGTAAAAAATACAGACTATTTTGTGTAAAAACCTGTCTACTTATTTCATCCGACACTCAGAATTCCTGATACCAGCTTAATTTTGAGTGTATTACTTCAATATTTTTCATGGTCCTTCGAGCCGGAGAAATAAGTAGACTTCAACAGTATTGTTTACCAGTGAACAGTGGTGCTCAGTGTAGTGAAAATTCCAGTGACACTCATTTACTTTGATCAAAACTCAGTGCTGGTGATTTCTTGTATAACTTTTCGTGAGTAGTGCATTACGAGGTCATTATGTCTAATCCTAGTGACACATCAAACACTCAACACTCCAAGAAGGCTGTTCAAACGTCATCTGAGAGCATGCTAGTCTCTGGTAGGTGCTCTCCAGTGATCGAAGAATCGTCAGACACCTCAACACTCAACACTCAAGCTCCACCAAACACTCAGGATTAACCCACCACTCATCAGCTTGTGCCACCACTTCAAGAAGGACGCAGGTCTCGCTCGACTTCACCACACATTCTTCCAAGTGACCTGCTCAACAAGGTCAACACTCAGCTCGGCAGAATAATGCTACTAGATAGCTTTTCCGGCGGATTGAGACAACTTGGAGCTGCTGCCACTCTAGAGGAGGTTGAAGTGATTAAAGGACAGGTGGAGTGAACTCACAAGGAGTTCCAGAAGACGCATGCGTATCTAGAAGTCACTTGGCCGACAAACCAACAGAACCATGCCTACTTCACAGAGTCTGCCTTCGCTCTAGAAGGGCTCGCGTACGCTGAGCTCAAAGGGATAGCTGGACGAATCAAACGCACACACGCTAGCTCCAGAGCACCACTTCAGACCACCTCAACACCTCAGCAACTCGCTCCAGCTTTTCCTGTTTTCTCAACACTTCCGAAGCTGCCCATGGCAAACTTCAAAGGTGACTTCGCATCGTGGGTCCAGTTCAAGGAAGACTTCATATCAAGAGTCATGAACAACTCTCAACTGGATGGTGTTCATAAGTTTGTGTACCTTCTGCATTACACAGAAGGTGCAGCACACTCGTTAATCGACTCTCTTCCACGAACAGCAGCCGGATGTACAACAGCATGGGACGAGTTCACCAAACGATATGAGAACAAGAGGCGTCTCATATTTGCACAGCTGGACACGATCTTTCAAGGTCCTCCTGACACTCGACGACTAACCAACAGGTCTGAAAGCCTCGCAACACTCCCAACCACCGTAAGAAATGCAGTGAAATCCATCGAGCTGTTGGGTCAGTCCGTAGAGAACTGGGATTGTATCCTGGTTTACCACATCTCCAGGCTACTGGACAAGGACACAAAAGAAAGGTGGGAGACATTAATAGGTGAGTCATCTGAGTTACCAACCTTTCAGCAGCTCGAACACTTCATTACGGCGAAAATCAGGACACTCGAGAGCCTGGAAGGGTCCTCCAAGCACTCAACACCTCAACACTCGGCATCTCAGCCCACATCATCATCCTCTCAAGGAAGACAGCAGTCTCGCACCAGCCACCTCAGTCAAACAAGACAGTTTGCGTGTAACTGCTGTTCCTCGAGCCACTTCACCAGCGAGTGTGAGAAGCTGAAGTCCTTAACACCTCATGAGCAGCTCACTTTAGTGCAGGACAAGAAGCTGTGTGTCAACTGCTTCGGTAAGCACTATGCTCACTCGTGCAGAAACAAGAGAACCTGCCGGAGATGCAATATGAAGCATCACACCAACCTGCATGATGCTCTAGTGCCTCGGCTTTTAACTTCTCAAGCTTTCACCTCAGCCACTCAACCGTCAACATTAAAGGCCACTCAGTAACAACTCGGTGCAGTCTTCAAAACTTAACACTCTTAACCAACAATCTCTCCACTTGTGGACCCTCAACACCCCTTTCGGACACTCTCTCCAGCTTTGGACACTCAGTCACTTGGAAAAGGACTTGGGATGAAAGGATTGATCAGTGGAATGACCTTAGCACATGACACTTCGGCGTCAGGAGGGTTGAGGGTTCCATCTGGTCGTTCTGAAGTCCCTGCTCCTTTACAAGTGACGACACCTCATCATCACAGCCTGATGGCTACCACTCAACACTCTCCACAATCAACGGCGTGCTCAACACTGCTGATCTTAGGCATCGGCGCGACACATCCATTAACATCAAAGGGCGTCGTCTATTGTACACTCAAATCTCTCATCTCAGATGATACAATAGACATTCAAGCCCACATTCTGCAAACTCTGGCACTCTCGTTACCATCATTCAACACTCAACACTTGGATTGGCCTCATCTGAAAGGACTGCAGCTAGCAGATCGGGCCTTCTCGACTTCTAGACCAGTCAATCTCATTCTTGGAGTAGATTATTATGGCCAGATCATCAGGCCCAACATCATCACTCATACGTCAGAATCTCCTATAGCACAACGCTCAATATTTGGGTGGCTAGTCCTTGGACCAGTTCAGCACGAGTCCACATCAACATTCCGGAACACAGTACACCTCGTAAACACTCAGACTGACCGTGCTATTCAAGATCAACTCACAAAATTCTGGGTCCAAGAGGAGATTCCAACAACTCAGAACACTCCACGCTCATCATCAGACCAAGAATGTGAGACACTCTTCCAAACCACTCATCAGCGACACTCCTCGGGCCGATACATAGTCAGAATTCCTCTCAAATCTCCAGCTCACACTCTAGGTGACTCCTACAGAACAGCCTACTTCTCTCTTCAGCGACTATTACGACGTCTGGACAAGAATCCAGAGCTGAAGACACTCTACACTCAATTCCTGGACGAGAACGAACGTCTTGGACACATGGTTAGAGCACCTCCTGCTACGTCAGGTACACCTCAATATTTTCTGCCTCATCATGAGGTCTTGCGACCAACGAGCACTACCACCAAGCTCAGAGTCGTGTTCAATGGCTCTAGTTCAACGTCAACAGGAGTCTCACTCAACGACATCTCATACACTGGAGAAAAAATTCAACTTGACATCACTGATGTGCTCCTCTGGGTCCGACAACATCGCTTTGTGTTTGTAACTGACATCACAAAGATGTCCCGTCAAATCATGGTACACCCAGACGACTGGCCACTTCAACAAATTCTATGGCTCGACACTCAAGGCACCATTGGGCCCTATCACCTCACGACAGTCACCTATGGCACTAGATCACTGCTCAACGTCAGCTGGGATGAACCAATTCCACACTCACTCACCGCCAAATGGCAGAGCATCAGAGATGACCTCACAACACTCAATCAAATTTCTCTTCCACGATGGATACACTCATACAGCGACTCCAGCTGTAAACTTCATGGGTTCTCTGATGCCTCACAACTCGCCATGGCTACCACACCCTACATAAAGACACTCAATCCGTCCACAGGGCCCATCGTAACACTTCTCTGCTCGGGAACAAAGGTCGCTCCTTTGAAGGAACCCACAGTCCCATCGCTAGAGCTCACAGCTGCCTTCATGCTCGCCAAACTCACTCATTACGTTCAAGCGACTCTTCAAGTGAACATACACTCAGTACATTTGTGGACGGACTCTTCTGTGACACTCACATGGATCAACACTCGGCCAGACAGATAGAAAGAATTTGTCCAGAACAGAATAGTGCAGATTAAAGAGCTTGTTCCGCACGCACACTGGCGCCACGTTCCGGGCAAGGACAATCCAGCTGACTGTGCATCTCGCGGCGTCACTCCAACTCAACTCATCACTCATCAACTCGGGTGGTCGGGACCCACCTGGCTCACGAAGCCTGAAGAACACTGGCCAGTGAATCAACACTTCAATGATCAAGCTTGCTCTATTGAGGCAAGACCTGGTCGTGCGTTCCTCGCAACTACACTCAACACTCACCCACAATGGGAACTAGTCAACAGATACTCAACTCTCTTAAAACTCATACGAATAACTGCCACTATTCAGAAAGCCGTTACACTCTTTAGAAAGGGACCACGATCTTATCCACTCATCACTCCATCAGACTTAATAGCAACTACAAACTTCTAGGTCAAGTCAACACAGGCAGCTTACTTTACCCATGAATTAAAGACACTCTCTAAAAATCAGAAACTCCCACCGAAACATCCACTCAATCGCCTGACTGCTCAATTATTCGAAGATGGAATACTACGAATGCGTAGCAGGCTGCAACAATCAACACTCGATCGTGAGGGCAAACATCCTGCAATTTGGCCAAGACACTCGCCACTCACCGAGCTCATCATCGAAGACACTCATCGACGAACACTTCATGGAGGTGTATAACTCACACTCTCTACACTTCGACAGAAATACTGGATCATTGGTGGACGGTATCCAGTCAAGTCTGTCAGTCTAAAATGCGTTGAGTGTGCTCGTCAACGAGGCGTACGAGCGCAACAATTCATGGGGCAGTTACCACAAGCACGGGTCATTTCCTCCAGAGCTTTCACCCACACTAGAGTAGACTACGCAGGGCCTCTCACGATCAGAAAGTGGAAAGGGAGAGGTGCCAAAACCTGCAAGGCCTGGATTTGTGTTTTTGTATGTATTACCTCATCAGCCGTACATCTGGAGCTGGTTGGCGACTGCACAACAGAGGCATTTATCGCTGCATATCGGAGATTTATTTCACGTCGTGGTATCACTCAAATACTCTACTCCGATTGTGGAAAAAACTTCATAGGAGCAGCAACAGAAATCAAGCGGCTCTTCACTCAATATACTCAAGAATATGAGATAATCTCAAAGGTTATCGTCGACTCAAGAACTCAATGGTCGTTTAATCCACCTGCTGCACCACACATGGGCGGCAAATGGGAATCGGTGGTGTAATCGATCAAGTATCACCTCAATAGAACCGTCAAGGATCTGACACTCACCTTCGAAAAACTCACGACACTTCTTACTCAAATAGAAGTACTTCTAAACTCGAGACCACTCGAGCCACTTTCAGATGACCCAGATGATCTCTCTGCTCTTACTCCTGGACACTTCTTAATTGGATCTGCCTTGAACCCTCTGCCCGAGCCTACACTTACTGACA
Organism: Chelonus formosanus; assembly: GCA_028641665.1. Lineage (NCBI taxonomy): Eukaryota > Metazoa > Arthropoda > Insecta > Hymenoptera > Braconidae > Chelonus > Chelonus formosanus. Next base: position 13,083,184 of record CM054002.1, read on the forward strand.
CTCAAATCTCAAAGGTAAATCGGTGGCAGCTGATTCAACAACAAACTCAACACTTCTGGGCTAGATGGTCAAGGTACTATCTACAAAAACTCCCCTCAATCTCAAAATGGTATAACGAACGGGATGACATTAAGGAAGGTGCATTGGTCCTACTGGCTGATGAACGGTTTCCACCAGCGAAGTAGCCACTAGCTCGTGTTCTCCAGCTTCATCAAGGACCAAATGGACTCTCGAGAGCTGCAACCATCAAAACAGCAACCACGACACTCACTCAGCCAATCGCCAAACTCGCACCACTTCCAGTCATCACCACTCCAACTCAAAGCGAAGAAGAAGACACTTCTGGACACGAAGATCAAGATGACACTCATGAGTGATCACCCATTACATAAGTGATGGCGGGCGGAATGTTGAAAACTCAACGGTTCGTGCCGTAAGTCTCAGGGGGCAGCACTCTTCAGTCTGCCCATCCGCTGCTGCCACCAGGTGTTCGTGTAAGCGAGCTTCTGGCCAACTCGCCATTCCCAAAACTCTCGTACACACACGTGGTTACGCCATCTCATCACTCTAAAGTTTTCTTTCTCATCACGTCTTTTTTGTTCATTAAAACATCAACACATCAGTTCAGTTACTTCTCTGGAATAAATCTACACATCAAGAGATACGTCTACACCTTAATTGACATCAAAATTGACCATCGAAACACCTCACCTGGTTTCCACGCCGGCAACGCGTGCAACAGGCACTCGCCTTCAGCTCAGTGTGAATACAGTTGAAGCACAGATCGATAATATCTGTGTTTCAGGGCTGAACCAAGCATCTTACACACTCACGTGAGGGCCTTACAACCCCTCATACACTCCAAGACACTTCAAGATCAATCCGTTAACACTCTATCCAGCTTACCACTCATTGTGTACCTCAGCACGTGGCGTTACACACACAAACACCTTCTCATCACTCACTCAAGCATTCAACAGCTCAATATCGTAAAATATTTTAAGATCTACTGTGAACGGTGCAACCATTGTGACTCCTTTATTAATTAGTTAATTAATCTTGTGATACTCAGTGTAAAAAATACAGACTATTTTGTGTAAAAACCTGTCTACTTATTTCGTCCGACACTCAGAATTCCTGATACCAGCTTAATTTTGAGTGTATTACTTCAATATTTTTCAGTGTTATTTTGTAGTAAAAAAAATAAATGTTCATTTGTTATCTATGTTTTGTATAATTTGAACACAACATCAAATTTGAACACTGATTGAGTAATTTACACTTGATTGAGATATTCTGGACAAACATACACATTGTATAAAATAATTATAATGATTATGACGAATTGATTGTGTAATAATTTCAATGACACTCAAAGTTACACACTCAATTGATAAGAATAATAAGTCATAATAATGATCGTGATAAATTATTTTTATCAGCTAGAATGTGGCTCGAAGGCTTACTCAGGGTAGACAAACACCTGCTAATCCTGAGCTAAGCCTGAAAAGACGGATCGAACAGATTGCACACAAGATCAAAAAGGCTCAACAGGGTGCTTTCCGTATTCAGAGTGTGGTGGACCACCTAAATTCTCACAGACCTTAAACGCCAAGAATTTGGCGTATCGTGGCGAGTATTACGCGTGAACACCATACTCTGAATACCGCTGTGTTGCTGATCCTCAAGGAAAGGTACACAGGTAAAATAAAATCTCTAATGGCCGTAAAGAAGTCATTAGAAAAGCGGTACAGGCGGCGAAAGATAGCAGATTATTTCAATCTTACCCTTCGCGCTTTCTCAAACCGCAAGCCCTTGTTAACTATGAGCCTCCAAGTGCAGAAAGAGTCGAAACCTACTGGACCGAAATATACGGTCGCACTACCGTGTTAGATATAGACACTCCAGTCCTTCAACACTTTAGCGAATTTTCCGACGAACACCTATCACGAATTCCTGGAGAGTTAAAACGAGTCAGCATTGACGAGATCGGCAATGTTCTTAGAGGAACTGAGAACTGGGCTGCCCCAGGGCAAGATGCAATTCCCACCTTCTGGTGGAAGAAATTAACATCATCATACCAGCATCTGGCCCGTATATTCTCAGAATATCTAGGAGAAGATACACCAATTCCTGGCTGGCTCGTTGAAGAGCACACTGTACTGATCAATAAAACGGGTAATCTGTCTAACCCCAAAAACTACAGGCCTATTGCATGTCTAAATTCTTTTTATAAATTATTTACTGAGATCTTGAGCGAGAGGATTTTGGCTGCAATAGAACCTGTATGAAGACAGATTTACGAACAACGTGGCAACAAACGTGGCTTGACAGGTTGCAAGGAGAACTTGTTAGTAGACCAGTGCGTTACACTGGATGCATAATACTACAAGCGCAACTTGTCAATGGCCTGGGTGGATTATCGGAAGGCATTTGATACAACATCTCATGAGTTTCGCCTCCACTTGCTCGAATGCTTTTCAGTACCCTCGCAAATCGTGAGATGCGTCGAACATCTGATGCCACTCTAGAGCACACGTTTCACCATAACATCTGGTGAAACGAAAGGTCCACTGGAGCAGTGCTATTTAGGGGAGGCGTATATCAGGGTGATACTCTGAGTCCTCTCCTATTTTGCATCTCACTGTTTCCATTATCTGTCACACTTCCCCGAACGCCTAGATATAAAGCCGGACAAGTCTCCAACCGCGTACACAAAATTACTTATTTATTTTATATGGATGACTTGAAAGTGTACGTGAGAAGTCCTGAGAGACTCCGAGCAGCCCTAGAGGTTGTGTCCGAGTATACTAGTGCGATCGGCATGGAGTTTGGGTTAGACAAGTGTATGGTAGCCCACTTAGTAAAAGGAAGATCACCAAACTGGAGTGATAATGTCGAGCTTACAGACGGGAGCATCATAAAACATCTGGATGTTGCAGAGTCATATAGATACCTCGGACAGGCACAAACCCCGTTACAGGATGTGTCTGGCATTAATGATACTCTCCGCAGTGAGTATAAATGGCAACTTTAAAGAATATGGGGCTCTGAACTATCGGTCCCTAATAAAGTCGCAGCCACGAATATGCTTGCTGTCCCAGTCTTGCTATATTTATTTGGAGTCCTTGAATGGCTTCGAAGTGAGTTAAAAGATCTAGACATTATCACAAGAAAAGTGAAGTCATCACCCGCGATCTTCTATCCAACGTCTATACTTACCCCGTGATATGGGAGGGCGTGGACTACTAAGTCTGAAGTGTCTACACGTTGATATAAAAACAACCGAGCAGTTAAAACTACTCGACAAACATGTGGCAAAGTCCCTACATGGTGTGTTTTACCGTCATTTTGAAACACAGAACTTGTCACACCAGTTGTCGTTTCAATATATTAAATCAGCTGGCTCGTTCTCTGAGACTAAGGGGTTCATTATGGCCCGCCAAGATGGTGTATTTCCACCTCTCGGCAATTAGCGTGATGTTATGCACGAGCAACTCGAGGATACAAGATGCCGAGTTTGCCACGGTGATGTAAATGAGACGCTATTTCACATCTTATCGGCTTGTCCGATACTAGCACGCTCAGCCTACATTTACCGGCATAACGCCGCCTTAAGAGTGCTGTATTACCACCTTTGGTACTCTTATGAGATAGACGAGACACCAGTGCTGCCCTATGTGCCAAGTGAAATCGAGTCGATCGATGAGAACGAGAGGGCAGAAATTTTTAGAATTTTCCGCTCCCTACGCCTCGACGAATCGAACACAATGAGCCGAATATTACTCTTTTTAACCATAACACCAAGCACGTATATTACATTGAGTTCTCAGCTCCGGCTGAAACGAATATACGTGCAACAGAAGAGAGTAAGCACGAACGCTACAGAGAGCTCATGGAGGTCATAAGAAATGTCTATTACGAGTACAGAGCACATGTGATAGTCCGGGTGATTAGCTTCCTTGGAGGGACGAGGGACCGTTTTCTGTAAGAGCGACGAACAATACCAGTCTGTCGTAGTCAGGCTGATAGTCTTCCGGCTCGTATGCAAAAAGCGGCCATTTTTGGGTCCCCTTCGAATCCTGAGACGTCTCAATCAATAGTTGAACGGCTGGAGTCCTGGCTTACCCTCAAATCTGCGGGAGTCGGGTGTCTGCAGGATAATTTCGTCTGGTCAGGCCCCAGGTGGGTCAGAGCCCTATGACCTCCGGCCAGACATTCTTTGACGACCCGAAAGGTAATAATAATAATAACAATAATAATCATCATACACATCTCGTAAAGATTTGTTTCAAATTTTTACTGCCTCCAATAATGTTTTTATTTTTATTTTACATATTTTTTTTCACTTACACTTTTTCACTACTTATTAAATATCCTGTCACTCTGGTGCTCTGTGACTTCTCGTGTGCTGGTGCTTCTCGTTGGTTCCTTCTTCTTATCTGTGCTATAATAGTCAGCATTATACTTGCAGCATAACCTTTTGCTGCATGCCTGCAGTGACTGTATCTATGTGTTCTGATTTTCCCGCAGGTTATCATCGCTAGTGTGCTCCCTGGATGATCCGGGTCTCGAACTTTATCTGGAGAACTTCATCTTGTTGACACTTCCTTTGTAGTTTGTTCTCACTGCGGTTGTTGCTAATACAACTACAGCACTTCACTGAGATAAAGTTGACTCCCAACGTTTTCCTCGTGAATTTAGTGCTTAACAACATCACACTTGTAAATCTCGTTGCTGATCGTGTTTTAATTGGCGATTATGACAACAATGCTTCAACACGACCCTAAATCGATCAAATTTTTTTAGTAAACTGACTACTTCAAAGTCTAAACGATCCTCCACTGCTCGAATTAATTTGAGCAATGCCTCATAAACGTCTTGATGGCTTCCTACTTGGTACCTGTTCCCTATTCACAGTTCCGCAGTCAGTTTATCCTTTCCAATATTTTCTATTATCTACACTTTGGGCTCCTGCCTCAATGTTCTCATGCTCCTTATTTAACACCTTGTACCGGCATTTGATACAACATTTTCTTTTAGCACGAGCGATCTTCGCCTCCTCTCCTTCTTAAAAAAAAATAACTTTTAACCTAAAATATCTTCTGAGCAATAGAATGCTTTCCTTGATCTAGAACCTTTTTCATTTTAATATATGTTTTATCATAGTTCTTAGTTCATTTAGTAATTCTTACTCTAAGTTAATGCAGCTTCTTGTTGGAAAAGTAAATTTTACAACTTTCTGCAGTGGCTTGGGTATGTCATATATTGTTCCTAATTTTATTCGGGTACCAATAGTCTTTTTTATCGTGAACTTGCGTGACCTTCGGCAATTTTTGATGAGTAAACCTGCAATGATGAGAAAATGAACTAATAACCTGAGCACTGTAATAGTTACCTTATTTTTAAATATCTCATGTTCAGAATTTTTAATTATTTGACTTGTTCTGTTATTCTCTTCTTACAATTCTTCAATCTGTCGGTTCAACTGGTCATAAATTTTACTCGTATTTGTGTTTTCCGTAGTCTTCAAAGTTTTTTCTGTCATTATGTTGAATGATGGCCTTTTATGAATAGCACCTGGTTTAGTATTATTTTGGAAAATTTCCCCACACAATAAAGTATCTGCTGAGTTAACTACGTGATAACTTTCCACTCCTATTATTCCAGTACCTGCTATATCTATTTTCTCATAACTCAAGTTTTTTATTATTTTCTAATCCTCAGGTACTCTTCCTTCATAATTAGAAAATATCTTGGCCTCACACTCAGCTGTAGCTTACGAAAAGGATAAATTGGTAGGCACACCATGAAAAATCTTGTCTTGAGAGAGTCTTTTACTTGATATTCACCTACTAATGCGCATCATGCTCTACTACTTGATACCATCAAATACTTGTTTTTCGGTTGAACTTTAATTGCTTCCTTCTTGTTATTGTTTAGCTGTAATCGTGGTATGCTATAGAGAGCATACAAATGGTATTCCTGTAAGCCTACTTGAGGTGCTTTAATTGATAAAACTGCTCTTACTCCTATTTGTCGCACTGCTACTCCTATCATTCTGTTGAAATCGCTTAAACTAAAATGTTCTTTGTGTAGCCCTCTCATTTCCTCTTCTTCGAATGGTCTCCTGAAATTTATAAGGTAATGATGCAGTTGTCTATTTGCTGATGTACTTATCATATCAACTGCTGTTCTTATTAGTTCCAGATACTTCTTCCGTGACTCTAATGCCGTGTTTTTTCATTTCTCTATTAATTCTATTTCTTTAAGGGTCATCGTTTCTCCTTTACATCTCCCTTCTAATAATTTTTTTATTCTCCACTTCTTGGCTTCTACTTCTTCAGTCATATATTCTATTAATTCCTCGATAACATCCTGAAATTTTGATTTAAATGCATAAGTTTCAATTCCTAAATGCATTTCCATGTATTATCATGTCAACTACTAGTTTAATCCCTCTTACTATCATAATAAATCCTAATACCCCTGCACTTGCTATCCCAAAGAGCATAAATGAACTCCATATCCTTTTCCAGGTATTTTCAGCTATTTATTTCAATGACTTCTCGTCTAGCAGTCCAGCTTAAGATATCCCTTGCATGTAAGTTTGTTGGCCTGTAACTGATGCCGCTATAGTACTTAATATAGCTGCTCTTTTAACAGGAAACCTAACATTTCTCTAAATCAATCTTCAACTTTTTGAGTGTAAATTCTTACTGTCGCCAGATTTCCTGGTTGTTCATAATTTCATGTTGACTTCATTGATAGTTTAATTTGTTCTGGATGTCTGGCTTACATAGATTCTCCAAGTATTGGATACCATCCATTGTAAATTTTATACATTGGTGGTATGTCTTCATCACAATCTATTTGCATTCTATTGTGCAATATTATTTGTGTTCTTGGGTTTAAAAATAGCTTTTGTTTTTCTTGTCCCATTTGATAAATCGACAGCTGATGATAATATTCTTCTGTTGGTCTATATGCCACCTCTACTTCTACACACTTGATTACGTAGACCACTTCTTCTGCTATCACTGCTATGTATCCTGGTCCTTTTATCAATAAATAAGCAAATTCATCAGGTGCTAAAGTCGCCAAAACCAATTGACTTTTTAATACTTGAATCTCTAGTTCGCATCTCTTTTGCAAAATGTCTTGATACAACCTCTCTACCTGTCCTCTTATATGTCTTTCTACATAAATGATTTCTACATTCACTTAACTATACAGATCCATTTTTGCAGTGGACATGATAGTTCGTTTTGCAAATACTTCATCTGCTTCATGAATAATAAAAAGTCTAGAATGTTCGGTAAGAATAAAATTGTATCCGCAGAGTGATTGTTGTCCGTTTTTTAATATAGCAAAGACTACGTCATTACCCTTTATTGTATAAACTTTTCACTTATTTCCTTATTTTCTCCAATTACTAACTAAGAATTTGCCCTATACAGTAAATCGTATCGTTCCGTGTTGCACCGGTCTTCAGGCTATAAAAATTTCAATAGGTATTTCCTCCCTCTAAATCTACACACGAATCTGCAGTGAATGTACTAGTTGTCTCTGACCGTAATCTTATTTTATTACTGCTAAAGTTAACTTTAGCATAATAATCATGTATGTGCACTTCTGAAGATCCTTCAACCACTATTTCTTCCCAGTTTCCATATGGATCTTTGTAATGTGACCCTTCACAAGTTCCATTGCTTGATAATTTACCTGTAAATGTCATATATATGTTTGATGTATCATTTGCTCGTATTCCATATACTTGTTGCTCTATCCCTACTCTAACAAATTTTGTTTTGCGCATTTCTGTGCACTTCTCTTCTCCAATATCTTGCCTATATTAAATCTTTCCAGATCTTCCTATTGAGCTATGTGAATGCATACCACAGTGCATCACTACACGCCTTATTTCATTTTTACAGTGTGTCACTCTGATGCTATGATACCCCTTTGCAAGCATTGTAGTCTTACTGTGGTAGTATTTACCATGGATGAATATGATGGACACTCTTCTACATTCAGCAGTGAAAGAGTCGACTGATGTTTTTACTCTGTTTAATTTCTTTATTTGACAAGACACACAATTTTTTATGTAATTTTGTATGTCTCTCTTCATATCTTCCCGAAAATATCTAAGTCTGATCTTCTTGTAAGTTTTCGAAACCCCTTTATGACCCCCTATTGGTGTTGCATGAGCCTCTTCGATGGCAGTTGTACGTTCATTCATTGAGACATACCTGACCTAACCCAAACAAACTACTACCACTGTATCGACTTCATCTACACTTCTCTCAATGTATTTTAATATCTTTTTCCATGTTACTCCATTTATTATTTTACTAAGTGCTATGGCTATTGCCTTCAACTTGAGTTTCTTTAATAGCTCTTGAAAAGAATCTTTCATCCATCTAAAATCTTCTTGATAATTTCTCCCTACTATTATTGTAATGTATTTGTTTGCCTATCTTCATCGTTCGTTTTGTTTTTCTTTCAAGATGTTTAAACTTTGGTAATAAAGATCTCTTTTCCAATCTCTTCGAATCTTCACTTCGTGGATTTCCTTCTTCATCTAAAAAATATAAATGATTTGCTCTGCACATGTGAATTTGATCTCTGTTTTCTATAACGTATCTTTCTTTTGATGACTTCATAGGTTTTTTATCGATAACTTCTTTATCTTCATTTTCAATATTTTCCTCGTAAATTTTCTCTTTACGAAGGTCTTTAAACTCTGGCTCATCAGAGTTAATGTCAATACTAATTTCTTTCCAAACATCTGGCATATCTCGAAACGATGTATTTTCAGGATTTCTGAGCTCTCCTTTCCTGAATCATTCTGCTCTGAGTTCTCGTTTCTTAAACTCTTTTTCTCCTCTTCATCTTTATCTTCATTACAGCTTTCTTGCTGTTGTTCCTCTTCTAATTTTTCTATTGATATTTCCACTAATATTTCTTTGTTTATTTTTCTCTAATTTGTTTTCCTTACCTAGACACTCTTTTCTTCCCTCATTGATGCTTCTTGCGCCTTCCTTTTTCTTGAAATCGCATTATACATCTTGGTACTTTCTTCAATTTTTTAGCGCTATGAACTTTGGATTTATTCATCGGATCTAGATTAGCACTGGCAGGCTGTATCCCTTCATCACGTCTGGTAACTTTACCCTTCTGAGTAACCCTTCGTTTTCCACCTAATTCCATATCCTCAGTCAGTTGATTCTCGTTATGTTGACCTGTAGATTTTGATTTTAATTTTGTTGCAGCTTTAAATCTCGTTAACATTATAACCTGTCCTGCGTGGTTGCTTTCAACATCCTTATCGATTTGAGGTGGATTCCTAGAAAGTGCATCTGCGTTGATATTTGTTTCCCAGCTTCACAAACTACAGTAAATTGATACTCTTCAAGCCTAATCATAATTCTTTTTTATCAAATTTAAATTACATCCCGTATCTATTATAATTTCTGACGTTCTAATAAATTCTTCACTATCAATTATTATTTTAGGCGCTATATAATCACAGCTTAATTTTACTGTGGCTACAGAGTATATTCTTCTAGATAATCCTGGGCCGATGTTTGACTCTCTTTTTCTTCCTGAATATGCAGGACCAGGCACGCAACTTGCTCCGTGCGCTGCATTGCGCTATATTGTGGGAGAGGCTGGCCATGCCTCTGATTCTGGGTGCCAATTCCACCTCCTCTATAAAAATTTCTATTGCCTCTCGGGCCTCTATCAAAAGTCTGAGTACCCCCTGAGGCTCTGTTTTCACACAGTTTCCATATTTTTTTCTATCAAAATTCTGAGGAGCTTGTTGCATCCCCCTATCATTTATTCTTTCATTAAAATTCTACGGATTACGTTGTCCCCTACTTCTATAGTACTTTACTGTAAGGCCAGTCCTTTTACAATTTTCACAATATACATTTTGTCTTCTATACTCGTTTCCCTCTGCGGTCTTTCTGTCAGTAAGTTTGCTTCGGGATGAGTCCTGTCCTCTATTTCAGCTATAACATTTTAACGCTTTATGTCTTTTTTTATTACATAGCTTACAAACTACTGCATTCGATTCAATTATATTCACTCTATTATAATTTTTCCTGAATTCATTTTTATTCTTGCTGGTACTCTCAGCTCGATTATTATCTCTTAAACTTCCTATAGCTTTTAATTCCTTTTCAGTAGCTATAGCGAAATCTATTATCCCAATTAAATTTTTACCTCGGGGAACTCGCTGCTCCTATGGCGGTTTTAGTCCCTTAATAAAACATCTAACACATTCTTTTTCTAAACTCTCAGCTACAGCTGATTCTAAATTTGTTCTTCCGGCATTAATTTTATAAATCTCCTTGATTTTGTTGCTTAATTCTTCCACACGATTTGCGTACGTTAAAACTCTTTCACTATCTTTTTGCACTACTCGTTCCAATTCTCTTTGGAATTTAAATAGTGTCTTAGTTGGCATAAACATTTTCTTTAAAAATTTAATTGAACTCTCAACATATTCAAAATCAACCTCCTGAATGCACTGATGCGCATCTCCTCTAAGCCTATTCCTTAAAACCTGCACCAACCAACGTTCATTTGTTAGTGTCACCATTCTCTTAGCTTTCTGACATCCTTTTGTAAAATAGTTAATTTGCGTAGTACTTCTATCGAAAAAAAGCACTGCTTTCAGCGTGTATTTGATTGAAACAGCTAATCCTTGTTTATTGGCCGCCATTTCCCTCTGATTTCTAGCTATAACTTCTTTTCTACCGTCATCTTCTTCTCTCAAATCTTCTCTTATTATAACTTCCTGTCTACTTTTACCTCTTTGTACACCTTCTCGTTCACTTCCAAAACTCTCTTGTTCCAACTCAATTCGTTCGCGAGTGGCTCGTACTATTTCTTCAAACCACCTATCCAAATTTCGCGAGACTGAACCGGATCTTGCTACTCCTACTGCTTCACTATTTCTCTCATCAATTGGAGTGCGAAGAATTTCGTCCAGCATTAATCATATTCTACATAAAAACTTTAACCTACCTAATTCCTCCCTCTTTTTTTCATATAAAAGAAAAAAAAAATATAATATAAGCTCTTTAAACAATGTTTAAAATTTCTATAATCTTCAGGAAGAAAAAAAATTTTATCCACCGTTAGAGACATACTCAACCCTAAAAACCCTTAATTCTCATTATTTCAATAAAATTCAATCTCTTTTTGAAATACAATTGAAGGCTTAAAATTTAATTAATCATCATCAATTCCTATTTTAATTTCCTATAATCGTTTTTGCATTTCTTTTATTCAATTAATTTTACAACGCATCGCGTTTTTTTTTATAATAAAAAAAAAAAGTAATTTTGCTGCAAAGATCTGAGTATGCATCTACTATTTGTATTTTATTATTCCTTAAAACTCATTTGCTTATAACTCATTGATTCAATCCTAATAAAACATTGAATAATAATTACTAGTTACTAATTGCATCCTCATATACTATTATTCTTCTAATGAGGGAAAAATAAAAAGAAAATTTAATAGGATATGACACTCCCTTAAAAGAAATATTATTATTTTTCACTCTCCCTAAAAAAAAGTAATAAATCTAATTTCCCTAAGTTACTATTTTAAGTCACTTCTCATTAATAATAATAAAAAAAATTAATTACTTTATATGGCTGATTTTAGTTTCCTTAATTTACTCTATTTAGAAAAAATTTTCTAAAGGAATTTTTTTTTTTATCGATCTGTTTCCTCTTTCATTTTACCTAATGGAAAAAAAGATATGATTTAGTTCATATAATTTATTTTAATTTCTTTATTTACCCTATTGAATAAACATATGAAAGAAATGTTTTTTTCTATCTGTTCTCCCTTTATTTTACTTAGTGAATTATACACCTCTTATCTTGGTAATAAAATGAAATTAGAAGTTTTCAATTTCTAAATCAATTTGGTGACTGAAAATCTACGACTTAATTTTTTTATAAAACAAGACTAATCACCGTTTTTTTTTTAATTTGTGTGCATAATTCTCTCAAAACCAAGCAGTTTATGTATTTCTACAGTTTGAAAAAAATATTATTCTACAGTTAACCGCGACAAGGATAATGTCTTATTTTCCCTTATAAGTCGTTATACAATATTCACGATAGAGCCACCTCAACTCATTATATTATATTTTTTTCTGCAAGTTTATAAAAATTCATTTTAAAACAGAAAGGTAGATTCTTCTTATTTGACAATTCTTTATTATGTTGTTTCTTGCAATCACAAACTGTTTTACAGCTCCAACGAATCAGGTAGATTCTCAGCTCTCAGCGTTAGCTGGTTGATTACATGGCTGCCCTTGTTGAAAGATCGTTGGTTTGTTGGATGAGTTGAATGAAATCCTTTCTTCCCTTGATCTTCTTCTTCTTTCGACACTCGCGAGTTTCTCTCAAAAATATTCTTAATTAAAAGCAAATGATTTTTTAAAGTGAATTTTATATGTTAATTTTCTTTTATGATGCTCTCTATTTGAGAGAAAAATCCTGTAAGGATTATTTATTCTTAAATAATTCAATTGCAAGCTCAAAAATTATGTTGTAAAACTTGAATATTGAATATTACAGTACGTACCCTTCTTTTTCTTGCCTTTCTCTTGCTCTTGTGCCTTCTGCTTTCTACGTTTTCTCTCATTAAGCTAATCAAGATTTTAATGAAAACTAAAATTCAGGATATAACAGCTACGACTAATGTAACTTCGAGACTGTCCTTAAAGTACCGTTTTGTCCTCAAATGATACGTTTAATATCCGATTTGTCCCCAGAAAATACGATCCATCAAATAATATGATTATATGCAGTAACACACACCGATACAAATGTCCTTTATTCTCGAGCAGTACTCAAACTACAAATTTCTTTCACTATTTATATTCGAACATACAGCAACTGGTATTGGTAGAGTACGTTACGTTAAACACCAATGTATATGCATGTTTAGTACGAAAATAATATTTTTCCATTGTAATTATTCTTTGAAAAATAAAAAAGAAGATAAAAGCATATATCGTTAATTTCACAAAGGCAGGGGCGGAGGTAGGGGTGTCAAAAAAAAATGTAAGCATTTGAAGAACGCCCCCCCCCCCGAAGCTTCAGTACAACTTTGAATATTTCTACAATATTGAGAGTACGTATAAATATTGTGTAAATATAACTTCATTCTGATCATTATGTTCTAGATTTATTCAATCCCATTAAACATTGAGTGTCATAAGAAACCCAAGTGCAAAAAATTGATTTTAAATTGTATGAAAATTCCGTTTGCAGTAAAATATTTGATGTATATTATGTTGCGATATAACTAATTAATACAATTTTTTTCTTATGTTGCAGGAAAATGACACGATAACGTTGATTCAAAGAGTTGATGAAAACTGGTTTGAAGGAAAGATAAACGGACGCACAGGCTACTTTCCTGTTAGTTATGTGCAGGTCGTTCAACCATTGCCGTAAATTCTGTCATTAAATTGTACGAAAAATGATATTTAATAACGTTGAATATCATTCCAATATTATTAAGTATATATTATACTCCGATCGAACTATATAACTCAATAAATGAAAATTACTGAATAAGGATAAATCAAAACTTATTAATTACATTTATCGCCTTTACTGTATGAAACGATAATATGTTTGGATATAATCAATTACAATTTCAACTATTTTTAACGTATGAAATTATTTGTTTCTATTGACAAGTAGGCAATAAAAATCATAGGCGGAGTACATGACAGTATTTCATTATGTTTTTTATCGATCCATTTTGACTCCGATAATATGAATTATATCTTTAAAAGATATAGCAGTATTATTAAATAAATCGATGTTTTCAAAAATCAGTTATATTTTTATGATATGATAATTTTCTAAAGATCTAGCCTGGGTCAATCAAATTTTTCCATTTATGTCATTGGAATTATTATTCCATTTCAGTTGATAGTGAAAATTAAGTATTGTGCAACATTTTGATCTGGTATAAAAAATCGTTATCGTCTGTCATAACAAATATAAATATGTTTTAATCGAAAAATCAATGACATGTATACTTTTGAAAGCTGACAAAATTTGAAAGTAACATAGTTGATATCAATAGTTGAATAGATAGAAAAGTCTTATGAATGTTCTTTCAGCGTTAATTAAATTCAATTATTATGAATGTTAATCATTAATGATAATCGTTTCTGAATAGTATGAATATCTATTCACGAATGCGTCGGAAACATATGTTGAAATTCTCTTTTAAAAAATAATTAAAAGTTGGACGCCTACACTATAACTTTGTGGTCTTATAAAACTTCATATAGGTAAATGTTATTTTTCAAATGAATTGACAATAAAGTATTCGTAGAAGACATTAACAAGATGAGATAAGTATTTTCTCTTATCATTATTATCTGGAGTTGACAGATATAAATTAACGCTTGGGTAGTCAGGATATATTCTAAATTCAAATTGTTAATCCTATTTTACATTCAGAAATTAAAATTATTTTTACCACTTACTGAAGTGAAACTCCAGGTAGATTCAGAAAGAACAATTAGAAAGATTCTCAGATTCTTTCTTGCAGCATAATTTTTGCTTGAATAAGAAATGATTTCATTAAATTCTACTGAAATATTGTTACCTAACACACAACAAATCGAAGATTCTGGTGAATTTTCCGTGGAGGCTTGAAACTGTATTATATAAGTCATCATGAACAGAATATTTTGTACTCTGATAAGCTTTCGATTTATTGAGTTTACTTAAGTAATGAAATTTGATGAAGCCAAATTTAGTTAGATATTTTCGCATTTATAATTCAAAAGCTATTTCATTCTAATCGGTTTGGCAAAAGAATTAAACAAAGAAATATATCGTTTTGACAACTAACAATGCTATCAACTTGGAAGTACCAATAAAAATGGCATTTTTTGATATTATTTTAATGTATAAAAGTAGCTATGAAATAAAATATTATTATTAGAGGCAAGATGTGGATGCAAATTACATACATATGTGATTTATTATGTACATTTATTATATACATTGACTCATGATTTGACTATAGGAATCGAGACTTGACTTCTCGTCGACGAAGAAGGAACGCGATATTCAAACCCCCCCTTGGTTATCAACTAATATCTCATAGGTAAGTAAATTCCCCAAATTGGCACGTTATCGCTAAGGATTTGCTGGGGCTCATAGAAATGTTCTACAGCACTTACTCGAGAATTTTGAGTAGTGCTGTCCGCTCAGCAAAGTAGAGACAGGATCTTTTGAAAATTGTAAACATGTAGGAAAACATTCAGTCTCTTGACTAAACAAATCGAAATTGAAGAAAAAATAGACTCATTTTTATGAATGACATGGCATTCTATTTGATTTTAAACTTTTGTGCTGTTTTAAAATTCTCTTAAATAATTATTCGAAAACAAAACTTTAGTTGTTTTCAGAGTCATTTGAGATGTGTACATGGCACAATGTTTTACTTTTATCCGGTGATAGCAATTTTAGTAGGATACTTTAAACACTTGAAGAAAAGTTCTGAATGAGATTTATGCTAGCTAATGTTCATTATTATTTGAATCAAGTATTCGATCTATAATATCTCACGCACAGTTATACGATTTTATTATTGAACAATTAATAGAAGCAATTTTATCGTTTTTCAAATATGGCAAGTCAGACTTGGCGCAATATCATGATTTCAAACAGTTTTCGCATTAAGAATCATTTGAAATATCGAGCTTTCAAACAACAGTGATGTGGCGCCATGTTTTTCACAGATATCGGACGACTTCTGTTTTTGGCGGATATCTATATACCTCGTGGACAAATTGTAAAAGCTGATGGTCATTATTGTTTGTTTATTAAGAATTGTCCCATAATGTTCAAGAGTCATCAAGATATTTTTGATTAAACATTGCGCCGTGACATTAGGCGCAAACTTTTCAGTATAGAGTAGCGTGTTACTCAGCACTGTAATCGTGAAATTTCATATAATGTGAAAGATTATCCTAATATCTCTACTCTTTTATTTTCATGGAGTAACAAAATTATAATTATTTTCTTTTCGAGTACAGTGCTCATTGGCGCATACATGGAGTGGCGTAATTGAGACTGAGTCCGATTAACGCTGGCTGAGCGCTGTTTCTTCCCTACGAGCAGATATGTATGCTTGAAATTCCTTTTAGCTACAGACGTTACGCTTTAGCAGTCAATTGTACGAGTGACAGCGCAACAACTCATTAACTAATAAAAGTGTAGACAAAAGATAGATACATGTTTGATGCTACGAGCCATGTATATTATGATGCGATGTTTGAAACTTTAGTTAGCATTGGGGCACGATGGCTGCCACATATACACTTGCTTACAACAAGTAATTTTGATAAGCGTACGTATTTAAATATTAGGTTGTAACATAATAATCTGACAATTTTTGCGGAAACATTCTAAAATTTTTTCACAGCTTCGAGAGAATTCTATGATTGTGAGTACGAACATAGTTAAGTGCGTTTAGTTTATCCATGCTATCATTAACAACGCAGCGAGTGGCATTATGAAAAAAATCGATTTGAAAAGACGAGACATCCGTGTCCTCCTACTCTACGAGTTTCGTTTGAAACATACAGCTTAGCAAGTGGCACAAAACATATGTCAATGTATGGGAAAAAATACAGTCCCTTATCATACAGCAGTAGATTGGTTTTGACGTATTTCGAACGGCGACTATGATCGTGAAGATAAACCTCACGAAGGGTGACTGGTTGAGGTTGATGTTGATCATCTAGTGCAGCTTATTGAAGAGGATCCGAGGAGGCCTACTCGCCAACTTGAAAAATAACTCAGATGCTCACATACTACTATCGATCGACATTTAAAAGTGACAGGAAAAGTATACAGGCACGGTCAATAGGAACCCCATGAATTGACGGATGATGCGAGTAGTGATTTGTACACAATTACTGACTTTACATCGTACTTTTGCGTGGCTTCGTGATCTAGTGACAGGAGATAAGAAGTGATTACTTTACGTTAATCATAACAATAAGCGACAGTGGCTTAGCGCGGCTCAAAAAGGAGTACCAACGGTTCAATCTAAAATGACAACGCAGAAGGTTATGTTGAGTGTTTGGTGGAACATGCACGGAGTTATCTACTGGGAACTATTACCTTAGGGAACGACCATAAATAGTAAACGCTATTGTGCTATGTTGGATAAAGTAGCCGAGAATCTTAAAGGAAAACATGGCAATGTGTATCTCTTCTACGACAATGCCCGATCTCATTCCGCATCGATGACCTGTAAAAAAATTAAGGAGGTAGGCTGGATTACTTTAGCCCATCCTGCATACTCGCTAAACATTTCTCCATCTGACTACCACTTGTGCCGATTGTTACAGGCTCACATTAGCGAAAAATCTTGTGATAATCGAGATACATTGGAACTCTGGTTAACAGAATTTTTAAATTCTCGTGAGTCCACGTTTTACGAGAATGATATAACGTCGCTTTCTGAACGTTGTCAAGAGGTCATTGATAATGATGGACAGCGTTCAATAAAATGTTAAGCTTAATTGTATAAAAAAAATAATATAAAGTTCCTTAAAACATTGTTAGATTATTATGCTACAACCTAATATTATGAGTCACATGATTATTGCTATATATTAATTCATTTTTATTTATCTTTTCAGACATATCGCCTTCCGTCCCACGACCTTCGCTATTGCGATGAGAAAATCTCTCATATTTTGTGCGGAAGTATCGCCATTACTGCGCATGTGAGACGATCTACGTGCAATCGTCATAAATTAAAAAAGTGATGTTGTCAAACTAAATCGATGATCTTGAAATATACCTAAGACGACGATTACCGGAGTGTTACGGAAACAGCCGGATAGCAAGAAATGAACATCAGTTTTGCTATCGCGATGAGGAAAAATCTCACATCTTTTGAAAAACTTATTTTAAATATTTTAAGAGTACCAAAAATTTTTATGGTTATAAAATCAAAGAAAATTGTATTCTAGAAGGGTGAAAAAAGTTTGAGATCATCATGTCATTCAAAAAAAGACGAAAATTCAATTTTAGACAATGCGTGAGGAATAATCTCATAGCGATATGTCTTAAGAGATAATTTTATTAGCTTAAGAAAAATTAATTCTTGATTGTACAAAGTATTTCAAGAATTAATAACAAAAATAGTTAAACAAGATTCCATTAAAATTATTTTCGCTATTAGAAATGTAAAAATAATAGAAAAAAGAAAAATATAATGATATTCTCACTTAACCATATTTTCATTACATAATTTACTTATCAACTATTGCCGCCGATGCCCTTTTTAGGTTCCGTTGGTTTAGTTGTGTGGTTTCTAGGGACTCTAAAAAACCGATGAAATTCTGGTTAAAAAATCGAACCGAAGTTCAACAATTTTTTTCCGATAAAAAACCGATGGAAAAGGAGAAAAATTACTCTCCTATTTAACTGAATGTACATGGTAGAATCTTAAGAAAATCCTAGTAAAATCCGCGTGAAAAATTAGATATTTAGCAGAATAAAAGCAGTAAAATATGGCTGCCAAAACGGTTAAGCACGGGTTGAATGATTAAAATAACGTTTATCGATTCTGACAATTAACACGTTGAATGGTAGTAAGGAACGGTTAAACATTGTTCAAATAACAGAAATAAATCTTGCGGAATTAATTGGAAAATATGATTTGATAATGGTTAAATCAGAGTGAAACTACGGATAAAATTAAAAATTATGTTTTTCAGTAAATAATTAACTTTATAACTTCTCGCGCGATTTTATTTTGTTTATAACAGACTGTAATTGTTATAAACAATTCAAAAACGTCAATAATTGTAGGTTTTAAGATTTCTTGTCCGAATTCGTTTTAAATGGCCATAATAAGGTATCTGGTGATTTTATTATTTTCTTTGCGATTTTATTTTGTTTATAACTGACTGAAATTGTTATAAATAATTTAAAAACGTAGAGAATTGTTGGATTTTAGATTTCTTGGTCGAATTTGTTATAAATGGCCATAATGAAGTATCTTATGACTTTATCACTTCTTTTGCGACTATATTTTATTTATAACATTGAGTTGTCTGTTCTGGCCACTTCATGAAATTGGCGCTAATGTTTCTACACTTCAATGCCCCCTAGTGTAACCACAGGTAATTAAGTTGGGTATAAAAAGTGGACTCCTCCTTGTGGGCATACCTGGTAACTCTACGTTTATTAGTGCGAGTCGGAGGCTGGGAGCCACCACTGCCATACCAACAACCTCTTCCTTTCCACAATAAGGGCACCGCCTTAAAGTCCCCTTTTGTGTTCTCGAGTTGAGTTCTTCCGGAACTCCCTTACAAATTTATGCGGTTCCACATGTTGATGCGGGTCGCCTCTAGGCGCCGTTTTTTTTACTACTACTATTCATACTACTATAACTATACCAATGCACAACACTTCATATTTTTCATATAAATGCACATACTCCAACCGCTCTAGAACAACATATTTTTCAGAAACAATACGTATCTCTAAGCAACACGTATCACAGGAACTGCCACCCTTAAGGTAAAAATGCAAATATGGAATTAAGCGTACTTAAGAAAATATCCGCAAGTAATACCAGCCCTACTCAGAGTTTGCGGCAGGGCCATTATTTACGCGTAAGGCCAGAAAGGCTACCAAAAGGGACAACCAGAATCCCTATTAACAACCAGGGTGGATAAAGAAGACGAGCCAAGAACTTGAAAAACTCAGTGTCCGCTGAGACCCGAAACGTTCGAAAGGATGTCCAGTCGGCCTCACGCGTGTTACCTTCTGGCATCTTCGCTAACAATCAGCACACAAACCTGGCCACACGTACGCAGTCGCGTTCGGTCCGTCCCTACCGCGCGTCGTGATGTGATTCTACTCAGTTAAAAATATGCGCTATTATACTAACAAAATTAAACTCTCAAGTAGGTCCAATAGGGAAAACCTTTCGAATTTGTAAGTACTCAGTGAGCCTCTACCAACCAAAGATGCGGACCCTCCCCGGGCCTCGCATAATAAGTATAAAAACTTCATCCTTTGACCTCTCGCATTGAAAGGCCGCAACCAGGGCTCGACAACGGCATTCCGCGGAGGTGGATACGCCTGACACTGTCAATATAGCTAGTAGCGTTGATAATAATAATAATAATAATAATAATAATAATAATAATAATAATAATAATAAATACATTCAATACAGATACCCAATAGACGTTCATATTGAACATCTTAAGAAGGTCCTAAAACTCTCAAAGGCAAACAAGTTCTCATTTTTATGGATGCGAACGCCCCATATCCTCTGGGGTCACCAGACTCTGACACCAAAGGGAAAAAACTTGCGAACTTCTTTTCTGAACTCAGTTTAGAAGTTCTTAACAACATTGAAAAAGACCCCACATTTAGCTCCTAACGGGGTAAAACATTTGTTGGCGTAACTGCGGCAACCTAAGAGATGTCGCAGTACCTAACCAAATGGGTGGTAGAACCCGAGTAGGTTCAGGAATCGGACCATTTGGCCGTGGGGATGCAGTTTGGCCGAAACAAGGTGCAGGGCGAGACTTACATGGAAGTGACCCGATGGTTCAATGTCAAAGCAGCCGATTGAGAAGCTTTCGGCAAGTTGATACCCGAGCTCGAAAGCACACTATCTACCGACCAACCACTGGACTCCTTGACGAGCATCGACTTATTCACTGATACCCTCGCAGAAGGGTTAACCGATCTATGCGAAAAATCCATGCCACGCTGAAAAGTACCCAGAAAAGCGAATCCCTGGTGGAATAGATAATTATCACAATTTAAGCGTAAAGTATACAGACTGCGACATAGATACCAGCGCATTAGAAAATCCGGTGCATATACACATCAAATAACGGCAGCAAGACTTCGTTACCACCTGCAGGTAAGAGAGTACTCAAGAGCAATCAGACAGGCAAAGATAAAGAACTGGAAAAAATCCGTTACTACACATAGAAACGAGGAAAAATAGAGTGTGGTATATAAATTGGTGGCAGACAAAATGAGAACCGAGAAGGTCATGAATGCTCTCCGCAATGAAGAAGGTAGTGGAACCCTTGACTTCAAAGAGACAGCTAAGCGATTACTGGCAGTTCACGTAGTGGACGACTATCCTGGGAGGGATACAGACGAGCAGAGCAGGATAAAGATAAACGCTCTTAATCTTTCTAATACAGCAGATACGGAACCATTCAATAAAGAACTTAAACAAGTTGTGGAAGCGGAGATTGTCAAACGTGCAATCGCGTATCTCCCAAAAAAATTGCTCAGGCTTAGAAGGAGGGTACAATTCGTATGCTCCTAAAGAGCCCTGACACGGATGCAGCAGACCCGAAATCATATCGACCCATTTGTCTCCTATCAGTACTAGGTAAAATCTTCAAAATACTAATCGAAATTCGTCTTTCAACGAGCGTCCTCCAACGAGGAAACATGTCAGACCACCAATACGGATTTATGGAAAGAAGATCTACAGTTAACGCAACATTAACAGTTCGGAAAGCAGTGCAGGAATCCACAGAACGTAACGTAGTTGCACTGCTCTTTAATATTTAAGACGCATTCGACAACGTATGGTGACCGTTAGTCCTTAAAGGACCGAAATCACGAAACTGTCCTAAAAACATAGACAAAGTCATACAGAATTATTTCACAAATCAATCAGTTAGTCTATCTTGGAGTACTGCCTCAGTTGCATAGATAGCCGCGCGGATGCCCTCAGGGATCCGTACTTGGTCCACTTTGCTGGAACATTATGTTTGACGACCTCCTCAAAATGTTTGACCAAACGGAGCATGGCAAACGTTATGAGGCATGCGCAAACGATCTAATCGTTATAATAGATGGAAACCCCAGTGAAGCCTAAGAGGCCAAAGGATAATCAGTTATTAACACGATTATCACTTAGTACAAGAATGCTAAGCTTAAACTATCGAAAACGAAAATAGAAGCAATCTTTATGAAACGTGAAGTTTTACACAGAGGTGCAAGAAAAAATAGAAACAAGAACAACTCTGACTACCGACACTACAGACTACACCTCAAGAAGAAAAAAGACCTGCATGGAAATAAACCATCAAAAATAATGATAGAAGATAATAGAATAAAGTTTCAATAGGTGGTTAGATACCTAGGGGTTTGGTTCGGTAGGGACCTTAACATATCAATCCATATTTACAAAAGATGGGTGCAAGCAGAAAAGTGTTTCACCAGTAGAGACGCCCCTCGCGAATGCGTTGCGGTCTTTGTTACTACACATGCTTAACACTATATGGGGGGGTGCTTTCTGCTGGTGATTGCCTACACATCACTAGTATGGAGAGATTTATGTAACGAAAAAGATTGGCGGGTGCTTGCGGCCGCGTAGAGACGCGTCCTGGCAGCGGTTGCGCGTGCGCGAGCATCCACTCCAAAGGATGGCCTCTGTGTGGCGGTAGGTATCCCGCCGATACGCATAGCGATGCGCGATAAAGTGGTAGAATACAAATTGGCCATATATGACTGTTGAGAATTCCTCAATCCTCAATTCAAATTGACAGCTAATTGGAACTTCGGCGGCCACCTTGGCACCAGGTCGATAACCAATCGACAAAATAATCAATAATTTAAAGTTTAGTCACTCATTTGGCGAATTTTCAATAGCCATTTTGACCGAAGTTCCGGTCGCCATTCTTTGTCTGTTTTCTTTCACGTTAAAACGCCATTCTGATCATTTTTATAAAAATCTACTATTTTTGAGTCAATCCTTAGTTATTGTGTGTTTCTGAATCGACAGAAATATTCAGTGAGTCATTCTTAACTTAAATATCACATTATTTTTGGACATTCAATTTATTTCACCTCAAATAAATTACATTCATTTTTGCATTGTTCGTTGGGCTAACGCCTTGTGCACAATCACCATTCAACTTGACTTGCGATGCGTGTTGAGCTCGTGTGAACGTTCAATAATATCGAACACACCGAGTTAAGATAAAAAATAGACATTTATAAATCTCACAGTAATAAATTAGTAAAAGACATTCAAAACATATCCGTGAATTCAAACTTGTATTATAGTGTACCTGTTAATAGTGTTGAAATAAACTTGTTATAATTTGTTACTTAAAACCTGTCTACCATTTTGCTCTGACCCGGCACAATCATCCCTATCCTTAAACGGTTAGGTTCATCTCATTTTTGAGAATTTTTAATGATGACAATATGTAATTATATATAGTCATATAAGACCATATGTGATTATATAAGATCATATTGTACGAGACCAATATGATTATTAGGGCCAGGAATTTCGCTGCGCTAAAAAAAAATGAAGATAATCAGATAATTTTTATTTTTATCAATAATAATTTAATAAAAATATTATCTTGTCTGAAGATGAAGAGGTTCAGACGATACAATGACAGTCCAGTACATAAAACGACGAAATTGGGTTATGTGTTTTCACATAGCATGAATGTAAACATTGCAGTATAAACAAATAAAAGTTTGATATATATATATACCCAAATAAAGAATGTATGCAAGTTACGTTTAAGTAAATGAACAATTAAGAATATTAATTGCGTCGTAAACACTAAAAACTTAAATTAATTCAAATAAAGAGAAAATTTAATGAATTAAAATGCAACTAAATAAATTTTCAATAAAGAAAAAAGCAAAAATAATTCGTTTATCTTACTGTCAATCAAACTATACATAGCCGAAAAATCGGATGTGACAATGAATCTGCATGTAGTACATTCTACGGTACTTCTACCAGTACTTTTTCTAGTACTTCTAATTGTACTTTTTCTAGTTCTTCTACCAGTACTTTTCACATATATATATATATCAAACTTTTATTTGTTTATACTGCAATGTTTAAATTCATGCTATGTGAAAACACATAACCCAATTTCGTCGTTTTATGTACTGGACTGTCATTGTACCGTCTGAACCTCTTCATCTTCAGACAAGATAATATTTTTATTAAATTATTATTGATAAAAATAAAAATTTTCTGATTATCTTCATTTTTTTTTAGCGCAGCGAAATTCCTGGCCCTAATGATTATATTAGACCATATTGTATAAGATCATGCGTGATCGTATAAATGGAATGATTTTTGGAAATTAAAAAATGTAGTAAAACTTAAATTTGAGTTGCTGTTTAATGTTGTCCAAGTTAAGTGTCCAGAAATAATAATATAATGACAAATGAATAAATGTAGCTCAATTAATGTTTTATTTTAGTTGTAAATAATACTGAGGTCAATCAAATGTATTTGCTTTAAGAATATACGGCCATGTAAGATCATATGAGAATTGTTGCTTTTGGGCAGAACAACAATTTTAGTTTGTATATGAGCGTGTACGCTTCATATAAGCTCATATAGTATTGTTTTTTTCGGTAAAAAAAGTTGAGTTCATGTATGGACGTGTATGTCACATACATGGTTGTACACGTTTCGTGTAGAATTATATACGATTGTTTCTTCCGGACAGTGAAACAAACTTGGTTTATGTATGTGCGTATATGTCTTTTATGTAGTCATATATGTTCTATATAAGAACTTATACGATTGTTTTTTTTCCAGCGGACAAATAAAGACAATGCATATACGGGCTTATATGTTTCATATATGATCACATAAATGCCACATATGACTTTATACGTTCCTTATATGAAGCATACATAGAACGTATACTATTATCTATGCTTTATATACGTTTATATATGATTCATATATTATTGTATGTGATCATATACAAAAATTTTTCCCGGGAAGATTAAATTTCAATGTTTGGCTTTAGCGCGAAATTTGAATTTGAAATTATTGTGAGAATAATTGAATCCATAGTAAAAAATAGGTCTGAGCACACTTTGTGCTTACACGACGAACTTTCCATTATTAATTATTTATAACAAATTCATATTGTTATAAACAATACGTAATTGTTAAAAGTCGTATTCCATCATTGATAAATTTTATCTTGTCGAAAGAATTAAAATCGGTTTGAAATTCGCATTAGTTTATTGATAATTACAATTCTCAATTGTTTATAACAAATTGACATTGTTATAAACAATTTGTATTCGTTTAAAGTCATATTCCATCATTATTGATATTCTTTCGTTAAGAGAATTCAAATCAGTGCCAAATTTGCATTGGTTAATTGATCATTACAATTTTCAGTTGTTTATAACAAATTCACATTGTTATAAACAATTTATATTTGTTAAAAGTCAAATTCCATCAATATTAATATTTTTTCGTTAAGAGAATTCAAATCAGTGCAAAATTCGCATTAGTTAATTAATAATCACAATTTTTTAATATTTATAACAAATTTACACTGTTATAAACAATGCGTAATCGTTGAAAGTTATATTTAGTTGTGAACAATAATGTTCAGTTAATATCGAGTTATTTTTAAATAAATTTGTCATTCTTTTGCTTAAAAGTATTTTAAATAGTCAATCTTGTCATTTATTTATTATTAGTTTTTATGTTATAAAAAAAACGGCTTCACCGAATTCGTTCAAACTTTTCTCAGATCTTCTTTATAACAATATCTTTCGAAAAAATTTTGGTTGAAATTAATATCTCGATCCGTTCGTGAGATATCGAAAACGAAAAAAATGCTGACGTCCGTACATACATACATACGTACGTACATACACGCATCATTCTAAAAATTGGTCAGTATGCTTGCATATATCTTAAAATGTGGAGATATGATGAAAATTGACATTTCACCAATCGACCCAATTTTAATAATTTCCTAATGGGAAGTTAAAAATTTCAAGAGCTTTTTTAACATAATGATAATTCAATTATGCCACCAGATTTTGAATTATTCCCACCGGCTTCGTTTTAATGTGAAGGATAATTAGGTTCTCAAGTGAAATTCTATTTTAGTTGCATGTCATACAGTTGAAGACTTCGAAAAGATTCTTGATGTAATATTAATTATCGCTTGTCAATTATGCTCAGATACTACAGTCAAAAGCAACTAAGACTTGATTACGGTTAAAAAAGCATATCAAAAACTGCAAAGCTTCATAGCTACTCGAAATATAAAAATTGATTATTATTGGGACACCATGGATCCAGTATTCGATGGAGCTGATGACAAAGATTTCAGTGGGAGTGAAGTGCTCATTACAAACATTATTAGCTACATAAATACAACAACGAAAAATGCTACAACAGTCACAGAAAAAGGTGAAAAAATAAATGGATTTCATTGTCTAGAGTTTGGAAACAATCTACTAAGATTGAGTAAAGAATTTTCTTTGTGGACTGCCGTAACAATGCCATATATTACAGATCATGCTTCTTCGAGTAGTGCTGAAGCTAACTCCGGTGATTTAAAAACTTTAGTTTCAAAAAATTATAGCGAAAATTTGAGAGTTGATAAGTTTGTGAGAATTTACATCTCTGAACTAATTGGAAGAACGAGAAAATTTGATTCCAATGTAACAAATTTCATTTAAAAACGGTGTCGCCCTCAAATTCTAGCTATAAAACAGAAAGAATAAAAAAACAGGAAGTAAACGAACAAGAAAACTGGAAAAACAAGGCAAAAGTTCCGCTTTTCGACCATGTAAAGCAGCCGGAACTTTATGATGATGATGATAATAATGTTAATGACTACAATGAAGAACAACATATACCTAACAATGCCGACGATTATGATGATAGCAGCAATGATAAAAAATTTAAACTTGGACTTTATGATAGTAATAGAATTAATAATAATACTAATAACAGATGTAAAGTGTATGATATGGATGATGACGATGATGATAATCAATGTAACGAAAAGAGTAACATTTACATCCTTCCGTTAAAAAAAATTTATCATAAACATTATCAGGAACAATTGAGTAAAATAAAAAATTCATCTAAATACTTTCCTCATCATCCAGAAATAAGATTATGTAATTTATCATTATCCGCCAAAAAATTGAAAAAAATATTTTTCTGATAAATGGTGGTCTTGAAAAAGGTTCAAAAAGTAAGGAATGGAATATAGTGACATTTATTTGCAATACCTGTGCGTTTGATTCGATGAGTCACATTATTGCAACAGCTGCAACTGATATTCTAGCATATTTATCTTCTATAAAACATTCTCCACGAATACCTATGCTTAATTTTATTAACTTATTAACTACGTTTGGAGCAACATCAGCTGTCGAACAAGAACGGGGAAATTTACTTGATAGTTTATATCAGAACACCTTAAAATGATACTTTTTTAACAATAAATTGATATCGCAATCAATCGATGGTTGGCATTCTTCAAGGAATGTATGGATACAATTATTCAGAGACTCACCTTCTGCTGTAAGAACAGTATTATGTAATAATCAAAGGTGTTTAAAATGGAGGCATTATGACTATCCAACAATTTCACCAGACAACAATTTAATCATAAGTGAAGGTTCTGCTAATACGAAATCAGCTATCAATCTTGGACAATTTAAATCAAAAAAATGTCAAAAATGTGGTGAAGATGCAGAAGAAAAATTAGCTTTAAACAACCAGATTTGTATTGAATTAGATATAAGAAGGATTGACGACTCACATAAAATTAACGATCGAGGTAAGATTTGTAAAATCAAAGAGATTTCAAAAATGTTATGGATAGAAAATCATATTTATCGAAGAACTAAAATAATTGAATTTACTCCTGGTCACTTTATTGAATATTGTTGGAAAACATTCAGGTCATGGGAAATGTTCAATGATATGATAGCTTATAAAATGAAAGTTAAAAACCTCTTCCTAAAAAATCATGATTTATAACTCTTTTTATTTTGTTATTATGGATTATTTATCACGTAATAAAGTAACATACATATTTTCGTTCTTAGCTAAAGGTTTTTTACAGAAAAAAAAATAGAGTAGGCTATGCAATTATGGTAGCAAGGAATCCAGGGCTATGTGCGAATGCAAATACAGTATTTGATTCAGGAATTCCAGTAGAATGAGCAATGGCTTCTCTACTATTTCAATGAGTAGAGACTATCTCATTCAACAAGCGTACCGTAAAACAGAATCTAGGAATGCTGATTCCCAATTGATAAGACAGAATATTTTTTTTGGACGCTAAAAAGTAAAATGTACAGCTAATAATTTGGAACACTATAAAAACACTCCAAACTGACTCTAAATAGTTAAACCACTCGTAATAACCCATGCTGAAGCTATTGCACAACTGTCAGGAGTCCATCTTAAACATTCTTCGTGACCTGGATTTCTAAAATAATCTTCGGATAATAAACTTAAGGTATGGGATGCTTGAAGATCATCAGATGACGCATCAACATAATACATAATATCTTTATCATCTTCTCGAACCATTGAAATGAATATGTTTTTGTTATTTACAGTAGCACGTAGTGCATTGTCTGAATATCTTTCCCAAATACTTTGCATAAGATTTTTTTTTTGTTCTACTAAAAATGAATGATTTTATTGAATTCAATTTCATAGGTTATCGCGATGTTTTTCCGTCCGAAGGACGTGAGAGTACCTCGCCTTATTGGGCATAACTCTGGGAATATTATATAGTGATTCTACTTTCTAGAGATGGCGTTACTTGGGGCGTAATATTCTCGCACCTTGAAAAGACCCGAGAATACACACATCTAGCCCAAGACCGGAACATACCACTACGGGTCCAACCTCAATTGACCGAAAGCACCTGGTTCCTGCATATCGTTTTTTGACTTTGCAGACCCACGTGCGGGCTTGGATCTCGGTCTCCCGTAGTATCAGTTTTATCCGCTTTGGTCGGCGGCCCCAACTCTTTAATGGTGTGAGAGAAAGCACCTTTATTGTCAACAGCTGAGAGAAAATATAAGATTAATGGGTTGTTTTTGCTAAAAAGTAAAAGGATTATTAGCGTACCTGAAAGATAGAAAAATAGAGTTACGTAAAGTAAAAAAAATAAGAGAAAAATTAAGAGAATGAAATGTTAAGCCCTATCCGTATGATCTACAGACTACAGGTGGTCTACGAAGCTGACAAGTCTGTAGCCTACGCCTAGGTGCTCCGATAACAGCCAGGTGTAGATCAAATGATGTTTACGAGCTACTTGGTGTGTTTATTGTCGCTGTTGGAATTAGTCCCACGCTTCTTCGGGGTGGGGGTGGTTGTTGGTTAGTTAGCGTTATACCTCTCGCTTCTCTTTTCTTTCTCCGAACTCCGTCCCTGATACGTGCAATTTCCTCGATCAATTGGTCTTCCGCACACGTCTTAACAAACTGCTCGAGGGCCTTGCAAGTATCTTTGGTTTGAATGAGTTTCTATACTTTTTCAACCCATGCTTAATTCAGGTCAACATTCGTTTCCGAACGTATGACCGTTATAAGATCTTTGCGTTGTTCTCTGTAGCCGTGACAGTGCAGTTAGGAGTGTTTTACTGTGTGACCCTCCTCAGTTCCACAGTTAGGGCATGTTAAAACGCTTTTGATGTGGAATTGTACGCGGTGTGCACGGAATATACCAAGTCCTGTGAATAATAGAGTTATGAGGTTGTTTATGCGATTCCAAGCATTGTCGAGCCTGTTCGCTATATTCGGGAAGAAATTGTATGTCGGGCGAATCCTCTCACTCTGCCTACCTTATCTTAAGTGTTTGTAGTCTGAGGTTCATCATCGGTGTCGATGATCCCTCTGACGCGTTATCGTTAAGGGAAGTTACAACGTTGTATACTACCACTTTATCGCGCATCGCTATGCGTATCGGCGGGATACCTACCGCCACACAGAGGCCATCCTTTGGAGTGGATGCTCGCGCACGCGCAACCGCTGCCAGGACGCGTCTCTACGCGGCCGCAAGCACCCGCCAATCTTTTTCGTTACATAAATCTCTCCATACTAGTGATGTGTAGGCAATCACCAGCAGAAAGCGACCCCCATATAGTGTTAAGCATGTGTAGTAACAAAGACCCCAACGCATCCGCGAGGGGCGTCTCTACTGGTGAAACACTTTTCTGCTTGCACCCATCTTTTGTGAATGTGAGTTGATATCAGTGTTGAGCATAAAAAGAATTAAAATTTTCCATTTTTAAATTATCACCTAATTATCCATAAAAATCTTCAGAGTGTAGAATAATAATATCCTGAAAATCAAAAATTTAATATTAGAAAATAATGGAAAATCGATAATTAAATTATTGAAATTACTAATTATCGAGCAATGAAAAATGACGGTTCAGAAATTAAAGAATAACTTGATACTAAATAATAAAATTTAAAAATTACAAATTGGTGAAAAATTAATAATCAAAGTTCTGAAATTACTTGATTAATGACAAATTTGACCACACAAATTTTGAATTACTGAATAATTATTAATATCAAAATGAATATTACAGTATAAAAAATTGATTATTGATCGCATTAAATATTTTCAATCATAGATTAATTCGTTGATTGATTAATGTAATTATTAATAATCAAACATTGTTATTAACAATCGGATATCGTTAATAACGATCGAATATTGTTAAGAATAATTAAATATTGACCACAACAATCAAACATTAATGAGAATAAATGAATATTATTATTAACAATGAATATTGACAATAACGATTTAATATTGTTTATAACAATCAGATATTGTTGATAACAATTAAATATTGTTATTAAAAATCGAGTATCGTTAATAGCGATTGAATATTGTTGATAATAAATGAATATTGTAAATAACGATAAAATATTATAAATAACGATTGAACATTGTTATTAAAAATTAAATATTGCTGACAATAAATAAATATTGTATGTAACAATTGAATATAATTATGAACATCAAATATTGTCAATCATGCTTGAATATTGTTAATGATGCATGCTTCACAAAATAAAAACAAAACAACGAAACATACTTAAATGATAACGTTAGAACAAATTAACTGTAATTGTGTTTTTTCCATTTGCTGAATTTTTACTCTTATAAATTGTTAATGTGCTTTTATATATTTTCTAAACTATCGCTAACATTTTCGCCAATTTTTTATTCTCTTCTACAGTTTTCTGCATTTTTGTTTTTGTTCTCTTGACGTAAAATTTGTTTTAGATGTTCATTTTTCTTATGTTCGTTTTTCAACTCGGTGATTCTATGTCGCACACACTGGATCTATTTAATTTTCTTCGAGATGCTGCTCTTTAAACTGTTTCTGATGGACCTGACTGTTTTTTGTTTTTATTCGTCATTTTTTTTATCGTTTCAATTGAATTAGGAGGAGAGGTATCTTCTGAACTAAAAGATAAATTATTTTTCAATAAATGTTTTCGCTTTGTCGTATTATCCTCAAAGAAAAAAATGAATTTTTTTATAAATTGTATATTATGTATTATACACGTAGACAATTCGATGGATATTTTTACTAAAATGTTGGTTGAGTGAACTAGAATTACCATAGTTAACTATATGACATGGTTATAATAACGATAAAAATAAAAAAATGTAATAAACTAATTAAAGGGACATCTAATGAATTATAGACGCAATCTTTGGAAAAAATTTTTATTATAATTTTTAAAAGTATATTATAACATAAAATTATCAAGTAAATATTAAAATAGCTAGTTATGAGTATTAATTTACATATCAATGGAACGAATTGATGGAGTAAGTTAAAAATCAATTACATCCAACATTTAGGGATATAAAGCTTTCCATTTGAACTAACGATGAATTTACTTACTATGAGAAGTCGAAGATCTCCATGGTTCAAAGATTGAACGTACCCGAATCACTATAAATTTCGTAGCTTTCAAAATGTTGATCGAAATTGAAATTGTCCAAAATGTTATAATTATTAACTTTTCAGTGGAAAGTTACTGTAATAGGCCCGATTTTGTAAATCCAGAACTTTGACATCTCCACGTTTCAAGGTCCCAGAGTCGAATACAACAGTTTTCCAGCGGACGTCTGTGTGCGTATGTACGTACATAATGCACATCATAGAATATGGAACCTTGTTCCTTTAGTAAGAATTAGGATTGATTTTCCGCTTACTTTTTTACCCACGCGAATAAAAATGGTCAGTTTCTGGGGGCGCTCAAAGGAAGCCCAAATGATTTTTTTGGCTCTCTACGCACCGAATTCAAGCTCAAAAACATGTTCTAATCTTATAATACGCCCAGTTCCAGCCCAAAAATTTTCTGCAGGCTCACAATGAGCCCAATTCAAGCCTGAAAATATTTTTAAAACTCAAAGGAAAACAAAGAATTTGTTATAAAAACTTATCATTAAATCAACTTTCGTGCTAAAAAATTACGGTTGTAATATTTTATTGTCATCATTACCGAATTTTTGGACTTGAACTCGGTTTTTTTAAAATTTAGACACGCAATGGGCTTAATTTGGGAGCTGAAAATTTTTCTTAATCATGATTCAGCTTTCGGTCGATTTATTTTTACTTGGGCATAGAAACCATTCCATTGGTAATAAATTATTTCCCCACATTTGGTGAAATTAATGATACGAAACGATGATAATTATTTCAATTTTTGAGACTAATTTCTAAAAAAAAGCTGTATGATAATTTTGAAGAAGTAAAATCATCGGGAAGAATTCCGTTCTGGGCACACCTCTAGAAATTAATTATTTGTGTTGGAATACTTTGAATTTACGAGTAAATTCATTTAGACCGTATAAGAGACGGCGTAGAGAAAGAGCTTAATTGGCAGAGCAGCCAGCGCGTAACTGGGAGGTTCGGGTTCGATTTTCGATCTCGACAGAATATATTTTTCGCTAAGGATCATCCTGAGCTAGCTGTGGAGTAGTCCTATGTATTTTATTTATCGAAAGTGAAGGCACCCTCCTTCACTTTCGAAAGTTTAGAACGGTTCTTTCGGAATCACAAACAGATACTATAATTAACGTTTCAGTGGGAAGTTATTGTAATGGATCAGATTTTGCAAATCCCGAATTCTGATAAATCTCTACGTTTCAAGACCCCAAGAGTTAAATACAATAGTTTCGGAGTAGACATCTGCGTGTGTGTGTGTGCGCGCGCGAATGTACGTACGTTCGTTTGAAATCATTCTTCAGCTCGATTATCTCGAGAACAAAAAATAATATCGACGTGGGAGCAATTGCATTTAATGCATAATGATGCAACTTAGAACTTATTAGATTTTGTCTAACCACTTTTTATGTAAAATCAAAAAACCGAAAAAATGGTAAAATAGCTAAATCTTATTCTTTCCACTGGGAAATTAGGAACGTAGACCGTTAGGGTCGTACTTAGATTAATGGGAAGCATTGATATTCTTATTTTTATAAATCACTTAAGTTTTAATTGAAACAATAGCTAATTATCGCGATTTTGTCCGCGTAATATGCACAATGTGAGTAACTCTTTTCTAGCGTAAGAGAAAATTTTCCTTTGAAAGAACTCAAATATACTGCATAGATTTTGTATCATGTGATTGTCTTTATTATGATAAAACTTCTAATGTAATACACTCTAAATTTTCTTTTTCTTTCCCTAGTTCATTCTTTAATTTTTTAGTTATTAATAATGATTTTTGATTTTCGTAAAAAAAAACACTAAACACTTCGAAATAGAATAAAGTGATCTGACTTGAATAAATATAATTGAATTTATTTAAATGCAATACTCGACGAATAATTATTTCACGACTTTTTGTAATTTCTCTGATTATGTGTCGGACGAAAACAGCATTTTAAGAACAAAGATTCTCGTTTTTATCATTTGAACTTGACGAACAATTTTTTGCAGTCTGTGGCTGTTTTTCGTATAATTGATCTGTAACCGTTGACATTGGAGACAGCGCATAAGTAGAGAAACTATTAAATTTTTTACTGATTACGAATGATCTTGGTCAGTAACAAAACTGAGGGTCATTTATCAATTAAATTGAAGTATTTACCATGAGAAATCAATTCCTATACAGCTATTATTTTTAAATATCGAACGTGGTTGATACTAATTAAACATGAACAATTCTAACTAAATATTATTAATATTAGAAAAAAAAATATTTTCCCCCAAATGAGAAATGCTAATAATTTACCATAATGGAAAATTTTTTATAACAATTAAACATTGTTATGGACAATTTAAATTTTTCACTAACAATAAAGAAATGTTTTTAATGAGAAAAAATTATTCATAACTCAAGAATGTTTGTCATTCGATGAAAGGTTGTCATTAACATCAAAAAATTATGTACAACTTTTATTATAAACATGGCTGTAATAACTATGTGGCTGGTTAAAATTATCAATTTCTTAGTTACTACAACCACAATTTATTGTTTAATAGACTATAAAAGACAATGGTTAAGATCACTATATTATAATAGTTGTGGTAATCATTTAATTTGCTCCGTGCTCTAATTTAGCGATTTCACCATAAGACTTCTTCTCTTGCCTTAATTTTATTGTTGAATTTCTTACATCAATACTAATTTCATGTCTTTTGTCACTCGCATCAGTATCTCTAAAACTCTCGTTCGCGTAAGATTATTCTTCGGCATGAAAATGAATGCTGTTGTGGTGAACGTGCAAGTTTATAATACTTTTATGGATAGTGAGTTTGTTGTTAAAGAATTTTCAGTCATCACTTTGAATAATTTCCAAGATAAATCATTAGAATGCACTGTGTTGTTTCAACCTCCAAAAAGTTTCTCATCTTTGGCGATTGATTATCAAAATCAAATTTCATGAGATACTTATGCCATTCACGGACTTGATTGGGGATGTGAAGAAGTTCCATATGATCATACGAAAAAAGTTATATCGAATGCGCTACAAAATGCAACATATATTTATGTTGCTGATTGATTACAAAAAGATTTTTTCCTGGAATTCTCAACATGAAATCAAAGAATGATCGATTTTTCAATTTTTAAATATGAACCATCGAACATAACATTATCACACAAACTTGAATGTTGTACATATCATAATAAACATATGGAAATATCTCCAATGAACAAAATATGTATCATTTGCTCCGAGTCAACTATAAATATAGCAAAAAACATCTACACTTTTAAGAATATACGTATCCATATGATTGTGCTAGACTTACTGTACAGCTGTAATGGTTTTATATAGATAAATTTATAAACTTGACATCAAGACAAAATTTTCTATCACTGATGTATTTGAAATTAGGGAGTATAACTCAAATGGAAACTAAAGACATTTTCGAACTTGGCTTCCGAACAGCAGTGACCAATGCCTACAACGGAATCGAATATGTTTAGGAAAAGCTGCCGTTTGCATGAAAACACCAGTCTCTGACAATTGGATACAAGCGATGTTTCGAACATTTTTACAGGGGATCATCAGAAGTTTTTAAATTCAAGAAAGATTGTTTTACATGCAATAATGCTAAAAATAAGTTTGTATAAGAAAAATATTAATAGAACGTAAATAATAATGAAAATATTATCTTCTGCTTCTTAATATGTTTATATATAAGGAAATACATAAGGTTTTTTTTTTCATAAAGCAATTATGAAGCATAAATATGATTACATAGATTATTTTTTTATTCAATCTTTTACAAAAATGTTATTATGTATTATAGAACATACATTGTTTATATAAAATTATACTTATATGAAATTATTTAATGTCGATTGATTAATTGTATGGCTGACATCTTTCTCTAAGGTGAACTGCAACAAAAAATTAAAAAAAAAAAAAAACATAAGTTATTTGGAAATAAATTTTTAAGTAGAAGATAAAATAAATTTCAAATACTGACGGATAATTATATGATAGGAACATTCATAAAAGAATTCGAATGAGTTGCATTCATTCCCATAATATTCCATAGATAAATGGTGATCAGCGCATGCCTTTTGCAATTCAAGCAATTGTTTCTCATCGTTTGCCTTCAAGACTTTGATAATTCTCTTTGGAAGAAAAACTTCAAACTCATCGTCCAGAGTTGCCACAGCAGCATCGCCGAACTTGGTTGCCATTGAATTCAATTCCGTTACTTTATAACTTTTGGATAATTCCAGATCCTCCATTCTCGTGTTTCAACGATTTTTTTGGCGAAGTTGTTGAATTCTGATAAATCCATTTTTAATTCACAAGAGAAAAAAGATATTCTTTAGCTCACAAAGATTATAAAACATCAAACAACTTTTCGTTTGAGAGTGATTTTCTATGTGAAAACTCTCGGCTTTTATAGTACTTTTCACCATCAATTTTATCCCTACTATTTTTTCAAAATTTACCCTCTCTTCATTGGCTAAAGTTTTTAACTTTTCCTACTCAGGGATTCGTCAATGCACTTTTCGATGATTTTTCATCTGAAGTTATCAGCCGTCATCCCTACTATTTTAACTTTACAGCTACTTAACCAACAGATTTTCATTTTTCCCTACTCTTCGCACTTAAGAGGGCGTTGATGCACTTTCCAACGTTTTCCTGGTCCAATGCATCCGCTTTTTCTATGAACTCGGAAGAGGGGGGATGTTCGCATCTTAAGGGTCATTGGCATTTTGCTCTTATGGGAAATGTTTATGGGATGAGCCTTTTGAACATTTTGTTTTTCAATCAGTACTTAATAGCTGCTTGGCGCATAGATTTTTCAGTATCTAAAAGTAGTGGGTGATACAAAAACGTAAAATATGCATACAATCAACATGCAGCTCAATCCTTACTCCGGTAAAATAAGTAAGTATACGAGGGGTTCGCATATATTAATGAGCTTTACGATCTTTTGCTCTCTAAACTAGAGCCGGTTTGTCTTCCTCTCGGGAAGCAAGTGCAGTGCGATAAAGAAGCTGTTATATTTTGGTTAAATTCAGGAAATAAATATTTTATATTGCTTGAAAATGAATTAAAAGATGAATCGCTACCATTATCTCAAAAACATAAATTTTCAGGCATTATTGTGAGAGTTAAACTTATATCTGCAGAACTTAGGGATTATATACCAAATATCCTAGGAGATTGTAATACATTAGAATACAGAGATACTTTACATCTCGAACTTAATTCAACTGAAGATTATGATTCTTTTGATTGTGCCTATAAGCAACTTAAAGAACTTGTGCATGGTGGTGGTGCAATAGATAATACATCTTCTACACTAACAACAACACCCTCGAGAGCACCATCATCATCAACTTCTACAATAACGGTAGCATCCTTAAGAGGAGTACCCTCAACATTATCAGCAGCAGCAGCAGTATCTACGGATCTCGAATTGATAAATCTGGACAGCGCTTTCAAAAACCGCCTAAGTACTCACATTATAAGAAATCCTAAATTTAAATATTTAAATTTAAAAAATTTTCTGGAAAAATGTGAATAATTGATAACTAATGAAATTAAAAAATATCGATTATTAAAAGAAGATTTGCGTGTTAATTTTAGATTAACTTGCGCATTTGAAAATATAAAAAAAGATTTGATATTATATGACGAAAAACAATTCAATACATACACGTACTCATTTCATCGAATTTTTTAGATCTTTTTTCTTTTTAGTACCTTTTGTAATTTATGCAGATTTAGAGTGCATTATTAAACCTTCTATGAAGGAAAGATCTGAACATATACCATTTGGTGTAGCTTTTTCTATACATTGTTTTTATGATGATTCACAATCGAGATTTGCTCTTAAACGTGGAAAAGATTGTATAGGATGGTTTATGACAGAGTTACAGGAATTCGCTAAAAAATATAAAGAAATAATCGAAAATCCAATGTCAATGGATCCATTGATTAATGAGCAGCAGTCTCATTTTTATACAGAACAAAATTGTCATATATGTGAGAAGCGCATTGAGCCCCATCCGCCTAGAGTTTGTGATCACTGTCATTAGGACGGGAAAATTCGTGGTCCGGCTCATAATGATTGTAATTTAAATTATCAAATAGACTCCATAGTTCCAATCGTTTTTCATAATTTATCAGGATACGATTCGTATTTTCTCATTAAATCACTGTCATCATCAGATTTTCCCGGTCCTATAACTATTATTCCAATCAATAACGAAAAATACATATCATTCACCAACACAGTTAAAATCAATAAAAACAGAAATTTCAAAAGATCATGTGATGATGATGATGATTGTCACGTCATGTGTCACTACGCGCCCATACGTTTTAAATTCAAAAAGAAAAATAAAGAAATAGATGTAAAATTTATTATCAATAATTATTAATTATTTAAAGAAATATTTTTTAAGAATATTTTATCGATTTTTATTTGGTTCAACAATGTTTTTAATGTAATTTAGTATTTTAAGAAATATAAAACGTTATCAGAAGCATTGTTCGCAAAAATATTTAATTACAATTTAAAAAAAATAAAAAGAAACAATTATTGATTTTATTTTAACTAATCAAAATTAATTATTCAATTAAAAATGAAAAGCAGGGATGTTGCTTTATGTTTGCAACAACCAAAAATGTCCTTTGAGTCACACTTTAGTTTTAACAATCAAAACATTAAGACGTGTTAAATTGTTTATAATAAAAATTATTTTGAATAATTAATTGTGATCAATATTTAATTAAAAGAAATACAATTTGGATTTCAAATTATTATTTGGACAAAAATCTCAAAAGTAAGTTTTAATTTTATTTATTTAAACATTTTTAAAGAAAGTGCAATCTCATATTTTTATTTGGATTATTTTGAAATTATATTTGATTATGAATTAAATAAATTATTAATTGGTTTTTAATTATTTGTTATTTAAATAACAATATCCCTATCAATTCTATCCTATTAATGAATTTATTTTAACTTGAAGAATATATTATTAATATTTTAAAAAAATCCTAATACAACAACCTCTTACTCCATCCCAGCTATTGCACTTGTTGTAGGCTAAAAAGGAGTAATCTTAAAGATGTCTTTTTAATAAATTATGACATAAAATTTTTGGGGGCTCGTCCGGGATACGAGAGGCTTTGTTGTCGATTAATTCAAAATTAGTAATTTCAAAATTCATTTTTAAAAATTTTCCTTTAAATTTCTATCAATAATATTTAAATGATCATATGTCTGAATCGAATAATAGACCTTTAACTCGAAAACATGCAAAAAAAAATCCAAAAGATTTCATTGAATTAATTACAAATAAAATAGCAGTAATACAAGGAGATAAAAATAAAAATACCTATAAATCTCAATCGAGAAAACCGATGAGAGAATTGAGCAAAGAGATTTCACTTCCTTATTCTGCATTTGCTGTTAATATTTTACATAGTACTAACACAGATAAATTGCTATATGAATTGCATAGAACTGAAATTGTTGAAGAAATATCTGATTCAACAGATACACTTTTAGCTAATATTGAAACTTTGCTAAATAAAAGCGCGAAAAAAGTGATAAAACACATAGATAACATAAATTTTGAAAGTTCTGATGAATCATTATATTCCAGTACAATTCAAAAAGAATCAATGAATTATTCGATCCTAGATAATAATACGGGTCAAGTATTTAATATCAGTAATAATACTCCAGAAAATTTACTTAGTAACAATTCGGACAATACAAGAAATCAGTCAAGGCCAATATCGATTAATCCGTGTAACATGGCACTATCAAATAATCAATATATAACTTTAAAAGAAGCACTTTCAATTGTACCAGAATTTGATGATGAAAATATTACTCTCACTGAATTTATAAATTGTTGTAGTGAAGCATTTAGTTTTACCCCCAAAAAAGCAGAAACATGTTTAATTAGAATTTTAAAACGAAAATTAACAGGTGATTTGAGAGACTCTTTTATTGGAAGAACAATAACAAATAAAAAAGAATTTTATGATCATTTGCGAGGTATTTTCACACCGTCAAGGATGTAGTTCCGATTAGGGGACACCCCCGATTTGGACCAAAATTTTTTTACGTGTTTACTAACATAAATGATAAAAAACCCCAAAAGGATTTTTGGCGCAAATGCCCCTAAAATTTTTTACGAGGGTTGAAAGTTTTAAGTTTTAAAGGCGATTTTTCATAGAAAATCAACAAAAATTGATGAAAATTTTATCATAAACTAATTCTCGTGATTTTTTTCCGCATAAATAATAAAATTACAAACAAAAGTAACTAAAAAAAGCGTAATATTAAATAACTATAGTTCTCTAGAAATCAATCAACACGAGACATCTATTGTCCTACAACGATACTTTCTTATACATGTACAATTAATTTTGTACTTTATCCATAATTGGCATCTATACTGGGGGCTTCGTCCCCAGCCCCCTCAAGCGAGGGCTTCGCCTCTTGACCCTAAAAAAGAAACTAATCCTGCAGTAAGATGAAGAACAAGTTTCAAAAATCTTACAAGTACACTTGGGGCTTTGCCCTAAACCCCGACGCCCCCAGCTACCACCCTCCTCTTATTTCAACCCCTAAACATGAAATATTTATGAAAAAAATAAAAAACAGACAGGGAACGGTCAAAACATCCTGAAAACTTTAAACCCTCGTAAAAAATTTCAGGGGCAGTTGCGCCAAAAATTCCTTTGGGGTTTTTTATGTTGTAACAGTTTTTCCGAGTATTATTCGGTCAAAATTAAAACGAGTTAAAAAGTGATTCTCTCTGGGAATTTAACTACTAATTAATGAACGTTAATTATTGCAATCAAACGAGTTGAATTATAAAATACGGTTGTCCCTTTTTATACTATTGAGCTCAGTTGTCCAGGATTCATCACTAGGAAATAAGACAAGAGTCGATCAGGACAGTGAAAATAAAAAATTAATTAATCGGTTAAATCAAGTAACATCCCTCAGATAAATAATTAGAGTAGGTAATTAGCGTAAAATAATTATAAGCTCCAGTACCAAGCGTTTTTGATTTACAGTAAGAAATCTTTATTTATAACAAACAAGAATCAAAATATTTACAGGATTAAGAAACGGTCGCCAGCATGGCTTATTTATCGGTATAAACAGAATATTTTAAATTCGGCGGTATTTTTCAATCAAACGGTAATTCGGTTAATTTTCTCGGTAACAGTGGGTAAAATATGAAACAAATTCCTCGGTATTAATTTAAACAAAAGAGTCAATTCGTGAGCAACAGGAATTTAAGAATACATACAAATAGATTTTACTTGCGACGGACAAAGACGGAAGATAAGTTCTCCTTGTCTCCCTCGGTTTACATGAGGTAGTGAACTACTTACTTACCACGTATAAAAGACGTAAGGGTGAACTACTCACTCCAAACGTGTCGGTTACGGACAGGTAAAGCAAAAAGGATTGCACAATCAGGTGAGCTACTCACTCTGGTTGTGGCTTTTGAGCCAAGGCTGTTTTTCCATGCCCACAGAATCCAATTTATTCATTTTTCATCGGTTGCTATGTGCGAGAACTTGGACTGGCCGACGCCACCTAGGCGTACTTGCGTGAACTAGAGTCCATAGTATGGACTATCATTATATATGTCCCAACAGGTTTGTATTTAATTTTATAAAATAAATGGTTTGTGAGGTAGCCCGCACAATGTTACACCGAGACTAACAAATATCCAAAATTTCATCCCGATCGGGGGTGTCCCCTACACGGAACTCTACCCGAAAATTCATTTAATTTATTAAGAAAAAAATTATGTACCCCACCTGCGTTAATTACTTCAGATTTTACTGAACCTTTTATTATTACCGCTGACGCATCAGGATATGCTATTGGAGGTTTTTTATCACAAGGAAAAATTGGTCAAGATTTACCAGTCACTTTTGCATCAAGAAATTTGAAAGATTCAGAAATTAGAAATGATACTTATGAAAAAGAAGCTTTAGCTATTGTTTTTAGTGTTAAAACATTCAGACCTTATGTTTATGGAAGAAATTTTCACTTGTAACAGATCATAAACCTTTAGTTTGGTTCAAAAGTGCAAAAGATGTAAATGCACGAGTATTAAAATGGAGATTAAAATTATCAGAATATGAATGTAATGTTTTCTATAAACCAGGAGAAATTAATTGTAATGCTGATGCTTTATCAAGAAATCCAGTTCAAACGGGTGAACAACATGTTAAAGTAACTACTAAGATTACAAACTCAAAAGAAGAAAAGATCAGAAGGAAAATCAAAAACAGTTAATAAACAAATAAATTATAATCAAGATACAGATAGTGATATTAATGAACCTCAGTAAATTATTGAAACAACTGCGGAAATTCATGAGAAACCTCGAAAAAAAAAAAGAGGAAGACCCAAGAAAATTTTACGTGAAGAAAATGATGGAGATATTTTTGAAAAACAGCTTAGAAGACAAAAAAGAAAGAAGAAAGAGAAATTCATTAAGAAAAATTATAAATAAAAAGCTGAGGAAGATAAAAATTTTTCATCATCAATATGTAGCTCAGATGATAATATAGAAGATTTAATAAATATTAATAATAATAAAAATAACAATGACAATGACATTGACGATGAATAGTTAATGAAATTATTGGTGATAGTGAGGAAAATTTATTTAAAGGAAATATTGAAAATATAATTGATATAAAAGATTATTTTCATTTTAGAAAAAATAATTCAGCTTATTTTGTTGATTTAACAGGAGAACAATTAGATGAAGTAAGTTTAAAATTAAAAAAAATACATAAATTACTAAAAATAAATGATTTACAATTAGCTAAGGTATTATTTAAACGAGTAAAAATTAAATATTATTTTGCTTTACCAATAAGAGATAAAGAAAAAGAATCGACAATAATTTGGTTAGAAAATATAAAAGAAGTATTCAATAATTTAAAAAATGAATTAATTCGATTGGAATTGCAATCAATTTGTATTGCTAAAAATAATAATATTGAAAATATTTCATAGTATGATATTGTTACTGAATTGAAAGATATTTTTGATCAAACAAATATTAAAGTATTCATTTGTTTAGGTACAATTGTTTGTGTTCAGTAGATAAGTAAGAGGGGGGGGTCTGGATCACTCTACTATTACCGACCGTGCCGGTAAATTACCAACAGCGTCGGTAATTTACTGACAGGGCCGGTAACTTACTGGTGGTGGGCGTAGTTCCCAGTTTTCCCGCGAGATGGCGCTGTATCGATCTGCAGTCGGTAATTTTTAGGCGGCGCTGCTGTTGTGGCGGGTAAAAAAATTTGAATTTTTTTACTGGCAATTGTTACCAATGTTGGTAACTGTTGTCAATCTTTTTCACTGAGTAGCGCTGTTGGTGTGGTGGAGTGAAGAATTAAAATTTTTGTGAATATTATCGACCTGTAACGACTATCGATCACCAGGCGATAATTATTACCAACATTTTTCACTCAATGGCGTTGTAATTCCGGCGGTTTAATATCCATATGTACTTCACTCAACAATTTACCAATCACTGTTCTACACTTAAGCGTGTACACTTAGATATGTGTCCGATGATCTCTGTTGCTGAACTGACTTGTTGGCAATCTGTTCTGTTCATATATAGCCCTTACTCTAGCGACCGATAACTAAAACATATTTTCTAACAGCGCAATTTTCTTTGTAACTTTTGAAAGATTTATTCGCAGAGGAGTACGTTAGATTTTAATTCCCAGAAAAATATTATTCATAAATATTATTTCTTTGTTAGCTTTTTCAAAACAAACGACGTCACGTAATTGTTAAGCACCCTCTCACAGAAATTCTTTGACTGATAGGATAGCATTTGAACGCCGATTTATATAGCCCTTACTCTAGCGGCCAATTATTGAAACACATTCCCTAACAACGCAATTTCCTGTGTTCTATGAAATGTACGTCATATTTCAATTCTCAGAATAAATTCAAATATTGTTATCCGTTAGAAGGTAATATAAGTAAATTTCAAAAACATTTAAATTAAAAAATATTTATTTTATAATTATTGTTATAGATTTAATTGTATTACATTGATGTAATTATATATATTTTTTCGTTTAATCAATCATCTTGTTTTGTGGATTCCTCTGAGATTTTGTCTTCTTGCAATTCAATGAACTTGAAATTATTCCA
Source organism: Chelonus formosanus (assembly GCA_028641665.1). Taxonomy (NCBI): domain Eukaryota; kingdom Metazoa; phylum Arthropoda; class Insecta; order Hymenoptera; family Braconidae; genus Chelonus; species Chelonus formosanus. The sequence goes on from CM054002.1 coordinate 13,127,279, forward strand.
TTCTCCACCAATGTAGAGAAGGGACAACTTATTGCGTTTGACGAAGTCCAGGAACACGTTGAATGCAACATCATCATCTTTGAACACTTCAACCAGTCGTTTTGGTAGAAAAACAATAAATTCATCATCGAATGTGGCAATGACTGCGTCACCATGCTTTGTTTTTACTTTTTTCAGCCCTGTCACTTTATATGGCTTTGTTGTTTCCAATTCTGCCATTTTTTTCTTAGGTTTTTGCGTGTTATTGGCGATGCTGTTGATGTCATCCATTTTTTACGTTCCTCGACAATGCACTATTAAATAGTTTATATATTTTTACTCAAAGGTGTACACTTAGATTTAAATTTGGTGATGTCTGTGACTGAATTAACTCGTCAAAAGTCTTTTTCTGTTTTTATATAAACCTTACTCTAGCGGTCATTTTCCAAAACACATTCCCTAACAACGCAATTTTCCTTTGAAACTGTCTCGTGATTCCTAGAATAATACGTCATCTCTGTTTGGTTAAACCTCTTTGTCGGCTTTTCGGAGAAATGACCTCACAGAAGTAAAAAAATAACAAATTCTTTTATACATCCGTATCAGATAAACCTTTCTAAAAAAAAATATCAGAAAATTAACGATCAAGAGTATAGATTTCATTCTCTCTCCACTTGTATTGAGTCTTTCTTAGAATAATAATAAAACGACATATCTTTTTCGGAAAAAATGACGTCACACCAGTAAAAAATAAAACATTTCTTTATTTATCTAGATCAAATAAACCTTTCTAAAAAAATAATGACGTCAGAAACTTAACGGTCGAGAGTATAGATTTCATTCTCCCGCCACTTGTCTTATATCTTAATATAAACGACCGATCTTGTGCTTTTAAAATTAGTCTTGCAGAGAAAAACAAGTGATCACAATGGATCTAATTCTCGATATACAAGGATATCGTTTATCTAACGGTAAAGTTATTGTGAAAGAGTTGGCGTCATGTAAATGGCTAGGATTGGAAAAAATTTGTGAATATCACTTTTTATTTAAACCGCCATACGATTATGGACAATTAACTGATGATGAAGCATGGGCAGTGGATGTCAATACAAGATATTTCCATGGACTTTCATGGGAAATTGGTAATACACCATATGAAACATTGGTTAAATACTTGAAAGAGACATTGAACAACGTGCGCTATATTTTTGTTCGCCATTATGAAGTGCAATATTATCTGGAATCATTCATGAAAATAGATATACCAATCATAAGATTGGGTAGAGAGGATTTTACAAATTTACAATGATTCGATTTTTATCAAATGTCCACATCACGACCAACACTGCGGAGGAATGATGAAGGAAGAAATAGATTTAAAATTTCCACGTCTATACAACCCTCGATATGAATGTGCACTTAGAAATGTGAAAAAACTAAACCAATGGGTTCTTGAGAATATTTCAATTTTTGATGATGATATCAGACCAATGAGAATTTATCAAATAACCAACAAATTACTCAAGTTGCATCCAACAGATTTAAAACTTTTAACAAAGGATTTCATCATGGAAAATGCTACAAATCTTATCGATACTGCATGGGATGGACTGCCTGATGAATGGAAATTAGATGAAGATTTTAAAATGTATCGACGATGTTATGAGCATCATCCACCAAAAGACGACCAAAATGATGGCCCTGTTCCATTTGTTAAGGATTGTAAAATGTGTAATGAAAAATGAAATGATTTGTAAAATGTGTTTTGAAAAAATAAAAAAACAATTATTCATACATGATTTATTTTATTCGTATAATCAATTTTTTTTAATAATACAGGATTAATGATAATATTATATTTTTCTATTCGTAATCTAAATCTTTCTCTATCTCGAGCTGCTTCTTCCCAACATCCTTGTCTAGCTGCTCTGTAAGCATAAGTCCATGTATGCATTACGTGTATTTTCGGTTGAAGATTGAATTGAACAGATTTTCGTTCCATTATAATAATTTTCTTAATTGTCCACTCAAAGGTTTGTATTCAACAATTCGATCATGAACGATTAAACAGTATGCTGATGTATTATCGGGTATCGGTTTTGTAGATTCAAATTCGATTCGCACATCCACAGGTCCAGATTTTAATGATTCATTTTGTTTTGAACAATCGATGACAATTAGGGGTGCTTTGCCAATAAATTGTTCTTTTGTGAGGAGAGGTTCTGAATCTTTACCATAATATGATTCTTGGAAATTTTTGTACATATCATATAATAATGCATATTGATTGTGAGATATGTCAAGATTCAAGTTGCTATATGGATAACATTGTGAATTGAGAAAAAGTTTTACGTCTCTCAAATTACAATGATCGAATTGACTGGAATCTTTTGTTGCATCATTTTTTCGTGCTGTCTGAAATGCCAGTATAACATATCTCGGTTTCTCCAATTGTGTTGATGTTTTCACCATCCAGACGTTTTTCGTTGTTCTCGGTAACAATGGATATTCATAAGTTTCCCATGATCGGAAACTCACTGTTATTGGCGGATCTTTGGCAATATAATTTAATAATTGTATTTTTCTTGTATCCGACACTGTGATGTAAGAAATCATCCATTCAATTTTCGTCAATGTAATTTTTTTATCTGTACTAGCTGGAGCTTGTACTATTGCATTTAGATCGGTGTTTGAACGTGTTAAAACAAGTTCATGCTTAGCATTGACAATAATCCGATGATAATCTTCAGCAAATCCCAATAGCATATTCAATGGCAATAAAATGTCAAAATATCCTTTGTTATCCATAAGCTTTTCATCATTGACAATCCAACCTGTGTTATCTAAGTAATTTAATTGACTTGGATGAAGTGATAGATATCCCTTAATGACACTCGTAAGACCGACATTTTTATTACGATCAATCTCAATGCCATTCAATTCATATCGTATTTCTTCGAATAAGTGACATAATGCCATGTTTACTAATTTCGTTGTCGCTGCTACAGTAGTGTCATTAAGTTTAGTAAATTTCCCAGTAATATGTAGAGAACTCTTGCAAGGCAATAAGCACAAGTCTTGATGTTGGACAGCAATCCGGATTTCATCGTTGTTATTGAGTGAAGCTGATGCATAAGGTTGATGAGCATGTAATTTATAATGTGATATAGACTCATCAAAAACAACTCCTCTGTTGATAGCTAATGTCTCCTCCTCTGCAGCCATGGCAATAAACACGCAAAACAGCACACTTTTACTTTGACTTTTTTTGTATGCGAAGGCCCACGCTCTTTAAAAACGAAATATTCTGACGACTTAGTCGTTTGAGGTTTCGTCGTTGACTGGCAATTTTTTGGCATGATAACTCAGTTTTATAGCTTCTTCCAACAATCGTTTTATAAACAATACCCATTATTTAACAGATTTCACATGCAAACGAATTGTTATTATTTCTCTACGAAAATTGACCAATTCTCCGTCTTGATCGACAATTTTTAATTGCATATGATGTATTGCTTGTACGGCGATTGGAAGGTAAATGACGTTAGATGGCACTTCAATGATTTTATATCCTGGTGGAACTGATGGGAAGAATTTATGAATTGTATGCACTAATTTATTATTTATGTATGCTCCTGTAGTAATATTGCACTCAATTCTCAATGCATTTATTTTCAAGATGGAAACTGGTGAATCTGACGTCTGTGTTGATTTTGGCGCGATAAGTCTTGGACCAAAACCCAACAGACGACCAATAGAATCATCTGGCTCGAAATTTATTGCAGCGTTATCACTGTAAATCTCACTGTGCAATTCATTGTTGTTAGGTTCAATGGAAATTGAAAATTTAGGATCAGCTTTCTTCAAATAATTTTCAATATCTTCAATTTCATAGCTTCCTGTTGGTATTCCAATAATTTTATCTCTTTTATTTATATTATAATAAAATTTATTATTTCCATTGTCAATATTTGGGATAGAGTTGAACGTTAATAATTCAACAAGACCCAGTACATAATTTTTTGTCCTTGTTAATTCGATAGGTGAAAAATAATATGCCTCTAATATAGAGGACTGTCCAGACAGCGTTATGGTGAATGAATCGTCCATGACTGAAGTACTTTTATTCATGTTTATCGCTTATATATCTTCGAGATTATATTCCATACCAAGTCCCCAGAGGTCTTCAACTTTTTCTCTGAGAAACTTTAAACATAGATGTCCACAATTTGTTGTTGAATAATCTTGTTGCTTTGTATGATTATATAGTATGCTACCAACATCGAGATATTTTTGAAGTTCAGTTGGAGGTTTTAAATTACCGAAACTATCAAAGTATATTGCTTTATTTCCTTGTTTTTTATATGCAACCCAGTGAGTTACTGGTCCATCTTTATCATCAAGGTTAATGATAGCTGACTCATTTTTCCATGGTTTAGATTTCGGTAAATCATTTCTCATGAAAACTCCACGAAAGTATGGAATTTTCATAATTTTTGCATACTTCAAAATATCGATGTTTGTTAATGCTCGATGTGGTAGCTCTATACGTTTTTTTCGCCGGTTTCATTCAGCTTAAAACTTTGGGTGAATATTCAGATTTATATTTAAAAACTGATGTTATACTATTAGCAGACATCTTTAAAAATTTTTGTGAAAACTATCTAGCTGCTTATAACCTTGATCCATTACATTATTTAACTGCTCCAGGTCTAGCTTTTGATGCCATGCTAAAATACACAGAAATAGAACTTGATCCTTTACAAGATGTTGAAATGTTAAATTTTATTGAGAAAGGTATAAGAGGTGGTGTTTCTCAATGTAGCAATAGATATGCCAAAGCTAATAATAAGTACATGGGAGAGAACTTTGATGAAAATGAAAAAGAATCATATCTGATGTATTTTGATGTGAATAATCTTTATGGTGCTGCAATGAGTAAATATTTACCCACCGGTTCATTCGAGTGGGTAACTGATAAGTTTATTTTTAATAATGATATTGATAATTTAATTTTGAATATTCCTAAGAATTCGTCTACTGGCTATATTTTTGAAGTAGACTTAGATTATCCACAATCATTACATGAACATCATAAAGATTTACCATTATCCCCTGAACATTGGCAACCACCAGATAGCAAATGTAAAAAGCTGATGACAACGTTATTGCCAAAGAATGAATATGTTATACACTATAGAAATTTACAACAATGTATTGAACTTGGTTTAAAAATCACTAAAATTCATAGAGTTTTACAGTTTAAACAGTCAGCTTGGTTGAAAAAAATATATTGATTTAAACACAGAAATGAGAAAAAAGTCCAAAAATGATTTCGAGAAAAACTTTTTTAAACTCATGAATAACGCTGTTTATGGGAAAACTATGGAAAATGTGCGTAATTATAAAGATATTAAATTAATTACAAAATGGGAGGGAAGATGGGGTGCACAAAGTCTGATATCACAACCGAATTTCCATAGCAGTGTTATTTTTGATGATGATGATATGGTTATTATTGAAATGAATCAGCTTGAAGTAATGTTTAATAAACCAATTTATGTAGGCTTTGCAATTCTCGATTTATCAAAGATTTTTATTTATGATTTTCATTATAATTATATTAAGAAAACGTTCAAAGATAATGTTAAATTGCTATATACTGATACAGATAGCTTAGTTTATTATTTTATGAATGTTAACATATATGACTATATAAAACATGATATTCATATGTATGATACCTCTGATTATCCAGAAAATAATGTATATGGTATTCCTAGGAAGAATAAGAAGGTACTAGGTTTGATGAAAGATGGGAATAAAGGGATAATTATGACTGAATTTGTTGGTCATCGAGCTAAAATGTATAGTTATACTATTTTAATTGAAGAAAAAGATAAAGATGAAGATGATATTGTTAAAAAAGCTAAAGGTGTGAAGCAGGCTATAGTTAAAACCATCACATTTGATGACTACAAAAAATGCCTATTTAATTATACAATTTTAAATAAAATTGAGTATCACATTGTTAGTGAGAAACATGAAGTATGTACTGTTTCTAGATCAAAAAAAGCTTTGAGTTGGCAAGACAATAAAAGGCAATTATTAGAGGGAACTACTGATACTGCGCCATGGGGCTATAAAAAAAGTAATACAAATTCGTAATTTTTATATTTTTTTTATTGAAATAATTACAAAATATCGTAGTTATAAGTTATAATTGTCATAGCTCATGATCTTAATTGTTATTTTATAAGTTAACCTATCATTATTATAATTTTTTCTGATAATTATAAGTTTTTGTCATCATTACAAGTTTAATTTTTTGTCAAATAAACTATATATCTTTTAAATTTATCCAACTGTTGTGTTCATTGCTGAACCCCAACCATTTTACATATGCTTGATTTCTACGTTTTTTTAGAACTTTTTCAACCAAATATACATCAGGATATTGGACTCCCGTTAATTCATCCTCATAAAAACCGCCTTCTATTGGTTGGTTTTGATAGTCAGTTAATTTATAAGTCACTGGATGTGTATTTCCAACTTTGCTGATGGTAAAAATTTCAGTGGTCCAATTGGGAGTGTAACCTTTCTCAAATACATGTTTATATTTACTAATTCGAACTTTATCGCCAATTTTGAACTTATTTTTCTTCTTTTTTATTTTCACGGCTTTGAGTTTTCTATAAATGGTATCAAATAGTTGCTTTTCATTGGCTGAAGTCACATCCGCAGGTTTCATCTTAATTGTACGATGTTTAATATTGTTATATGATAATAATAATTTCGGTAGCAGATCAATCCACTTATAATTTCCAATAAGAGTAAATTCTTTCCACATTTTGTTTTTTAAAGTTCGATTAAATCTTTCACAAATTGATGCTTTGAGATTGCTGAATGTTGAGTACATTTTAATGTTATATTGTTTCATAAGTCCTTCAAAATCCTTATTATAAAACTCTTTGCCTCTATCAACGTGTAAATGCTTGGGAACTCTTTTTCCTTTTAAAATAGTCATCATTGCAGCAGTGACATCTTTACCATTTTTAGTTTTAATTGGTATAGCCCAAGCATATTTAGAGAAAATATCAATAACTGTTAATAAATATTGATATCCTTTATTGTAGGATTTATATGCACTCATATCAACAAGATCAGCCTGCCAAGTCTCATCAAGACCACGTATATCCACATGTCGTCGTTGATAATTTCTTCTCACCGGTCTATGAAGCTCTTCTGCAATTTGTTTTTTTTCTTTATTCATGGCAATTGGACTTTAGGTCTTCCTTTCAATTTTTTCTGAACGTTCTCCTCCAGCTGTTTTATAATGTCAGTATGCCTATTATCTGCCTCTTTGAACGTATTTAATTGATCGAATTGATAAAATTCATTTATTTTATTTAATTCAGCCTTCAAACTTTGTTGTGCTGCTTGTGATGATTCCAATTGCTGTTTTACTTGCTCACTGATATTTTTAATTTTTGCTTGGAGATTTTGTATCTCTTGTGTTATAGATGCTATCGTATTACTGATTTTAGATTTAACAACTTTTAATGATACAGCATCATTTAGATCTACTGGATCAGCAAGGTTGCACAATCTTCTATTATTCATATCATATTGTTTATCGATTGTTAATTTAAATCCATTACCAGGTGGACCACGGACAGCACTTTTTCGTGAATCATTGTCCAACTGACGTCCAAAAATGTCTACACTCATCCTCTCTCTTCAAGAGATAATTGATCAATGAGTAATGACATTGAGCATCTGATTAATATATGATTCCAGCTTCACGTAGTTCTTCAATAATTGACATTATTTCATTGTTATGGCTAAAATTACCAGCAGCACGTGATGAAACAAGTAGACGTAATCGATCAACAAGTTCATTGGGATCATCCCAATAAACATAGTCCAGTGGTCGATTATGATTTATCATATATTGCGGCAAACCTTTACCGCTTTTCGGTAAGTATTTGCTGATAATATTTTGATATTTCTTTGAATATTTATTCTCTCTGAGACTTCTGTCAGGGTGGTAATGTTTATGATAGGCGTAAGTGCTTTTTAAAATTTGTCCATAAGTATTTTCGTCAATGTCTGTTGTTATATTTGGATCAGGTGATTCCATGAAAAGTAATTCTAAGAGACCCGGAGTACTTCCATATTTTTTATTATCGATGTAAACAAATTTATCATCAAATCTTACTTCAGCATTACCAATCATCAGTTTATTCTTTAATTTTCTTACACCAAACTTTGTATCCAATTCTTTCACTTGATGTTTTGAATCGAATTTTTTCAAATATGATACTGCAGGTAACTCTTTTATCGGTGTACTTTGATGAGGAGCAGTGGTAAAAGATTCATCATCAGTTATTATACTATTATCCACATCATAATCAACAGTATTATTATCATGTGTTGTTTGAAAGCTTGTCGCTCCTTCTGTAGGATCTCTTTTGATTAGCTCTTCTTTTTTCACAACAAATTCCTCTGTTTTTATCGGAGTCTTGTCCACTAATTGTTGTAAAGGAGTTACGACTGGTTTAAACATTTCGTTCATAGCTCGTTGAGTTATTTCTCGCCCATGTTTAATAATTTCATGCTTCTGTCGTATTGCGTCACTAGCTTTCGCAATTTGATGCAAAATATCAGCTCGTTTTTGCATTTTTCTTATCTTCATACTACCACTTTGATGACCACGTCACAAATGTTCTTTTTCTCTTATTGTTGTTCAATTTATATATTTATAAAGCAATCAAATCCTTTTCTATACCGTCCACAACTGATTTCTCTATCTTTGTCGATAACGACGAATCCATACTTATCATTCCAACATTTGGAACAAAGTTCTCGAAAATCAGAAAATGACATATCAGTGTTTACATGATCATCATAAATATGCTTCAAATTCATATCATCTTGTCGGAAGAGCACGAGAAAATTTGTATTATCTCGCACTAGATGTTTGGGAATACGTGCATAAGTTTGACATAGATAAAAGCTATCAACATCTCTGTGTCGTCCCATACAAAAATAAGCACGCATATTATCTTGTTTTTCACACGCTACGTCATCAAATATCATTATTGAATTTGGTTTTGCTTGCTCTGGTTTAACAACTTCTTCATGTTCATTAAAAGGAAAATAACCCATACCTTCTACAGGTTTAAGTAATTTTTCCAAAAATTTGTATTTTGGCTGATGTATGGATTTCGAATATAAATATATATTTTCGAATCGTAATCCATTCGGGTGTACAATAAGAGCTAAGAGAGCATTTGTTTTACCGCAATTCGAGGGGCCACATATCACGCCGCGAACGCTATTCGGTAATAAATTACCATGGCGTTGAATTTTTACAGTTTGTGGCACGACGTTGTCGAAATTCGACACCGGTAATTGAGTTCTTTGTTGCTCGAACTTCATCTCGTTATCAACTGAATAGCTAGAGTATAAATACGCGACTTTTATGGAAATTATTTCAGTACGGCTCAGGCGATGACACAGTACAGACGTGGGACCGGCTTAGTTAACACCATCATAAATAAATTGCCATTCGAGTTACATATTCCTGGATATCAGTATTGTGGACCCGGAACAAAATTACAAAAACGATTAGAACGTGGTGATCCTGGTGTAAATCCGTTGGATGCAGCGTGTAAAGAGCACGATATTGCGTATTCGAGAAATCGAGAAAACGTAGAAGCGAGAAACGCAGCTGATAAAGTGCTTGCTGAAAAAGCTTTGCAAAGAGTTTTTGCAAAAGACGCAAATCTCGGTGAGAGAGCTGCTGCATTAGGAGTAACAAATATCATGAAAGTTAAATCAAAACTCGGAATGGGTTTGAAGAAAAGAGTGGGAAAGAAAAAAGTTGGAAAGGGTTTAAAGAAAAAACCTTTAAGACAGATTGTGGATTCGGCCAAGTTGATGATGAATTCGGGTGCCGATCCTATAAAATCAGCATTGATAGCTGCACGGAAAGCAGTAAAAACGATTGGTGGAAAAAAGAATGTTCGAGTTCCTCGTGTATTATCTGTACCGACTAAGGTTGGAGGTGTTTTACCACTTATACCGATATTTGCTGGTCTAAGTGCAATTGGTGCTTTAGCTGGTGGAGCTTCAGGTATTGCAAAGGCAGTTAGTAATGCTAAAGCTGCTCATCGTCAATTGGATGAAGCAAAACGTCACAATCGAAAAATGGAAGCCATAGCCTTGGGTAGAGGTCTACGTTTTAAACGTCGAAAACGAGGATATGGTTTATACTTGAAACCGGCGAAAAAAAACGTATAGAGCTACCACATCGAGCATTAACAAACATCGATATTTTGAAGTATGCAAAAATTATGAAAATTCCATACTTTCGTGGAGTTTTCATGAGAAATGATTTACCGAAATCTAAACCATGGAAAAATGAGTCAGCTATCATTAACCTTGATGATAAAGATGGACCAGGAACTCACTGGGTTGCATATAAAAAACAAGGAAATAAAGCAATATACTTTGATAGTTTCGGTAATTTAAAACCTCCAACTGAACTTCAAAAATATCTCGATGTTGGTAGCATACTATATAATCATACAAAGCAACAAGATTATTCAACAACAAATTGTGGACATCTATGTTTAAAGTTTCTCAGAGAAAAAGTTGAAGACCTCTGGGGACTTGGTATGGAATATAATCTCGAAGATATATAAGCGATAAACATGAATAAAAGTACTTCAGTCATGGACGATTCATTCACCATAACGCTGTCTGGACAGTCCTCTATATTAGAGGCATATTATTTTCCACCTATCGAATTAACAAGGACAAAAAATTATGTACTGGGTCTTGTTGAATTATTAACGTTCAACTCTATCCCAAATATTGACAATGGAAATAATAAATTTTATTATAATATAAATAAACGAGATAAAATTATTGAAATACCAACAGGAAGCTATGAAATTGAAGATATTGAAAATTATTTGAAGAAAGCTGATCCTAAATTGTCAATTTCCATTGAAACCTAACAACAATGAATTGCACAGTGAGATTTACAGTGATAACGCTGCAATAAATTTCGAGCCAGATGATTCTATTGGTCGTCTGTTGGGTTTTGGTCCAAGACTTATCGCGCCAAAATCAACACAGACGTCAGATTCACCAGTTTCCATCTTGAAAATAAATGCATTGAGAATTGAGTGCAATATTACTACAGGAGCATACATAAATAATAAATTAGTGCATACAATTCATGAATTCTTCCCATCAGTTCCACCAGGATATAAAATCATTGAAGTGCCATCTAACGTCATTTATCTTCCAATCGCCGTACAAGCAATACATCATATGCAATTAAAAATTGTCGATCAAGACGGAGAATTGGTCAATTTTCGTGGAGAAATAATAACAATTCGTTTGCATGTGAAATCTGTTAAATAATGGGTATTGTTTATAAAACGATTGTTGGAAGAAGCTATAAAACTGAGTTATCATGCCAAAAAATTGCCAGTCAACGACGAAACCTCAAACGACTAAGTCGTCAGAATATTTCGTTTTTAAAGAGCTTGGGCCTTCGCATCCAAAAAAAGTCAAAGTAAAAGTGTGCTGTTTTGCGTGTTTATTGCCATGGCTGCAGGGGAGGAGACATTAGCTATCAACAGAGGAGTTGTTTTTGATGAGTCTATATCACATTATGAATTACATGCTCATCAACCTTATGCATCAGCTTCACTCAATAACAACGATGAAATCCGGATTGCTGTCCAACATCAAGACTTGTGCTTATTGCCTTGCAAGAGTTCTCTACATATTACTGGGAAATTTACTAAACTTAATGACACTGCTGTAGCAGCGACAACGAAATTAGTAAACATGGCATTATGTCACTTATTCGAAGAAATACGATATGAATTGAATGGCATTGAGATTGATCGTAATAAAAATGTCGGTCTTACGAGTGTCATTAAGGGATATCTATCACTTCATCCAAGTCAATTAAATTACTTAGATAACACAGGTTGGATTGTCAATGATGAAAAGCTTATGGATAACAAAGGATATTTTGACATTTTATTGCCATTGAATATGCTATTGGGATTTGCTGAAGATTATCATCGCATTATTGTCAATGCTAAGCATGAACTTGTTTTAACACGTTCAAACACCGATCTAAATGCAATAGTACAAACTGCAGCTAGCACAGATGAAAAAATTACATTGACGAAAATTGAATGGATGATTCCTTACATCACAGTGTCGGATACAAGAAAAATACAATTATTAAATTATATTGCCAAGGATCCGCCAATAACAGTGAGTTTCCGATCATGGGAAACTTATGAATATCCATTGTTACCGAGAACAACGAAAAACGTCTGGATGGTGAAAACATCAACACAATTGGAGAAACCGAGATATGTTATACTGGCATTTCAGACAGCACGAAAAAATGATGCAACAAAAGATTCCAGTCAATTCGATCATTGTAATTTGAGAGACGTAAAACTTTTTCTCAATTCACAATGTTATCCATATGGCAACTTGAATCTTGACATATCTCACAATCAATATGCATTATTATATGATATGTACAAAAATTTCCAAGAATCATATTATGGTAAAGATTCAGAACCTCTCCTCACAAAAGAACAATTTATTGGCAAAGCACCCCTAATTGTCATCGATTGTTCAAAACAAAATGAATCATTAAAATCTGGACCTGTGGATGTGCGAATCGAATTTGAATCTACAAAACCGATACCCGGATAATACATCAGCATACTGTTTAATCGTTCATGATCGAATTGTTGAATACAAACCTTTGAGTGGACAATTAAGAAAATTATTATAATGGAACGAAAATCTGTTCAATTCAATCTTCAACCGAAAATACACGTAATGCATACATGGACTTATGCTTACAGAGCAGCTAGACAAGGATGTTGGGAAGAAGCAGCTCGAGATAGAGAAAGATTTAGATTACGAATAAAAAAATATAATATTATCATTAATCCTGTATTATTGAAAAAAATTGATTATATGAATAAAATAAATCATGTATGAATAATTGTTTTTTATTTTTTTAAAACACATTTTACAAAACATTTTATTTTTCATTACACATTTTACAATCCTTCACAAATGGAACAGGGCCATCATTTTGGTCGTCTTTTGGTGGATGATGCTCATAACATCGTCGATACATTTTAAAATCTTCATCTAATTTCCATTCATCAGGCAGTCCATCCCATGCAGTATCGATAAGATTTGTAGCATTTTCCATGATGAAATCCTTTGTTAAAAGTTTTAAATCTGTTGGATGCAACTTGAGTAATTTGTTGGTTATTTGATAAATTCTCATTGGTCTGATATCATCATCAAGAATTGAAATATTCTCAAGAACCCATTGGTTTAGTTTTTTCACATTTCTAAGTGAACATTCATATCGAGGGTTGTATAGACGTGGAAATTTTAAATCTATTTCTTCCTTCATCATTCCTCCGCAGTGTTGGTCGTGATGTGGACATTTGATAAAAATCGAATCATTGTAAATTGTAAAATCCTCTCCACCCAATCTTATGATTGGTATATCTATTTTCATGAATGATTCCAGATAATATTGCACTTCATAATGGCGAACAAAAATATAGCGCACGTTGTTCAATGTCTCTTTCAAGTATTTAACCAATGTTTCATATGGTGTATCACCAATTTCCCATGAAAGTCCATGGAAATATCTTGTATTGACATCCACTGCCCATGCTTCATCATCAGTTAATTGTCCATAATCGTATGGCGGTTTAAATAAAAAGTGATATTCACAAATTTTTTCCAATCCTAGCCATTTACATGACGCCAACTCTTTCACAATAACTTTACCGTTAGATAAACGATATCCTTGTATATCGAGAATTAGATCCATTGTGATCACTTGTTTTTCTCTGCAAGACTAATTTTAAAAGCACAAGATCGGTCGTTTATATTAAGATATAAGACAAGTGGCGGGAGAATGAAATCTATACTCTCGACCGTTAACTTTCTTACGTCATTATTTTTTAGAAAGGTTTATTTGATCTAGATAAACAAAGAAATGTTTTATTTTTTACTGGTGTGACGTCATTTTTCCGAAAAAGATATGACGTTTTATTATTATTCTAAGAATGACTCAATACAAGTGGAGAGAGAATGAAATCTATACTCTTGATCGTTAATTTTCTGATATTTTTTTTTAGAAAGGTTTATCTGATACGGATGTATAAAAGAATTTTTTATTTTTTTTACTTCTGTGACGCCATTTCTCCGAAAAGCCGACAAAGAGGTTTAACCAAACAGAGATGACGTATTATTCTAGGAATCACGAGACAGTAACAAAGGAAAATTGCGTTGTTAGGGAATGTGTTTTGGAAAATGACCGCTAGAGTAAGGTTTATATAAAAACAGAAAAAGACTTTTGACGAGTTAATTCAGTCACAGACATCACCAAATTTAAATCTAAGTGTACACCTTTGAGTAAAAATATATAAACTATTTAATAGTGCATTGTCGAGGAACGTAAAAAATGGATTACATCAACAGCATCGCCAATAACACGCAAAAACCTAAGAAAAAAATGGCAGAATTGGAAACAACAAAGCCATATAAAGTGACAGGGCTGAAAAAAGTAAAAACAAAGCATGGTGACGCAGTCATTGCCACATTCGATGATGAATTTATTGTTTTTCTACCAAAACGACTGGTTGAAGTGTTCAAAGATGATGATGTTGCATTCAACGTGTTCCTGGACTTCGTCAAACGCAATAAGTTGTCCCTTCTCTACATTGGTGGAGAATGGAATAATTTCAAGTTCATTGAATTGCAAGAAGACAAAATCTCAGAGGAATCCACAAAACAAGATGATTGATTAAACGAAAAAATATATATAATTACATCAATGTAATACAATTAAATCTATAACAATAATTATAAAATAAATATTTTTTAATTTAAATGTTTTTGAAATTTACTTATATTACCTTCTAACGGATAACAATATTTGAATTTATTCTGAGAATTGAAATATGACGTACATTTCATAGAACACAGGAAATTGCGTTGTTAGGGAATGTGTTTCAATAATTGGCCGCTAGAGTAAGGGCTATATAAATCGGCGTTCAAATGCTATCCTATCAGTCAAAGAATTTCTGTGAGAGGGTGCTTAACAATTACGTGACGTCGTTTGTTTTGAAAAAGCTAACAAAGAAATAATATTTATGAATAATATTTTTCTGGGAATTAAAATCTAACGTACTCCTCTGCGAATAAATCTTTCAAAAGTTACAAAGAAAATTGCGCTGTTAGAAAATATGTTTTAGTTAT
The DNA here is from genome assembly GCA_028641665.1 of Chelonus formosanus. Taxonomy (NCBI): domain Eukaryota; kingdom Metazoa; phylum Arthropoda; class Insecta; order Hymenoptera; family Braconidae; genus Chelonus; species Chelonus formosanus. The sequence continues at coordinate 13,142,615 of CM054002.1, forward strand.
CGGTCGCTAGAGTAAGGGCTATATATGAACAGAACAGATTGCCAACAAGTCAGTTCAGCAACAGAGATCATCGGACACATATCTAAGTGTACACGCTTAAGTGTAGAACAGTGATTGGTAAATTGTTGAGTGAAGTACATATGGATATTAAACCGCCGGAATTACAACGCCATTGAGTGAAAAATGTTGGTAATAATTATCGCCTGGTGATCGATAGTCGTTACAGGTCGATAATATTCAAAAAAATTTAAATTTTTCACCCTACCACAACAACAGCGCTACTTAGTGAAAAAGATTGACAACAGTTACCAACATTGGTAACAATCGCCAGTAAAAAAATTCAAATTTTTTCACCCGCCACAACAGCAGCGCCGCCCAACAATTACCGACTGCAGGTCAATACAGCGCCATCTGACGGGAAAACTGGGAACTACACCGACAACCGGTAAGTTACCGGCCCTGTCAGTAAATTACCGACGCTGTTGGTAATTTACCGACACGGTCGGTAATAGTAGAGTGATCCAGAACCCCCGCCTATCCATAAAAGAGATGTAATATTTTTCGATATGCATAAATTACCTATAGGAGGTCATCATGGTGTAACTGAAACATATCAAAGAACTAAAAGAAATTATCATTGGGAAAATTTAAAAGTAGAAGCAGAGAAGAGAGACTCATATAGAAGTCCAATCCTGGGTTAAAAATACGAACTCAGTTTTGGCTAACATGTCGGTCAACTCTGGAACTTATGTTAGCAGATCGCTAGTTGTCGCATCGGAAAATCGACCGTAGACACGCCCCCAAATTTCAAAGCACATGCGTGGATAAGGGAGTAGGATGAAATTTAAAATTAATTCCTAACTTTTAATTTTTGTTGTTAAATTAAATTGTAATTATTCAATTAAAAACATCAACTTCAAGGTACCCAAATCCACAAGCAAAGAAAAAGCATTGGTAGTTTTTTTCTGACTCACCACTGTAAATCTCAGATTTGAAAGTGTTTCATTTGAATGCACTTGAAGTATTTTAAAATTACGTCATCTATTTGATTAACATTGTAGTCACTTTTTAGATACTCAATCAAATGGGTGACGTCATTCCGGAATACTTTAAGTGCATTAAAATAAAACACTACGATATGCAGTGAAGTTTTCATTCCAATAGATCCAATTTCCTGTACGATGTGGACATGAAGGAAATATACTTTATACTTCAGATCAGGAATGAGCAATGTTTTATAAGTCAGAGTACCTTTTAAGATTAAGAGTAATCGAACAATAAGATCCACGATAAAGAGAATATTAGGTATTCCAGGGACCGAGAAACAGTTACTCTGGGGAGTACCTCTTGGCCATGCCTGTGTTATATCCAAAGATATTTATTAATTAATTTGAAGAATTAATGAATTGGATTGGTAGCGACCAAAAGGCTAAACGAGGGATCTTGGACTAACAGGGCTTTTCTCTTCTAACATATATAATACTAGAAGAGTTTGTTATAACGAATTGTCGCAATGAAGTTTTAACTTACGAGAACCCACACCTCAGTTAATGGAATGAATGTGATGAAATCAATTTTTATAATACTTACCGCACTACAGTGTCGGCGTAAAATATAGAAACAATTTGATCAGCTACTTCGGCTGATAATTGGAGAGTTGACTTATGATATTGGTTTGACAGGAAGCGAGCTTGGACGAAGGTAGATAGAGGTGCTTCCTCAAGAAGACTTTGACGCACTAGATACTCTTTTATTCACTTTACTTTATTCAAACACAAATTACAAGTCGATATAAATTATGATTAATAAACAGAAATAAAACTCAAGAAGAAATTTATTACTATATTTCGTTTTGAGTCTTTTTGGAAGGCGTCTCAGTACGCACATAAACCGAGAGGATTCCATATCAGATTTTAAACGGATCCTAGAGGTTTGACTTAACAAACACTTTGTCAGGATAACTGAGAAAGATCTTAATAGAATTCTCAAACTTACTAACGCGTCGTGGTCAGCGAGCGCGGGGCAATCGAGCCTGCGTTTCACCGTCTAGTTTGCTGATCAACCAAAGAGTGATGATTTTCGACGGTTTTTATAGCAATTAATTGGCCTGTAGATTGAGGACATGATGGGGAAATGTAGGACAGCAATAAAAAACTACCCAGTTTTCAAATCAGTGTCATAATGAGTTTTTAGGACATTGAAAACGAGGAAACTCTTATGTGGAACAGAGTGTTGAATCGAGGAGGATTCATATTTCGCTGATACTTAAATATTGTTAAAATAAATAATCCAATAAATTGGGACACGAAAATGTCGGACATAACACCTGCCTTAGATGATTATTTCCAGAAGAATTATAATTCGTATTGCTGTACAACACTACCTGAAATAGTTCAGAACAGATTGTTGTTATTGTCTATTTCAGCAGATATAAAGTTGTTATCGTCTTATTCAGCAGATATAATTGACATCACAGAATCATTTCTGAAAGCGTCAACTTGTCCGCGTTAGTCCCAGAGCACGATTCTGGGGACTTTAAAAATCTCTATATCTTTTATTTATGAATATTAAGGGTCGAAGGTTGATATACATAGTTAAAATGAGTTAAACAACGATGCAGAACCATTAATTGAATTTTATAAGAATAATTTTTGTCCCTGAATTTTTATAAATAAAAAAAATATGAATTTTCAAAATACTCGGAATATAAATTAATATTCAATTATAAATCAAATAAATGGTCCTGCATCTTTTTCCAAGTTATTATTAACATTCTGAGCAATTTTTTTGCCTTAATATTAATAATTAAAGGAGATATGATTTTTCAAAGATCTCGGGATCGCGCTCTAGGATAGAAATGGAGAAGTTGGCGCTCTCAAAAATTATTTATAACTTTTTTAAAATTTTTTTCCCCGTACAGCAGGTCCGGTACTTTTCCGACTTTTTACCGCAAATAACTTCTTATGGCTGATAGTTTTTTTTTTTTTTTTATTTATTTAAAGGCTTCAACTCCTTCTCTCTCTATTTTACAATAAATATAATAAAGAGTATAAGGGTTATTCACCTACTGACTTAATAGTTTTCTTTATACATATATATTACATTTTTCAAAAAATTTACAAATTTCTATGAGAGCTGGCACGTTTGGTTTTTTTAGTAACTTTTCAATATCGCAGTAGGGTATAATTTTGATTCTTTTTAAATTTTCAATTAATTCGCTTCTTTTGTTGTTAAATAAAGAATAGTGCCACACTTTGTGGTTGAGATCCTTTATAGGATAGCCACATTTACATTCTGCGGAGTTGACAATGTTTACACGGTGAAGAGAGCTCGCCAGGTTGTAGTAATTAGCTCTACACCTGTTAATTGTAGCTATCACCCGCCACGTTAGCCCTTTTTTAATATACCATGGCTGTTTTTTATTTTGATGAATTGATTAAAAATATTTTTCGCCTTTTTTCTCATGAGTTACTAGCCATAAGTTGTGGTTAGTGGTGTCGGTGAAGCTTTTTCTCTTGAACGTACTTTTGAGGTCAGTGAAGGGGATAGAGATAGACATGTCGGGTGGAGTCTTGGTTGCGAGTTTGGCCAGAGTGTCTGCTTCCTCGTTTCCTGAAATACCTATGTGTAAAGGGATCCACTGTAGTTCTATTCTACTATTGTTGGGGGTGTTAGACTCGAATTCTTTAACTTTTTTAAAAATTTCATAAATGTATGGGTTGGTTTTGACATTAATTTTGAGATTATGAAGACTTAAGAGTGAACTTAGGGAGTCTGAAAAGATTATTATGTTTTTTTCCAGATGTTTTAGGGCTATGTCCATTGCCTGATTAATAGCGATACATTCTGCTGTGAATATCGAGCTTGTACTATTGATACTCATTTTTTTATATACTTGTAACTCTTCACAATAACAGGCTACACCTACTGACATACCACTGTCTGTTTTGCTACCATCTGTAAATATTCTGATGGAGTCACTGTTTACTCTTTTACTGAGTTCTGTATCCGGACGGGGAGCGTTTTTCAGTATTATACCTAGTGATGTGTCTATTGGTAGGGAGGAGGTCAGATATTTGTTATCAATTTGGTGGATGCTATATTGGTCTTTTATATGAAGGGTATTTTTGTACTCAAACGTGTTTAGTATGAACTTGTAAATAAGTTTGGGTATTTTACTGTTTCTTATTTTATTTTTTTTGGAGTAAATTTGATGAATAATCCTATTTGCTTCTAAATTTGTGTTGGATAGAATTTTTATTATGTAATTGTTTCCTAAAAATTCTGCTCTGTGCTCCAATAGAGTTAATTTGGATTCCGCGAGAAGTACATTTAATGGAGTTGTGATACGATAGCCAAGAGCTGATCTAATAAATTTGTACTGTATCTTTTCTATTTTTTCTTTCCTCGTCTTAGCGGTGGGAAAGTAGACATAACTGGCATAGTCTATTTGCGATCGGATGTAGCTTTTATAAAATATAGTTAATGTCTCTGGGTCGCAGCCCCACCACGTGCTACGTAGGAAGTTTACAATGTTTAGTGACTTGAGGCATTTACTTTGGAGTTGTTTGATATGGATATCGTAGGTCATTTTATAATCAAAATATACGCCGGGAAACCGAGCTTCACCTTCACTGTTTTTATTTCATAATCATTTATTTTAATTTCTGTATTGCCTGGCTTGATGTTATTCTTGTTAAATTGTATTAATTTAGTTTTAGTGGGACATTATTCGAGTCCTAGTTTATATAGATTTTCCTTAATTGTTTTAATAGATTTTTCGATTGTATTTGTAGAATGATTTATTGACTTACTTTTATAATATATGGCAATGTTATCAGCAAATTGGGATATGTTCATATTTTTAGGCAAGTTTTTGTTTACGTTCGCTACATATATTATGTACAGTAGAGGGCTGAGCACTCCACCTTGAGGCACACCCTTATGCGTGAGCATTTTTTGTTGCTCGAGTACTTCTGTGTGAATTATTCTTTCTTGCATTATATGTTTGATGAAAACTATTACATGTTTAGAGCACCCTATGTCGATCAATTTATCAATGAGAATATCTGTTTGTACATTATCAAAGACTCCGTGAACGTCTAGGAAAGCAGCTATGGTATCTTTTCTATTCGAAAAACCATCTTCAGCAAAGAGAGAAAAATTAATCAAATTATCTATGCAGGATTCTCCCTGTCGAAAGCCTGTTTGACTCTGGGGAATTAATGGGAAGTGCTCAACCCACCACTGAAGCCTAGTTTTGATTAATGTCTCAAAGAGTTTACAAAAACATGATGTTAGTGCAATAGGTCTGACACTTGTTTTGTCTGTTTTATCTATAAAGCGTATGTATACTATTTTCCAGTCAGATGGGTACTGTCCGCTTTTATATGCTTCGTTATAGATATCTAATAGTATTATTTGTACTTTATTAGCATTTTTTTGATTGTTTCATAACTTATTCCATCTAGTCCTGGAGAAGAGTTGGAGTTGCGAGAGTTTAACGCAATGTTGAATTCCCTAAAATCAAATATAGCATCAAAGAATTCGCAGTTTGGAGCTGACGGAAAGTAGTCAGGATCTGTAGGGATCCATGGTGGGCATAGTTTACTGAGGACTGTGTTAATTTTTTCTTTATTATGAAGGTTCTCTTTTATGTTAGTTAAATAAGTTTTGACCCATTTGTTTTTTAGGGTTCTTGCTGTATTCGAGGTGTGTTTAATATCATTTCTAAAGTTTATGTTAGCTGCGAATTCTGTGAAGGATTTTTTCTTTTTTTTTTAAAGAGTTTTCTAGCCTGAGTTGTTATTTTTTTATAATTGATTAAATCGTTCATTTCTTTAGTTTTTTTCCCATTTTTTATATGCCTCATGACGGTTTTTTTTAAACTGGTGACATTAAGCGTCCCACCACTTAACAGGATTTCTATGAATCTTGTTTTTTACTATTTTTCTTTTAGGGGTGTTAACTCCAATTGCCTTAATGATTATGCCAGCAAATGTATTATATTTTTCTTCTACGCTAGCTCTCTCAAACTGTTCTGATAGAAATATTTCGTATTGCTCTTCTGAGTATTTATCTACCTTGTGCCAGTCAGTACGGACTGAGCATATTTTAAAGGATTTTTTGCGATAATAATTTTTCTCTGTTTGAATGTTAATTTCTATGGGGAAGTGATCAGAACCCAGAGTCTCGTCCTTGATAGCAACATAAACTTTTTCTGATAAACTCAGAGTAGAGATAATTAAATCAAGATTCGAATGCTTATTTTGATGCACGTCGACGCGAGTCAAGGCGTTTGTGTTGTGAATAAGTAACTCTTTGTTTTCAACTGCTTGAAGGGGCCTCTCACTGTTGCTATCAGACTCCTCGCAGTGCCAAGAGCAATGATGTGCCTTAAAGTCACCGACGAACAAAACCCTGTCATTACTATTAATGTTACTGAATACTGTATCCCATTGTTGCTGATCAAGGACGAGTCCCGGAGTTCTGTAGCATACTAAAAGTTTGAAGGGAGTTTTGACGTTAGTGAATTTAAGTCCGCAGAGTTCTACCAACTCATTGGGCATCTTAAGTTCAGTTAATTCTTTATATCCTAATTTATTTCTTATCAGTATCAACAATCCACCTCCCGGAGCATGGGGTCTGTCTTTTCTATGTGTTAAGAATTCTGGGAATTGTATGTCCTTAGTTAAATCTAGCCAAGTTTCCACACCCAGGGAATCGAACCCTGTCAATGTTTTGACTACCTAGGCGGGTAATGCTTAGTCTCTACTTGACTAGTGGATGGTTTCAGGTGACGCTAATTGAGTGGTGACTCCAGAATTGATGGTTTTCTTTTGCTTTATTCAAATCACAAACACAACGTACAGTAATTCACAAAGATAATTGTCTTGAATGTTCTTTGAGTTTACTGAATGAATGTCTTATGAAGTCTGAATCCTCTGAGAGGTACACCGTACTCTCTCAGAAGGATGAATGTGCACGTGGTGGTTAACCTGCGTACAATGCACTGAATTTGACACCTTTGAATCACAAATGGGTTGTAACTCCACTTCTGAGGATGCCAGGCTGACGATGATTGATTCACTAGTGTAGTTCATCACTAATATTTGAACTGTTTGACTTATGATTTCTGAAACCGAATGGCTTACGAAAAAACGCGTGTGCTTTGAACGAAAGAAAAGCAAGGAATGGCGAGATGGAGAAGACGGAAGTGCTAGGAAGTTGCTAGTCAAATTGGGTGTTGATTTTGGGTCAATAAACCAACTAAGTATCGATTAATGCCTTGAGTCGATAATGAATCAACATCAAGATGGCCGCCTGACTTCCAATCAGCTGGTCATTCAAATTGAGAATTTTCGAGTTGACGAATTCTCAACAAACTTATATAATTTAAATTTAATTGCTTATATTCTGACATTATTTGGTTTCTGCGCTTCAAGAAGTAAACGCTGCTTATTCAAAAAGTGTGACTTCATATCAGTTTCACATTTTTCTAATTAAAATAGTCTTGCTTTTAATCCATCTATTGCAGCTCTAAGTGAATTTAATTATCTTTGAAGATTTGTTACTTTTTCAGCATAAAAAATTCTTATTCTTTTTAATTCTCTAACGCGTATAGTTTTACATGAATTTCTGATAGGTTTCAGATATAGCTTTATATATTTGAGAAGCGAAAAGTGTAATCATCTTGATTATTATTAATAAGAGAACCCGATAATTTATTAATTATATTAACAAAAGTCCAGTGACATTGTCAATCTAATAGTGACTTAATTCATAAATTTTTCAATGCAGAAGACACTCCTTGATTTGAGAAAGAAAAATTCAACAATAACACTACAATATTCCATTTATTTATTTATTTATTTATTTATTCCATCTAATATCAGTTGTGGAGATATCGTTAAAATAGTAATAATTAAAGAATGTCTTGTAACAAAATCGAGTATTTGATTTAACAGTATACTTGTAAGTAGCATTATTAGAATTAGAATGATTTGAAAATCATTGTTTCGTTGATCATGATAATACGAAGCCAGATAAAGAAAAATGTCGAGAATTTCATAAAGGTAAAGTCCAATTGCTGCTAAAAATATTTGGAGTAATATGATGAATAAGAACATATTAAATTTCAGTTAATGTATGCCTATTAATAAGGCACCGGATTTTTTTTATTACAATTTGAGTTATTTTTTGAATAATAGATGACTAATTAATGAATAAATTTATGATAGTTATCGAGAAAATATATGCCCTGATAGTATTAATGCCTGAACACCTCGATTTTTATAGATTTTCTTTAAGATTTTGATAATTGATCTAGAAGATATTAATTATGAGACTCTCATACACTAGATAGAATACAATTATTATTTATTTGGAAAAAAAAACATTTATCTATTTACTTGGTTATTTTTTAATATTATATAATAAAACATTACATCTTACCTAAAGAATTACATAGATGGGGTCAAGCTAAACTCCAGACAAATAGATGAAGGATTGATAGACAACATGCAACGGCAAAATAGATAACAGCAAATTGATTTACGAATCGAACAGCTTCAGTTGTCATTACGATTAGGAAGGTATGTAATTCAAAAATTTTGTAAATATATATATTTATTTGTTTAAACATTTCAAAAACGATAATAATATATAATCTTACCTTTTACAGAACAAGTATTATGGATTTCTTGATATTAGCTATACCATGACCAAATCGCGAAGACATAGATGTAAATTTAGAAATCCTAGAATATATGTAATTTAAACGTTATTTGAAAAAAAAAACATAATTTATATCATGTCATTACTATTTCAGCTGATAGTGAAAATGAAATAGAAAATGATGACAGTGATGATGATATTGATAATAATCTCCCACAAGATGAAGAATTGCTGAGCCCGGAAGAACGAGCTGAACTAGAAGAATTAGCAGCACAATTAGAGCAAAGAAAAAGAACCAGAGATTAAGAACAACAGCAACAGAATGGAATAAATAATCCACAGCAATTGAATTTCGGTAAATATTTTAATAGATAATACGTATAGATATTTAAGAAAATTAGTATTCCGAGCCCAAAATTTCACTATAATTTTAGTTAGAAACCAAAGAGAAGGCCAACGAAATCCATTAAGTACACGACGTTATCGTGGACGGCCGTCGAGAGCTGAAGGGTCTCTACTACAACACTCTATTCACCCGGCTAATGATAAGACTTAAATGTATAATTATTTTTAATTTTCAATCAGTAAAAATTATTTTAGCTTAAATATTGAATTATGAAAAACTTTTAAAAGTAAATGAATAAATTTTTTCTACAAAATAACATTTTAGCTAACAATAATAATGAAAATATACAAAATCCAGTACCTGTCAGACGCCCTCGCGGACAACGCGTAGAGCTGAAGGGCCTTTACCACATACCAATGTCAATGGCGCTAACGCTAAGAAAACTTAGTTTTAAAATCATCTTTATTCATTTAGCAGTATACATTATTTTATCTGAAATCTCAAAATTTTACTAATTGAAAAATTAACACAATTTCTTGAAAATAAGTGACTAAAGTTTTCATTATCCATGATGATGCAATAGAAAATAACATCATCAATTTTAAAAAATATATTATTATTTCAGCTAACAACAATAATCGAAATATACAAAATCCAGTACCTGTCAGACGTCCTCGCGGACGACCGCGTAGAACTGCAACTCCTGAACTGGTAGACGATGACAACGCACCCAATCCGCCAGTACCCGGCATTCCATTCTGTATCATTTGTATCGAAAATTAAGCAAATGTAATATATATACCATGAGGGTATTTTTGTATTCGTGCCAATCGCATAAGGGAACACGGAAAACAACTGGAAGCACAATGTTCTATGTGTAGAACACCATTCGAAGCTACTTGTCGCGTTTACATACAGGACAGCTTCTAAAATATTTTTTTAAAAAAAATAGAGAAAAGGTAGTATACTTAGTTCTAAAATTATCTTTATTCATTTAGCAGTAAAAATTATTTTATCGAAAATATAGAAATTCTAGTAAATAAATGAAATTTTTTCCAATAATAATATAATAGACAATAAACTTTCCAAAAATAGAAAGTACTTTTTTATTATTATTTATTCATATTTATTATCAAATTATTATTTCAGCTAATAATTATCAGCACAACCTATTAGCAATTGCCCGGCGTCCCGAGCAACCACAGTTAACAGTGAATCCTGAGTTGGAGTTGGAAAATCGTCCACTCGTTTAAATTCAAATTGATGATCCATTAATACAAACAGAACCTTCGTGTATAATATGTATTGACAATGTGGCTAACATGGTTCACATACCATGCAGACATGTGTGCATGTGTCAATGTTGTACACGGGCTGAAAGATATGACGATTTAAGATGTTTCATATGTAGAACCGTAATTATTTCGACTTATCGATTATATCTTTAAAACCAGTACTTACTTTTTTACTCAAAAATATTTCTTCTATTTCTTGATTATTATTTATTGACAACATATATCATTTCATTTTTCTAATATCTTCTCCTCTACGAGTTATATTATAATCATAATTTTTGTTATTATCGTAATTATTAGATATGAAATAATTTTATTAATTTTTTTTTAATATAAATTAATAAGAATGATAATAAAAAAGAAAAATTTTTTATTAAATGATGGAATTACCTTTTCTCAATAGTATGTAAGATTTGAATATTTATAAATGTTCAATTAATTCAAATAAAATATGTTATCACTGTCATTAATTCATTTGAAATATTAAATTTTTCCTATTCACAATGTTTTAAATTTCCAAATTTTTTTTTTTGTGGTAATAAAAATATATATTATTACTAGTTTCTCAGTGCTCTTTTTAGTTTGTAAAATATTTTACTATTCTTCTAAAATTTTTTGTATCATTCTAGCAGTACTATAGTAATGGCTATTTATACTTTTAAATTAATAAATTTCCTGAAATAATTATTGACTGTTTTAATAATAAAATCCAATGAACATCTTCCTTAACATCTTTCTCTTCAAGAATTGGAACATTCTCATTTGGAAAAAAAATATTTATTTATTTACTTGGATATTTTTAATATAATATAATTATATAGTTAAATACTTTATTTCAATTTATAATTAAATACAAACATAATAATTATTGTAACCGCACTAATGTACTTTTCACGTATGTTACTATTCAGAACAATTTTAACATTCGAATTTTCTCGGATTAAAATTATCTGCTATTTTATCTACTCGTCTATATCGACCTCTAGATAAAACAGTATTCCGCTATTATCGATTGCTCGGACTACCCCCATAACCAAGTGGGGCCACCGTGGTTCCACGGTAGCACCTCGCGGTGGAGTTAGTGGGACCACTGTGGTGCCCTAGTAGTTACCTACTGTAGCACCACTGTGGAGCCACGCAGTGGAATCACTCAGGGTGCCTGCACATGACCACGGAAACGGACAACAATACGGTAAAGGAATTCCGGAACGGACTTCTTTTGTAGTGGTGGGAGAGCAATGGCGTCGGCGCGCCATCTTTTAAATTTAACAAAGTCCGTAAGAGTGAATCTTAAAGGAGCGCTTTTCCGTTCCGTTTTCTCGAGCTCTAGTTCCCCATGCAACGGACTTTCACTCAAAACGGTGAAATTCTAACCCCAAAAATAATGTTTCCTAATGTATAGAAGACTTTATTAATTGAAAAATATACATATAATCGTCAAATAGATATTAATTGATCTTTATACGCATAATTTTGGTTTCATAAAGTCTTTTATATGTAAAATGAAAAATATTCTCGGAATTAGAATTTCACCATTTTAGATGAAAGTCCGTTGTATGAGGAGCTAGAGTTTGGGAAAACGGAACGGCAAAGCGCTCTTTTTTCAGCAACATATTCGAATTGATGTCTCTTTAAAATTTTAAGATCATTGAATAAAGCTGCAAATAATATTTATAAAATACATATATTTTCTCAAATTGAAAATATATAAAATGTATTTGCAATGGGATACCTTATCATATTTTTTTGTCTACTACTTGGTTTTTTTTTTTTTTAAATATATTTATAACAAAACAAAACATTATAGATATAATTACAAAAACTTTATTTATACTTAAACTTTATATACAAATAGTTTTTTAAAAATCACCCGATAATGCCCTATCCCACTGATTGTCTAGTGCATACTTCTCGATAAAATATTCCGTAAAATTTTCCCGTACTGTTATTGCATTATCAGCAAACACTGGACTTTCTTCATCACCTTCAACTGATGACCCATTGAGCACTTCATCATCATTAGTCCTTGTAGGTTGATCATCATTCGGTATATAAGCTAATGGATTTAATGGTATATAGCGACGGTTTTCTGGAGCTTCCTTTAATTCTCTCTGCATAATAAAATTATGCAGACAAACAGTGGCCTGAACAATTTTTTCAGACGTTTCCACTTTTGTTGCCATTGGCTGTTTATATATTCGCCACCTAGCAGTAAGAATCCCAAAGGCACATTCAACAATCCTGCGGGCACGACTTAGTCGATAGTTGAAGACTCTTTTATGAATATCCAAAGTATGAGCCTTTGGATAAGGTCTCATCATATAGTCACTGAGCCCAAAAGCTTCATCGCCCACGAGTACAAATGGCTGCACAGGGCCATTGTTTTTAAAGCGTTTAGAATCAGGCAACATCATGGTTTTGTTTTCAAAATGCTGTCCCCATTCGCTACTGTTGAAAATTCCTCCGTCGCTCCGTCGACCTTCTGCTCCAATATCAACTAATGTGAAAAGACCATTAGCGTCCACCACAGCCAATAGCACTATACTGTGGGTCTTTTTATAATTAAAATACATGGATCCTAAATTTGGTGGAGCCTAAAATATTTAAAAATGATTCTTTTAACCGCTAAATTATACACTATTTTATATTAAATCGAATTGTAAAATAACTTACTTGAATTTCCATGTGGCGCCCATCTATAGCTCCAATACAATTTGGAAAATTCCAAATTGATTCAAATTCATTGGCTTTTTGGAGCCACATCTCTTCTGATATCATCGGAAATACTCTTGGAGACAATACTTCCCAGATCGCCTCACATGTTTCCGCAATAATTTTTGATACAGTATTTAATCCAACTCTGAAGATAAAGGAGATACTGATCAAGGTACCTCCACCAGCTAAGTATCGTAGACAAATATGTAGTTGAGTTTTTGCAGGAATTGGTTCTCGCACTGCATGATTTTTTTCAATTTTCGATCGTACTAATTCGAACAATTCATCAAAAAGTTTTGGAGTCATGCGTAAGAAATCGAAGAATTTATCGTGATCTATATTTTCGAGTTCTACGATTAGATTGTTGCTCACTCCTTGAGCAAGTCTCCGTTCAACACGAAAAATTGGATGGACCCAAAAACGTTTCTCGCGCTCTGATTCCTCCAGCAATTTTGTCATTTTATACATAAGATAACCTTTGGCGAGTATCTTTTTTTGTCGTTATTTTATCCAGGATACATCAGACGAAGTCAACACTTGATATGCTTTGCGAAGAAGTATAAAAAGCATTATTGTTGAGTACATTTTGTGATCTAGAACAATCATAACAAAAATTTAAATTACAAATGCAATTCAATCTCATTAAAAAAAAAATTGCATTATACATTTTCTAAAAAATTATATTTAGAAGTTATTTTGTCTAATTTGATTCTTTTGGATATAAGCAGATGTAATTTTTTACTCGAGTTGATTCACTCATATCTGGCTAGATACAGTTATATCTGAGTAGAGCTAATACACTATCTTTACAAATCAGTCAGATCGAGTTGGATCTGATGTTTTATAGTAAGTGTGATCTTATTGCATTATCTTTTTTTTTTTTTATTTTAATTAGAACATATCCTATTGAAGAATGTAGTCGTAACAGAAATCTTAATTTTTTTTCCAGTAGGGCATTTGGAGCTAGGTACCTATTACTCCGAAAAGGAGCATTCATCTACTCCTTTCTCCTAACACCTCGCCCCTAGTGGAATGTATCTTACCGCAAAAATGACAAATTATAAACAAAAATAAGTTAACAATATTGAAAAGAATAACAATAATAATTTTGAATACTTACCTGTATTTTGGTAATGGTTTTCACAAAGTAAAATCACACAACACAGTAACAGGTAACAACACAAATACACTGTATGGAGCGTTGATGCTTTCTGATTGAAATATGACAGCGTCAGTAATTTTGGCATCATAGCTAGCGTCTGTCCCGCCCCCAATTTCCTAAATGCTAATGTCACGAACTCCGAAGAAATTTTATAATTTTAGTTTCCTTATTATGTAATAATTATTATACCACTTCTATGAAAAACCTATATAAACAAAAACAAATAAGGATCAGTCTTGTTTTTAATAATAAAAAACATCATTTCAACTACACTGAAAAAAATATTTATTTATAGTTAACATAATATGTTTACAGTTAAAATTCTATATTAACTATTAGTACATCTTACTTCAATGAAGCATGATTTTTTTGATGAATGATAACTAACTGATAAACGACTAGATAAATCTAGTGATAATTCTGTAAATTAGTGCTGGTTAAACTTAGACTTTTTGGAGAAAATGAGAAAAACTTGGGTTACATATCATGCAGGCTTTATTTGATATTACTCAGTCAATAGTCATGAAATGGGGATTTTTCAGCATGGCTCCATATTGCATTGTATTTTTGGGAATGTTAACAACTATTAGCAGTGACTAAAATAATGCTACAATTTCGGGGAAAAAGTTAAATTAATTTTTTTAAAAAAATACAACCATCATTAAATATAATTTTTCGTGATTATCTTGGAAACTATGAAAGATGCGGGAGAAAGTTTCGAACAAAAATTAAAGATCTAATTTTATACAAAAAAAGAATCTTTGACTTTATCTTCTATCTCTTATTGTTTAGCTGCAAAATGATGATAAAGATAAATAATTGATTAATACAATTAATCATGCTTTTTAGCAACTTCTAGAATACGTCCTCAAATTTTCTATCATGCTGAAAAGTCCTGATTTCATAACTTTAATGAATGAATTATATGGAAACTTACTCGGGCTTACAAAAGCCGAGTTTGCTCACGACTTGGTTAAAATAAACTGAAAAAGATACAGAAAAAACATGGATATCAATAATGGCTACAAAATATGTTGAAAATAGTTATCTTACTATTTATTGATGGCTTTTCATTTAAACTGTACTCACATATATTCAATAATAATAACTAAAACTATTCTTACTTTCTAAGGTGTCGATAGAACGTGATTATTTAAATAGAAATATCTACAAACGTATTTGAATGTGAATAATTAATCAATAATAGCAAACCGAATACAAATTAAAACTTATGTTATGCTTCGTGATGCAATTAAAAAGAAAAACATACAAAGAGTTCGGAGTTTAATACAAAAAGATGTAAATGTTAATACTTC
The DNA here is from genome assembly GCA_028641665.1 of Chelonus formosanus. NCBI lineage: Eukaryota > Metazoa > Arthropoda > Insecta > Hymenoptera > Braconidae > Chelonus > Chelonus formosanus. The sequence continues at coordinate 13,158,125 of CM054002.1, forward strand.
TGATGGTAAAAAGCATACCCTTCTTCATTTGGCAATTATAGCTTGTGATGCAAACAATCAAGCAACAATTTAATTCCTTTCAGATAATAATGCCAATGCTGATTACTTGGATTCAGAAAATCTAACTCCTATTTATATTGCCGCACAAAGCTCTAAATATAATTCGGAAATTATAAAACTACTATTCAAACGTAATGTTACAGTTCATTCAATTAATAACGCGAAAGAATTGATAATGCATATTATCATTAATAAAAATGATGTAAAATTTACCAAAAGTCTTGCTCGCACACAAGTTAGTTTCAATTGTGCTAATAATGAAGGTGATACTCCTCTTCATATTGCTGTTCAAGATGGATCATTGGATATAATAAAAAGTTTGATAAAATATGGTGCCAATATTCATATATATCAAATAAAAAACATCAAACTCCTCTTCAAAGTGCCATACACACATATAAACAAATAATAATACATTTCAAAACACAAGTTGTCAAGTTGAAAATTGCAGGAATTAAGATAAATAATCAAAATCTAAAGATCGTTTACAATTCACGAACTAACATGCTGAAGCTGTTAGTTAGAGATTTAACACACTTTAAGAAAATTAATTTTACAATTGTTTTAATGAAAAATATCTTCGAAAGTATTATTACAAAAATTAGATATATATTAATTATATTTTTAAAAATTTCCTCACTGCTTCATTTACCAGTGCCTCAATTTGTGTGTGAAGCACGAATTTCTCGGCAAATGGTAGAATGTTCATTCGTTCTGCCATTGACATCGCAAAATGTTTGTCTCCATCTGTCAATGAAGACGTCTTCTCATTCATTGTTTCCATGAATAGTTGTAACATTTCCTCCGAGTTGCTGGACCTTGCTCGAGCTAAAATGATATAAAAACATAATTTGTTGTAATAAGAATAATATTAGGGAAACTGAATATATTTAAAAAATTAATATCTACATCGTCTTGTTGAATTATTTGACTCTTGTCCATTGGGAGAGGCTGCTGGTGGCTGGATCAGTGATCCTGAGGTTGAAGGTACGGAAGATGGTCTCGCCGAGTTAGTTGATCCCGAAAGAGATGGTGTTGTTGGCCTGGTCGTAAAGCTTCCGGGTGGTGCTGGTATTGGTGGGTGTTGAACTGAAGGTGATGGGATTGGTGATGAATCTACTAATTCTACCGGTTCTGATGGTAATGGTGATGATGTCGATAGTGGTCGAGACATGTGTGATTCTGGTGTTGATGTCGTTGATGGTCGAGATATGTATGATTCTGGTGTTGATGTAGACGGTGGTCGAGGTACGTTCGGTATTTTTGCTGTTGTTAGTGATGATGTTACTGCTGAGGTGTTTGAGGCAAATTGAATGTATGTTTTGGTCCTAAAAAAATTGAATAAAGATTTTTTAAATGACTTAGATAAAAAACTAACAATAAGATATACTTACGATCGATGAGTAACCACATCGTTTAAGAAGTTCATGGCTTCATAATGACAAAACGTCGGCTTTACTTCCATTCCTCGAGAACTGGATGAACCACTCCTGTTGACTTTGTTTAGTTCATCCAGATATGCTTTTCTGGATTTGGTATAACGTTCGCGAAGATTAGTCCATCTTTTATCTGCAGTACTAGCAGTATAATTTTCTACACGAAAAACGTAAAAATAAATTGAAACATAATTTTGAAATATTATAAGACTTATATATGTAAGTAAAAAAATACTTACCAATATTTATAATGTTGCTTATTTCTTGCCACAATGCCGCCTTTTTTAGTGGAGTTCTCTCATTTAATGGCAGCTTATGATCCCACAATGGTCTTCTCACTTGAACCAATCCAATCAATAGCTCATCGAGTCGCCGTTGAGCTTCTCGACGAGTTTCAGTTCTCCGATTTTCTTGATGTTCTTGGTTGACTTCTTCGTGAGCTTCTTCACTCGCTTCCATATTCTCCACTTCTTCGTAATGCTCAGGTCCTTTTTGGAAAAAAAGTTTAATTAATAATGAAATTCAATTATATTCTTGAATATGTATAATTAAAAATAAAAAATTTACTCACTATTTACTACGCGAACTGTGTAGCTCTCATCAAAGTTCAACCTCATTGTGTCTGCGTTGAATCTATCAATAATGCATTGATGTTGAAGAATTTCCGTGACATTGAAAATCACCCCGCAGTAACCACACTTAGCACGTGGAATCTGCACTAGATTTAAAATCTGCACCAAAACAATTAAAAAATTATTAGAAATTTTAAGATATAGCGTATAAAATATGTCTTTACAGTATAAATAATAAATACCTGAGTATTAATATCCATTTCTCGCTTGATTTCAATGTCCAACACTTCACTTCACTCAAAATACAACGCGCACTGAATTTGAAAATGTGGTGATGCTTTGCGATGCCGCTGGAAAATGACGCTAGCCTTTTCCGCCATCCCCGATTGCCATTGTCTGTAGTAACGGACTTTGTTAAATTTAAAAGATGGCGCGCCGACGCCATTGCTCCCCCACCATTACAGAAAAAGTCCGTTCCGGAATTCCTTTACCGTATTGTTGTCCGTTTCCGTAGTCATGTGCAGGCACCCTCAGTGGAGCTACAGTGGAATCACAGTGGAATTATTTTTAAATAAGAGTGGTTGCACTGTGGCTTCACAGTGGAATGACTAAGTGTAGTCGATATAAAAATTCTTAATATTATAAATGAAATTAGTTCAATTGAATAAATTATTAACTACAAAGAATGTAAAGGAAGAAAATGATTTCTTTTTATTTATAAATTAATAATAGTGTTACTATACAAAATTACGGCACAAAATTACATGTACATCTTATTGCTCATAACTATCAAATGATTCGAGTAATAATTACAATGTCAATAACAATTACATATGAAATACACAAATTCTTATATCTAAACATACATAGATGCACCATTACCTAAAAAATAGAATAACAATTACATATAATTATGTTTGATTAAATATTTATAATTCAGATAATAATTCATTCTTATCATATTAAACAACAATTTACATCAAATTCATATTTATATGTTGACATAAATAGCTATATGTAGTTATTCTCATAACGCAATAATTATTAAAACACTTAACAATAATTTGCAACACCATAATCGTTTTTGAGGTTATAAACATTGATGATGAATGAAAAATATTTAAATATGTGAGTTTTTATATAATTTGTATAATTAATTGATCTCACTATTGTTAACAACAAACAAATATTACTGCTTTTACATTAATTATTCCTAATATTTATTATTGTAATAACTACTATGAACAAGACCACAGTCTTATCACTCACATCGTCACTGTCAAACTCCAGAATGAAACTCGCTTATCACGTAGTAACAATTAATATCTTCAATTTATAATACAACACAATATAAATATAAAAAATAATCAAAAATTCATACACTACGTGGTATAAAAAACAAAAAATGCACTTGTTGATACTACTTTTCTTCTATCAATTGATAGAAGAAAAGTGAATTCTTAACAATTCACCACTATTCCAATATGGCTGCCAATCTGCTTGACCAAACTTGACTGTCCCGAAGTTACCCGATGTTTACTCGAACTAACGCGAGAGGTCATGCCTCCAATTTTCAAATTTCAGATATATACACTGCACTTGCGAAACTAACAACGCAGACTCTTATTTATGAAAATAATTATTTTATCACCTCTATTAAAACCGGAATTATTTATAATAATGAATTACAGATTTCTCGAAATTATAAATATGCCATGTTTATTTTTAAAAATTAGTTCATGCAGTACAGACTTTTATAAGTGAATTTAAAACAGAAGATACTCGGAAATGATACAATATTTATTATTAATATGAGTGAAAAGTAATACTATTATTGCTTACGCTTGTAATTAAGTTATTTAATATCCATACAATAAACTTAATTATACATCATGGACTTTACAGCGACATGTCAAGATCTATTTCGTCGTCTGTTGCTTCTTGAGGAGGAAGTTCATTATCGGAGCTTGATGTGCTTTCTGCGTCATTTGTATTTGGAGGAACCTGCGTCGATGTTTGCTGAGATGCTTTCTTTGCTTTCCTTAACCGTTTTTTAGCACTGTTGAGTGCTTTCACAATGGCATCCTGGAAAACGTCACAGTTGACATTAGAAAAATGCTGGTTTCCATCCATTGCGCCTGTAATAAAATACGAAGATTATTATTTAGTATTCATTTAATGTGGAAAAGAGAGCAATAAAATAGAAAGTAAAGTGAACATTATACTTACTTCGCAAAATTTCCAGGAACTTGCTGTCTTTTAGTGCCAATTGAGTTTTTGTTCCTTTCCATGTTAACTGTTGGCTCAGCTCATCAGTCATACTTTGTTTGAAGTAGATATTGGCACAATCAACTGGATTTGTGCCGCCAAGCCATTCCAAAAAAGTAACCTGTAATTAATTATCCGTTCAGTCTTAAAAATATTTCGATAAATTATGATTGAAAATCAAATATATTAAAGCGTATACTAACATAACAATCGCAATCTGCTTCTGATATAGTTTCTAGATGACGAAATTCTTCTTTCGTTTTCAAAGGAAGATAATCAGGTCGTCTAGTACTAGCCCTTCTGTGCGCGTTTCTTACTGATAATACAGCATTTTCCAAACGACTGTAAATAAAAATATCATTAATACCTGTAATAACAACGTTACAAATTTAAACAAACATAAAATATTAAACTTACGTTTTCTTCTCATCCAGCACGGACAGCTTCTCAACAACTAGATGATGTTCATCATCGATCGTTATTATATTCCTTATTAAACATATTAATGAATTTTTTAAAAATATAGTATCGTCACGACCATTTAATGCTAGATAACAATCTCCAAACTTAATTTTTTGCCATTGTTGATAGGTATTCCCTGTTGATGCTTCCATTAATTGAGTTAAAGGACCATTACTATGAGGTGAAAATACTTTAACACTGTTTGATGCATTTTTTAATTTTTTTCGATTTCTGTTTTCCTCTCGCCGATTCGAAATTTGTTGCAAAAACTGATGAGGCTTTCTGCATGTCTTTCTTAAAAACTGAATATTATTTTCATACGGAAAAGCTGAGTATGAGTGTAGGGGTCCAAATAATTTAACATCATTTACTATATGTAGTAAACCGTGGACGTTATATGTAAGAAATTCTTGTCCGTAAACTGTTTCCACTCGCAATACGAATTTTTTTAATGCCTCTTCAGCATAACTCAATTGATCTTCTATTATCGTTGAACTAGCTAAAATTCTTATAGCATTATGAAGAAACATAAAATTTAAATAAACTACTTTATTCATAAGTCCAAAAAATATTACCGGACCAGAATATAATAAAATTTGCCGTAGTTCAGTAGCTTTAAATTTATTATGTTTTTCAAAGGTTTACGTGCGAAATCTGTTGGACAAGATTGTGTAATTAATTTCAACCTTGAATTTAATAACCTAACGTTTGATGGATTAAGTTTTACATTTAGAGAAAATTTACCATCTATAATACCTGTCAGAATTTTTTCCATAACACCAAGACAAACTAAATGCCTGTAATCGAATGGTACTTGCGAGACTAAATCTAAATTAAGATCTTTCAGAGGACTTTCACCCTCTGTATGATGATCTCCGTCAATTCGATCTCTATACCTAGATGCAGTTCTTAACCTATGATCAACCCCGCTATAAACCATAACTCCCCGGCGAATACAATTACCTACAACAGTACATTTTGAGCATGGGTATGACGAATTATGAGCTGCATGTCCTAATAAAAATGAGCGTGCTGGCGCGTCTCCAATAAAACATCTAATTACAATAGGTATTCGTCTTTCATTATATATGACTCCATTAACAGCCAATATGTTTTCAACATCATCGATGAAAGGGCGAATAAAAGTGTGGGCATTTGAAGGTTTATGTGATCCTTGATAGATACCTACAATTTCGGGTTGGCTATCTTCAATGTTAGAAATTCTAATTTGAATTGGCCACATTTGAATTTTTCCAGCTTTATCTAAACTAGCTCCGTCAGTATTGAAGTCGATTTCGAGATCATTTGGAATTAAATTGTTTGGAGTATTTTCAAGAATATCTAAAATAGCTGATTGTAAACCTATGTGTAAATATAACTCATTATCATTCTCAAGTATTTGAATATCACACGGTGATCGCGGGGTATTTAACATTTTCCTCGAGTCTTTTAGCAATGAACTAAAACATGAATGAGTTCGAAGAATGCTTAACATATTCGTAATGACTCAGAATGGCTACTATTCTCAGAACTATCAGAGCTGTTACTATTTAGACTATTTTCTAGATCATCACTAATTATATTATCATAAATATGCAAATCATCAGCAATTGAATTTTCGTTTGATTCAATGGATTCCAATATTTTTAGGTGTTCATTTTTAACATGAGATGGTGATGGTGAAGCTAATACATTAGAAACAGAGCTTACTGAGTCTTCAATTCTACGCGTTCTTAATCGTGAATCAAGCCTTCTTCGATAATTATAAGATGTCTCGTGGATCAATTTTCGACTTCGTCGATTCTCATAATTTTCCATTTCTTCTTAATAACCCATGCAATAGAAAGTTAGTAGAAAAATTAAAAAGGCATAACTACGTGATCGTATAATAAGAAATTTGAATTTAAATAAATCTTACTTTGTACAAAAGATTGAATCCAAAACAGCTTTAATAATGAGATTCAGCAAACGATGGTAATGACAAATTGAAGAGTCGCTTGTAAAAGTCCAGTAATAGTCCTGAAAGAGATAAAAATATTTAAAGAAAATGACACATAAAGGCTTCCAGAAGACTCTACGAACAATCGTAAAACTTCTTTCGGTCAATTAATCGCCGTATTTGATTTCTGAAAATAATAAATTGGGTATAACAAAGCATATGACCCCGCCTGATATATTTAAAATATTTTCCAGCGAAAAGGATATAAAAAAAAAATTTTAAATGTTACATTTATCTGCTGGCGATTATCAGAAAAATAACTATTATGAAATTAAGTGAAATATTTTGGAGCAGTAATGAATGTGAATGAACAAGAATTACGTTATTTGTGTATCTCAACATAAATAGGTTGATAAAGATTGATCTTACCTGTTGATAAAAGGCTGACTGGAGTACACTTCTGACTGATTTTTCTACAATTCACTTTAACCAATAACATATAAATAACTGTAGATGTAACTTACAATCTATCGCACTAACACTTTACAATCGTACGAAAAGTGGAATTGCAGAATGTACATCAAATGATACTACAAAACGAAATGTCAAGAGGCACATGGTCCTTCGTATTTATAGCAATTCGAACGTTGTAGATACTCCCACCAGTTTACTGACCTGCAGGAATATTTGCAGAAGTGGGAGTGTGAAAAGTCATAGGATAATTGGAAGTATATTTATTTTCAAGTTAAAAAAAAACAGTGAAAATACTCTCACTGTTGGCAGTCATCATTGTACCTTTAATTCGGACAGTAATATTTCTTGTAGAATATATATAATTGCAAAAAAATTGAAAAATAAAATAAGATTGAAAATATGTAATTGCAAAAATCAATATACATTGTTTTGGAGTAATTTTCATTACTTTGAATTCAAAGAGTTTTTATAAGAAAAACTGTACTCAGAAAATTCATGATTAACTACAGTAAATAAAGCAAATTGCAATTTAAATACTAAACTTAAAGGATCATCATACGAGCCCAAAAATATAATATGTAAATTTTTTTTATCAAGTGTACGACACACGATAGAGGTTTGAGGCACATTACCTTATACCTGGATCACTTCGAACCCTCACTTGAAGAGAAAGTCAATTACCTATCCTAAATCTCTTAAAACAATAAACGTATTTGAAAATGACTTTCAATTGTTGATACATCCATAAAGTACGAATTGCAAATCATATATACCTATTGATCGAAAAATGCCACATTTTCGTATAGTTCTCTTCATACTTGACAATTACTTTACACGAAGAATAGACCCGCATGAAGGTTCTCTGCCTTCACAGATGTCTCAGATATAGCAAATAATTTGCCTGAAGTCATTGTTAAGGCAATGAAAAAATCTTGAATGTTTCTACCGATGGGTACATGTGATTTACAATATACTTCGAACCTTAGTGCTACCAATTAGTTATGAGTTCACAATAAAGTGATTTTTTAATTATTTTCCACGTCGTGGAAAGATTGTGGTGATTTGTTGGTTTTTAAAAATTTTCCACCAAATTCCACCCAGTAGAACCATAGTGGGGCCACCTAGTGGGAAAAAAATTATCCATCAAGTAATTCCACCGTAGTGCCACCGTGGCTTCACAGCTTGGTACCACTCGGTGGAATTTAGTGGTACCACTACAGGGTATCGGGGATGGGTATCAATTGTGAGTAAGCATGGTGAACGGTGATGGTTGAATTCAAATATCTCAAAAGCTATGTCAAAATTTGACAAAGTAAAATAAACGAAAATTTTATCATACTTTCTTATACCATCAAGACCATGCAAATTTTGGGTTTCTGGCTGTGAATAATTTTTTCAGGATCCATTTATATTACTTTCGATGTAACAAATTCCTGATTCAAGTATTACCATGAATTTTGCAATAAAAATCACACCAGGATTAGACTATAAATAATAGTAAATTTCACACCGAGGGAGGAATAGTGGACTAGCTCAAACCACGTGTTTACCGCTCTTGTCTTCGGCTCAAGTTGTAATTTTACACGTGGTTTGAGGTAGTCTACTTTTCCTCCCTCGGTGTGAAATGTACTATTTTTTAATAGAATTTGCTGAAACACAGTTATGGAAATCGAAGTTTTTTATAACAGTGATAGTCATAGTTTATCATAATTTGAAGGTTTATAATAAATATTAAATAAAATATTTCATAATTAATTACTAACTATTTTCTTACAATTTTAAAACGATCAGTAAATAATCGAAGAATAATTAGTTATTTCAAGACTTAAACTGTAGTCAGAAATTCTTTTTATACTTATTTTTTAATGTAATCCGTGTAATTTTACTTGTAATCTTTGACCTTTCATTGGTAATTTTTATTTAATAAGTGTCTAATTTTAACACATTATGCTGAATAGCGGAATACGCATCGTTTTAAATTTGCTGTTGTTTTTGTGCAAAATTTTCTCAAAAAAAAATCTCAATTACCGTGTTTAAATACGTCACAAATAGAACTAAGTTGTAGAGAATTAATAGATGTAATATGTTTCAGTAATTTCCTGTAAAGAAATGTAGTTTTCGTGTTAAATTATGTAAAATTACCGGGGAGTCCACTGCTATAATACTGTCATTTCCTTTTTTAAAATAATTAAAAAATTAAAAACAATAATAATATCGTAAAAACAGTCATCAATGACATCTATGAGACGACAGAGATTATAAATTTTATTTACTAAAGTCAAATTTTTTTCGTATTTCAATTAATATTGCCAATAACCTGACGATAGCTATTTACTACCTTCAGGTTATTGACAAGCATAGTATGTCTGACGCATTTGACATTGGTAAGTCAAATTTATTCTTTATATCGTAAGATTAACAAAATTGATAATATTTTACAATATTTTTATGATTTTTGATTTTTTCAGATAATTTAAAACAAGAAATCGAATACATCGGAATGGCTGACCACCCAACATCAGAAGAGTTGATGAGAATGATAGTGGAGGGCCATCGAGTCATGTTGGAGCAACAGCGAGAAAATCGTCAAATTCTGCAGTTGCTCCAAGAAGAACGACGACTTCCAGCAGGCCCGAGCAGGCCTGTCCCAACTCTGGATGAAGCTGGACATTCAGCAGACCCGAACAGGCCAGTCGGAGCTCAAGACGCGGACAACCATCGCGCAGTACCCTATACTGGAGGTAAATGCTTATCTTTTCATTTTAGGTTGAAAACGTGATTAAATACGGTACTACACGATAATCTCTTGATTTAAGAATTATTTTTGTAAAAATAAATTTAAACATGAGTGATTCGTGTGAGCACAGTACAGATTACGGTGCAGAATTTTTACAGAAATTGTATTAAAAAGTAATCGGTACTGTAACAGACACGAAGAAATAAGTCAAATACGTTTGAAAAAATTTGTTTTTTCTTCTGTACACATGTTCTTAGTTTTATGAAACTATTTTTGTACTTTTTGCATAATAAAAAAAAAAATTCATAAAATATTGTTTTTATTTTTTTCAAAAGTAACTATTATTTATAGTTTTTTGTGTTTATTTTTTTTTAATATAAACTATCGTCTTATTTTTTAAATTGAAAATTTTTCCCTGGTGGTCAAGTTCAAAACTTATCTTTTTCAATTACCCTGTGAACTCTACATTACCAATTGTAATCTCGAGAATTTTTTTCACAGTTTTTCATGTTCAATGTTTGGACATTTTTTTTGTAATATTGGCAGTATCATGACTGCTCTTAGCCTTGTACTATGGAGCTTCAATAATTTTGATAATACATCTATTTCTTATGATAAACCTTATTTAGGCTTAGTTATTTTCCATAATTTAAATTTTCTTTTTATTATTGATTATTACTTTATCATTTATTACGATCTTTATGTTTTAACGAAAAGAATTTTGACTTTTGTTTAAAAAAAAATTTGAATTTTCATTGCTCTGATCTATTCAGTGATGTAGTTAGTAGGGTCACCCTGTGGTACCCAATTAATCAGAACTCAGGTACACTTAAACATCGAATACTGTTTCATCGCGAACTACATATTGCTACGAACTATACATTGCTACGAATGTCGATTCTCCCGGAAAACAATTTTCACGCGGTTTTGATTATTACATCTATCGGTAATGTAGTTTTGAAAAAGCAAATTGGTATTGTTATGTGAATATAGAGCCAAGTACAGGCAAAACAAAAAAATTTTTTTTTTTAATTTGAAATCAATGATATCTTAAAAACCATTATTCTTTGGAACAAATATTAATTATTTCTGAAAAATAAAAAAAAATGACTGAAAACTTGGTTTTTACAGAGTAAATAATTATATTAGAATATACTAAATTATTGCATTTAGTGATGATAGTTAATAAATGTTCTGTAGAAGTAAATAAATAAATAAATAAATATGTGATTGAGAAACCAAAGTCATAATACACGTTTTTTAATTAAATTTTCCTTTTATGTTTATTGACATACTCTTTGTGGATAATGATCCAGAACAAAATTACATAGACAATGTAATAAAATACTTTATTAAATATTGATTTCTATTATAATTGAAATTTGTCTGCATTAATTTTTTAAATAATTTTTCAGATTTTCTATATAATGGACTAATACAAACTGTTCATGATTATGTAAATTAGTTCTTTTGAAAGAAAAGTTTCATTGTTTCATATATTTGGACACTGTGATAATAGTACTACCTGTACCTACAAGTTCATCTGTCCTAAATAATACACCGTATTAGCATTTCAAAGAATGAGTGTTTTCAAATGATAAGAATAAAGTATAGAAAAACTAAAAATAAAAATTGGTTTCGCACTATAAATTGTACATATATATATTCATTGATAAATTTTTAAAATAGAGCATAATTATATCTTTTCAAAAATATTCTGTTTAGATACGTAGAATGTTTAAAAAGAACATCACATCAATGCAATGCCATTGGTAAAATTATACAAGGTCAATTAACTTGGAGTAAATCACACAAAAATCATTTACCAGATATAAATCTTGTAGAGATTCGATTATTCAAAAGTGAGCTACGGTATGCAGTTATTTCTAGTTTTGACGGTGCTCGAAAAATTTACGACAGGATTAGTTCATCGTTTGTATTGATTTATATAAGTTCACCGTTACATTTATTATAATAATAATTTCTGAAACAAAATTATTTTGTCCATCTGCAGCTATACAAATACCATTTACACAAGTAGAACCATCCATGAATCGTTGGCGTGAAGTATATTGTCCTCCTATACCTGCTACTTTAGCAGACTTTACTGATACCTTGAACTCACAATATTGGAGTCATTTTCGCGAATATATTGGAGGTGAATTGAGTGTAACTACGGTTCTTGCAACCGACAGATCAATATCAGTTGTTATTGGTGATGTACAATTCTTACGTCTTCTTCAAGTAAATGAAATTTTTATTGACACAACTTTTGAAGTATGTCATTACGGTTCTGTCTTTACTATGACACTACCCGTGTGGAAATATCTTTCTGAAACAGTCTGAAAACATTCTAAAAAATTCTGAAATTTCTCATATTTATTCTGTAAAATTCTGAAAATATTCTGAAACATTGTTATATTTGGAACATATGTTTTCAGAGAAATTCAGAGTAAATCAGAGTATAAAATTTAGGAATATATGAGATTTTCGGAATAATTCGGAATACATAAGAAATAATTAGCGAATGAAGTTTGAGAGGATTTCGAATAGTTTTACAGTAAATCAGAGTCCAACATAAGACTCAAATATGAATATTTCAAAGTGAATCAGAGTTGAATATGGTCTTTAAATTTGAATATTTCATAATAATTCAGAGTGAATCAGAGTTGAATATGGTCTTTAAATTTGAATATTTCATAATAATTCAGAGTGAATCAGAGTTGAATATAGTACTAAAATTTGAGTATTTCATAATAATTCAGAGTGAATCAGAGTTGAATATGGTACTAAAATTGGAGTATTTCATAATAATTCAGAGTGAATCAGAGTTGAATATGGTACTGAAGTTTTCAAATTCCAGAGTAATTCAAAGTAAATTGTTAACATTCTGTGATTTAGAAATATTTTGACTAAATTTGTAACGGTTGCTTCCTTGATAAATAAAAAACTTTGAAGAAAAATTTAATTTTAACCCAGCAAAGAAATTTCAAAGATAAATTCTTGAAATTATCTCAATTATACTATTAATTACTTTGTTAATTATTGCCCGGAGATGCAGTATAATTGACTACTAACTAGTACATTTACTAATTATTGAACCACAAGTATGGAAAGAAGTATTTTCTGTGCTTTTGGGCTCAGCGATTCCAGGGCTCCTTAAGGAAGCTTTACTCCCTCCCAAATAAAACAAGACTGGGTAATTAGAGATGCTAATTACCCCAAAAATATTAATTACCCCCTCAGGAAATAACTTGGTGGCAGGTTTTCTAAATTATGACCAAATTTGTTACGTGAACAATGATAAAAATATTTATTAACAAAAAAAAAACACACACTCTTTCAATCAAGCTATATACAGTTTTTGAATTTGCCGCTCGAATTTTTGCGGACTTTTGAAATCACAGTACGGTCGGTAATACAGAGAATATTTTAACCCGTGACTAATCAATCAATCGGTAAAATACATTTCCAGATAATCAGTTCTAAGAGTTCAAAACAAGACTTTAATATTTGAAAATCCCGCTTCATAAATAAAATGGCGGACGACCCCAAAATGGCCGCTTTTAAATAAATAATATTTAACCACGTGTTTTTAGGTTAGGTTTTAAATAATAATACGGTTTTTAAACTAGTAAGAGATAAACAGCGGTTTTAACTACATTTTTATAAACCAAACTCACGAAAAATAAATAATTAGAGAATTTATATAAACAAAATAAGTGGTTTTTTTAAAACCCGGAATAATAGTACTTTAAAAGTTTAATACTGGGTAATTGTTTTTTTTTAAAACGCGGCACACACACAACGACAGAATAATCGCGATTACTCACACAGTTAGACAACGAAAGGGTGAAATGCTCACACCCTCCGTGTATCTTTGTCTTGGTATTTGAGATGGTGAAATGCTCACTCACCTCAAAATCCTGATCAAGTTGGTGAAATGCCCACACAGGCTTGATAGACGTGTACGGTTATCGCAAGCGAGAAGATGATTTTCAGTCGCACAAATTTACATATTTATTAACGTTTTAGCGTAACCCAGTTGCGACATTTGGTTCGCCATCTGGCGGCGCAGCGCGAACTAATACATAGCATGCCAACTATACCTATATAGTGGCCGGAGACTAGACATTTATATTTCTGAGTATTTTGTGAGCTAACCCTCACATTCCCTCCTTTGTTACAAAAAAAAAGAAACCCTGTTTGTTTTTTTTTTTTTTTCCCCAAAGCATAGAATCATAACGGAAAAATAAAAGTAACGGTGCAAACAAAAATAATTAGCCAAGACAGGTACGTGCAGGAAGTTTATCTTGAGGGATGCGTAGAGATATCTTCGGGTGTGGCGAAATCCTTAAGGAAGGCCAGCTTCAGCACATCGTCGCGTTTCGGGAACCATTCTCGGTGAGTGTCGAATGGAAAGAATAACTTTACCTTAAACTCGTGGAATGCATAAACTGCGACGTTGAAGTCTAGACTACCCACAGGAACGCCTTCTTTGTACGGTTCGTTATATCGGATTTTGTATGACCACTCTGCATTCTGCTTCCGTTTCTTCACCTGGGTCAAACCCTTGATGAAATCATTCGGTGGGGCGATGCCCAAATTCGACCTTCCCCTGGACAGATACAGCCAATTTTGTGTTCTAGCCTGATACCTGCTACGGCGATCAATGTCCCATCTGCATACCCCACGTGGATCTCGGAAATGTAAGGGGAAGCGGTGCCGTATGAACACGTTTCCCAATTCTATGGCCTCAGGCCTGTACCAGTCAATCTGGGGTTGCTGTTCTATAGCAGAAGTATGAGGTGGTGATGATGAGGTCGACGAGACCGCTTCTTCTTCGGTACGACGGACAGAAATTGAAGACACAGACATTAATGGCCTAGCCGAAAAGGTATCCAGCCCCTTTTTAGATGTTGACGGTAGAGAGATATCAGTCTTACTGACCGGTACCACAGCAGGAATCGGTTTAGCAGTGACGACCGGTACGGCAGATGTAAGACTCTCAGAATTGGCGGAAGACGAAGTAATCGTGGCGGTAATAGGTGTTTTGCGGACTGTAGGAGTTTTACCAAACAGATCTTTGTTATCAGGAGCTGGACTGGACCAAGAAACGTCAAAGGCTGGGTCCTCAAACGGAGGTAACTCTATCTGGCGGTGAATCGGCGACAGAGAACTCTTCTGGACTGGACGTGACGATACTGGAGTTACTGGTTTTCGTTTAGGTGCTGGAGGACCAATCGGATTCAGGAAATATGTATCAAACGGTGTTCTTTTCGTAGTTGGTCTGGACCTGTATAATTTCCTTACGTCCCTTTGTTTATACGGTGAATCCGAGAGTTCCACAACCTGTACCACGTCCGTTTGTGCTCTAGGTGGAGTGACGATCTGAACTTCAGTGTCGGTGATATCATGTGCAATTCTCTTGCCCTTCTTTAATGGTTCGAGTACTGGGGATCTCGCCTTTTCCTCCGATCCAGACGGTTGATGATCTTCCTGAGTGACAGATGTCGGTAAACTCACCCTCTCCAACAGAATAATGGGAGTAGGGGTATAGCTAGGTGTCGGTGCTAAAGCAGACGGAGAACAATCGGGTTCTTTAAGCGGTTTTGGACTATAGGGTGCGTCCATTTTAAAACAGATAAAAAAAATACAGAGGTATGCAGTAGTGATGCAGCAGAAGAAAAAACAGGTACCAAGAAAAAGAAGAAATAATAAATCTTCAGTGCGGTGCAGTAGTTACCTAGGCAGACAAGCAAAAAAAAAAACATGCGAATAATGCAACAGAAACGCAGAACATAAATTTGACAAAGAAGATCAATTATGTCGCAGAATAAAATAAATAGTAAGTACAAGCTAAGCAAACGGTAGCAAGGATATGTCGGTAAGAAACGGTTAATACATATATTATTTACTAGTAGAGCTGTTGCTCCATGGTTTAACGTCCTTGACGTGCACTCTTTGGGTTCTACCATCGTCATCAAGTAAAATTACTACCTTAGGGCTTAAAATTTCTTTAACCGTATATTTACCCGAAAATTTAGGTGATAGTTTAGCAGAAATACCGTCGATCGCTGAAGACAACGTATGCTCTCTCTTTGACACACTATCCCCGACCGCCGGTAACCAGTTACGACGTCTTTCGTCATAATAACGTTTCTGTTTATTAAAAGCTTGAGCCAGATTCGTCTTTACAACCTCGTAGGCTTGTTGCAGAACACCAAGATCTTGGAAACGATCATTCGAGGATGAACACTCACGACCGATACGAGAATATAATGAATTAGGAGGAATCGGCTCACGCCCAAAGTTTAAGAAAGCAGGGGTCAAACCCGTTGATTCATGCAGTGACGTATTATAAGCGAACGATAATTCTGGAAGAACTTTGTCCCAAGACCTCTGCGATCCTCTAATGAATTGTGCGATCATTGTCTTGAAGACACGGTTCGTACGCTCAACTGGATTGCACTGAAGCGAATAAGGTGGAGTCCTCATGTGCTGAATCCCATAGCCAGATAATAAATCAGTGAACTCTCTACTCACAAACTGAGTACCATTGTCAGAAATTACGATTTTTGGACTACCAAAACGACAAACGATCCTCTCTCTGAAATGTTCACAAATAGCTTTTGCAGTAAGTTGTCTTAATGGCTGAATTTCAGTCCACTTTGTAAACTTATCCTGCATAACTAAAGCATACTTGTGTCCCTTAGATGATCTTGTCATGGGTCCAATTAAATCCATAGACACAACTTCCCATGGGCTAGAAGTAATGATCGTACCCATTTTCCCAGGAGTTTGTCTCTGCAGCGGTTTATGTTGTTGACAACTTGGACAACTTTTAACATAATTTACAATGTCCTGTCTCATCTTGGGCCAGTAGTATCTCTGATAGATTCTTGCTAACGTTTTATAACGCCCTAGATGACCAGCAGTAGGAGCATCATGATTTTCCTTTAAAATTTGAGCTCTCAGCTCTTCCGGTACGACTATCTTCCAGTCGCTTTCTTCAGTTCCTGGGCCCATACCTAGTTTGACACGTTTAAACAGATGCCCATTTTTAATGCAGTAATCAGGAAACTTATCAGGAAACTCAGTGACATGTGAATACATTCTCTGGTACCATTGATCCTTTTCTCGCACCTTGATAGCGAAAACTATTTCATCAGATGGATCATCATCAACTTCTTCCTCTGTGTCCACAGGATTACGAGATAGTGCATCAGCAACCTTATTGTTGACGCCTTTACGGTATATAATGTCGAAATCAAACTGTTGTAAGAAGATACTCCAACGAGCTATTCGACCAGCAGGACTTTCTAATGAATGAAGCCATTTTAGTGATTGATGATCCGTAATGACAGTGAAAGAGTAACCTTCAAGATAAGGTCTCATTTTCCTAACACCCCAGACAACAGCAAGACATTCTTTCTCGGTAACTGAATAGTTCTGTTCAGCTTTATTCAAAGTACGACTTGCAAAAGCTACGACATGTTCACCATCATCGTAGTTTTGCGTCAGAGCTACGCCTAGACCATATTTGCTAGCGTCGGTTTGAAGAATGAATCTTCTATTATAATCGGGTGGAACAAGAACTGGATCAGTTTGTAGAGCTTCTTTGAGTTGATTAAACGATTCTTCATGATCATCAGTCCATTCCCATCGAGCAGTCTTCTTAAGTAATCTGGTCAACGGTGCGGTAAGATTTGCACAACTAGGAATGAAACGTCGGTACCAGGAGATCATACCAATGAATTGTCTCAACTCTTTTGTGTTCGACGGAGTCGGAATCTTGGCGATTGCTCTAACTTTTTCAGGATCTGTACGAATACCATTGCCATCAATCAAGTGTCCTAGATACACCAGCTTCTTCTGAAGAAATTTACTCTTTTCCTCATTAATACGTAGATTAGCATCCTTGAGTCTTTTAAAGACTTCTTTTAAAGTATTAACATGGTCTTTAAGAGTTTTATTGATCACAATGATGTCGTCGAGATAAACAAAGACGTTAGGTTCAAGTTCTGGACCTAACACAGTATTAACGGTACGCTGAAATGTAGCAGGTGCTGCGTGTAACCCAAAAGGCATTACCTTAAAGCGAAATGATTCACGACCTGGAACAGCAAAAGCGGTGATGGGTTTACTCTCTTCAGAAAGAGGTATTTGCCAGTACCCATCTTTAAGATCTATAGTTGAGATGAACTTAGCATCCCGGAGTTTATCAAGAGTTGCATTCACC